>JAACNH010000054.1:0-63808 GCA_019447015.1 Hymenochirus boettgeri | reverse complement strand
ATATAAGAGTATACAGGTCACAGGTACACAGATATAGCAGGTATACTGGAGACAGGTACACAGGTATGACAGGTGAACAGGTGGCTGGTACATTAATATAAAGGTACAAAGATATGATAGTTGTACAGGTACAGGTACGGAACACAGGTAGGAGTATACAGGTAAAGGTACACAGATAATGACACGATATTTAGTAGACAGGTACAACAGGGTATGTCAGGTACACAAGTATGACGTGTTTGACAGGTGGCTGTACAGTCTCTATTCAAAGGTACACCAGATATGAAGTTTTAACAGGGTGTGCGAGACTCATATATATAAAAGGTACTCCAATGACACTAGATAGGTTTATAATTCCATGGACTAGGTGCAGACATACCAGAGGTGGTATCCCTAAGATGCTATGTCAACGGTGAGATTAGGATTTAGGGAACGAAAATCCACAATCTTTATCAATATTCTTTCCATTTTCTGCTTATATGGGCCTTATACAACAGGGAACATGTTAAATTAATCAAATCTCCCAAGGGTTATGTAACCATTCGGTAAAAGGGTTACGCTAGATAGAGATAATGGTATCACTGTTCTGAAGCAATTTTATCCCAGAAACGGCGGGCTACTTTGTAGATATCTGAGATAAGTATAGCCAAATGTCCATAACCAATAGAAACATGCGACCTACATCAAGGATCAGTTGTGTTGGACATTTATAATATACAGAACAACTGGAAAATAGAGATAGCCAATGGGTACTTATTTTCACTTAGATTACTCTAACACACACAAACACACGTGTCTTTTTGCTTTATATGTGGGGCGTTTTTATAGAGGGCTCCCGTCTGACGAAGAGAGTGTGTGTTAAGTTGGAAAGGTGTGAAATGTTCTCTTAGTCACACACACAGTATTAGTCACTGACATCTTACTTCTCACAAAACCCAGGGGAAAAAATAGTCACGCCAAAAAAAAAAAAACAACGATCAGTTCCAAGAAACACAATTTAAAATAAATCATCGACAGTCTCTGTTAGTTCCATTCTCCATTAAAGGTACTGTTCTCATGTCTAACCCTCAAGCTCAAACTTGGTAGAACCATTAAGTTACTGTATTTTCCAATAAAATGGAATTTTTAAGTTATGACTTTAAAAATGGGTTTCAAGGAACTCATTCCTTACATGGGTTCTGAGGGCTTCTTTCTGATGCTAGAATTTCCTTTTGTAAAAGCAACTAATGTCTTATTTAATGTCATATTCAAGAAACCACAGGCCTCCCCAGTGTTTTTTACTGACATACTCCTACATCATTTTTCAGACAGAATCCTTTGCCCATCGGACATGTAACTGTGTATCTGGGGGTTTTATTCAAGATCCAACTATGGTAATATCAGTAAGTTTAACTGTTGCCCTTTACATTATGACCTCATTCATTACTTCCCACCTCTCCACTTTCTCCTTAAAAGGAGGTAAATGGGGGGGTGTCGTACACTCAAATAACAATTTACTTCTTTCTTATTTTCCAACTAGATTCTTACAACAATTTCCGTCCTTTATACTTTTATATTTTAGACACCTCTATAGTTATTGATTTGCTTAAAGGGACGTCATAAGTATAATAAACTAAATAAATAGTAATAACAGTATTTTAAAATAAATAAAAACCATGGGGCAGGGTTGGTAGGGTATTCATCTCCACCCTTTTTCCCATTACATTTTGTTTGAGGAGATCCCAGTCATCTAAGGTTTTTATTTGACAGGTTAGTTTCCTGTCCTGTTTAAAGATAGCGGTGAAGTCCTGGAGAATCGCCGCAGAGGCAGTGTCCTGACGCTCCTCACAGAAAAACAATTTGGACGAGAGGTAGGACTGTTTACTTCCTGGGTTCTAATAGAACCAGTTTTTCGTATCGCAATCCGCGGGTTTCGAATCCGCCCAACGAAAACTTTCGGAACTCCCCGATTTTTTTCATAAATCGAATTTCCGGTTTTGATTTTATATTGGAAAATTCATAATTATTGAAATCGCAAGTAGATCTTATCGAAATCGAAGTAGATCATTACGCAATCGAAAGCTAGACATTAGTCGATCATTATCTAGCAAATCGAAAGTAGATGATGTAATCGAATCCCAAAGGTAGAATCATTATCCGAAATCGAAAAGTAATGAATTCATCGAAAAATCGAAAGTAGATCTATCGAAATCGAGAAGTTAGATCACTTATCGAAATCGTAAAGTAATCATTATCAAACTCGAAACGTGTAGGACCATTATCGAAATCCAGTAACATCGACGAAAGTAGATCATTATAAATCGAAAGTGTGACGAATCAAAGTAGATATATCGAATCAAGTAATGATCAAAGAAAGTATTATCGAAATCGATAGACTCTAGAATCAAGAGTCTTCGACATCCAAGTACTTAGAAATGAAGTTCAAGTTTCAATGAAATATATACGAATGAAGGGATGATTATCTGAAATCAAAAGTAGCTGATATCAAAGTGCGATATCGAATCGAAATAGATGATTATTCGAATCGAAAGTTAGATGCATTATCCGAAATCGCAAGTAGATCATTATCGAAATCCAAAGTAGATCATTTCGATGAAGAGAATTACAAGAAAGTAGATGATTATCGAAATCGCGAAGAAGATAAAGTAGGATATCGAAGTAACTGATTATCGAATCCAGGATATACGAAGCAAATAATGATTAGAATATAGTGATCATATCGAAACGAGCAGAGTCGAAGTACTTATTACTGCATGGAATAGTTAATTTCTGTAGATCATATCAATGAATATAATGAATCGAAAATCCAGTAATATAGCTAAGGTTCATTAATAAAGTAGTTTACAATCAAAATATGTATCACAAAGTACAGATTTGAATCAAGTAGCTGATTATCGAAATCGAAAGTAGACTATATGAATCAAGTAACAGGACAGAATCCAATGCATCATTATCCGAAATTGAAAGTAGATTGATTATCGAAATCGAAGTAGATGATTTCGAAATCGAAAGTTAAGGCTATCTGATAGTCGTAATGAATCGAATCGAAAGTAACATGATACGAAATGCGGAAATTAGTCGATAATCAAAGTAGATATAGTCAAATCAATAATGATCCGAAATCGAAAGTAGTGATTATCAAAATCGAAAGTACATGACCATTATCGACATCTGAAAGTAAGTATGCATGATATCGAAATCGAAAGTAGGTAGTATTTGATTCTCGACGAATTGAAAGTAGATTGATTATCGAAATCGAAAGTAGATCATTCTCGAAATTCGAAAGTAGATCATTCAAAATCGAAAGTCAAGAAAGATAATGATTATCGAATAAAGAGATCAATTTCAAAGATAGCTCATTATTCCGAAATTGCAAAAGTAGATTCATTAACGAAATCGCAAAAGTAAGTGATTATCGAAAATCGAAAGTAGATCATTTATCGAATCGAAAGTCGTCTTACGAAAACGAATAGCATATATGATAATCAAAAGGTAGTGGGATCATTAATCGAAATCCAATAAGTAGATCATGAGATCGAAATCGAAATAGTAGATTTACTTACGAAATCACAAGTAGATGATTCATCAATCGAAAGTAAGTATCATATTATCGAAAATCAAAAAGTAGATGCATTATCGAAATCAAGAAGTAGATTCATTATCGAAACGAAGACTAGAAATCGAAATAATATTATCGAAATGAAAGTAGATCCATTATCGAAAAATCGAACGAGGTAGATCATTAGCGGAAATCCGAATGATTCGGTAACCCTTCCTGAAGTATGTGCCGATTTTCCGCCACATCCCTCGAATGTGTACAACTATTTTTTTTCTGGTCGTTGATTTTTGGTATACCAGTCTGTATTTGTGATATCGGGTACCCTCGACATCGATTTCCTCCTGAAAATAGCCGCGAAACTAAAACAGCCCGAAGGGACCACCCGATCTAGAGGAAAGGATAGATTTTTAAATGAATCTTTCTACTTATATTTACGGGTTTCCCCCAAACCTTCCCCAGGTCCTGTGTTATTTACAGTAACCGACCTATGCTACTATTGTCACTCTTCAAATGGATAAAACTTTCAAATTTTTTCTCATAGACGTCTATGGGTCCGTTTTTCACGATATTTTCGCGATTTGAACGGTAAATCGAAATTCGAAAACGGGATTGAACACGCATCATGTTCGAACATCCTACTTGGGAGGTAAGCATTTATTCATTCCGACCGCCCTTGCCCCTCCCCATTCTGTACAAATCTTCATTTAATACCTGTTGTTTTATCATGCTTTTAAATCTTTTTTCTTAATTCGTGTGTGTACTATGTGACACCACACGCCTCCAGGTCATGTCTTGGTAATTGGAGGAATTGAGAATTAATACAGGAGAGGAATATGTGTGTCTCTATCCCATTAGCACTTTTAACATATCTGATCGTACATTTTAGTGGAATAGGATTTGTGAAGGAATACGTGTTTTGGACATTAGTTCCTTACATGCGTGGACATTTGCCCATCTCATTTGCATGCTGTAGTATGGGTGGGTACAAATATATACAATAGGGGCTCTAAAAATGCATGTTAATAGCCCCTATTTATTTCCTGTTGTTCATGATTAGAGGCTGGACATGCTAAATGGGATTATCGGAGTCGTATTGTAACCTCCTAGTATACTTTGTCATATTTGTAGGGTCCTATTGTCTAAATGCGTTACTCGGATCCTTATGCACATTTTAATTAAAAAGGAGTACCAGGTATGGTATTTTGTGTGAATCCATGGTGTTGTTGTGCCAATATGCTAGCAGAGAGGGAATGGGAGTGCTTTCCATTATGCAGTTCGTCCAAGGGCTGCAGTTTAATGGCCCGAAAATGTCTAAGCGCATTAAAGAGCAACCTCACCAGTGGGGAAAAAACAACTCTACTTATCTACATGAAGACATGTAATAGCACATACTCTGAGGTTTGCGTTTGGCTGCTTGAATTCCTTCAAACAGTAATTTGATTTTCTCAGGCTCAGTATCTCGCTCTTCTCCTTTCTTAACTCGACACCTCCCCATCTCTCATCTCCTTCCATCTGACCTGACTATCTATAATGGTAAACATGCTCAGTAATCACAATTCGGTTCTTGTCAGAAATTCCAATCATGCGATGCTGCATGATTGTCATTGAGAACACTGTCTTTCATCTTTCAGTTATAGCAAAACTGCACCATTATATCTATCTATCGATCTATGATCCTCTGTACTCTAATCATCTTCTAATCTATCTATCTATCTACATCTATCTACTATCTCTGTCTGTCTGTCTGTCTGATCGTTGTCTACTCTCCTCTATTCTATATCATCTATCTTTATTCGTATCCTATTTTATCTTCTAATCTATCTCTGTACCTTATCTATCGATCTAATTTCGCGCTCCTATCTAGTTATCTATCTATCTCGGTATCTATCGATCTATCATCTATCTATCTATCTTCTATCGTTCTAGCTTATCTTATTTCTATCTATTCCCTTCCTTTCATCTATTCTATTTCTATCTATAATCGATCTATCTATCTATCTATCTATCTACCTATCTATCTATCTATCTAGCAGCTATCATCTCTCTATCTCTCTATCCTCTATCTACATCTACTCATCTATTCTCTGCTATCGATCTTTTATGTTTATCTAACTATCGAGCATTCTATCTATCACTTATTCGAGCTTCTATCAGTCGTTATCATCTATCTATTCTACCTATCTATCTTATTTTTCTCCTCAAATCAAAATCTAATCAAAAGAGCTTCTCTATTCCGACAGATCATTTAACCGCGTACATTTGACATGCCACGCACACAGAGGGGTTCACAGAATTAATAAAATGCCATACTATGAGGGGTATATTGGGGTGTTCATCGTCCCTCTGGATATAACGATTGGGAAGGGATAACGGGATAATTGGGCAAGTGTCTCTGGACATTAAGTTCATTTAATGCTCCTCTCCACTGTGACATGGCCCGTTTACATAGTGGTGCCCTTCAATATTTAACTGTACTGTGTTGAATATATCTATCTACTCAAAATCTGGACATGCCGTTCTCATAGTGTACCCCACATATTTACTCTTTGTATTCTATCTGATCTATTCCTCTAGTCTGGTGACATCCGTTTCACATATGTGCCCCCCATAATTTCCGTGTGAATATATCTACTCATCCTGTTGCACTGCCGTTACTACTTCAGTGTATCCCCCAATCTAGTTACTGTGTATCTTTCTAATCCTTGTCGGTGACTGCCGTTACATGTGTGCCCCAATATTTACTGTGGTATATATCTCTCTCTACTCTTCAGTCCGTTGACATGCGTTACATAGTGTATTATCCTTCCTTATTTACTGTGTTTATAATCTATTTCATCTGTGACATGCCGTTACTAGTGTGTCCCCAATATTTACTGTGTAATAGATACTCATCTCTAGTCTGGACATCTGTTCCAATATGTACCCCTAACCCAATATTTTACTGTGTAGCTATCTAATCTCGTCCGGATGAATTGCGCCCGTTACATTAGTGTTGTCCCTCTCTACACATTTAGGTAATCGGTGTTATAGCTATCTCAGTCCTGTGACTGCAGGTCACAGTGTACCCCATTTTATTGACTGTGTGTATCATTTATCTCTCTCAGTCTGTGACATGCGTTACAATAGTTTTGCCCCAATATTACTGTTATCTATCTTATCGTTCAGTTCTGTGCATGGGTCCGTTACATGTTGTGTGCCCCAATATTTTCTGTTGTTTATATCGATCTTTCAGTCTGTTGACATGCCGTTACAATAGTGGTATTACCCCAATATTTACTGTGTATGATTATTTAGCGTCTTCCTGTGAACATTCCTTTAACTATTCTCATGTAGTTGTGCCGCCAATATTTACTTGTGTATAATCCTATCTCATTCTGTGACTTGCGTTACATATGTGTGCCCCAGATTTTACTGTGTTTGCTATCTAATTTCTCAGTCTTGTTGGCTAGTTAGCCGTGTTTACATAGTTGTATTACCTTCCCAATATTTCCTGTGTGTTATCTATCTAATCTCAGTCTGTGCGACATGGCCGTTACATAGTGTGCCCACCTATATTTCCTGTGTATTATCTCATCTATTTCATTCTGTGCCATGCCGTTACCTAGTGTACCTCCCCAATATTTAGTAGTGTAATATATTTATCTCAGTCTGGTGACATGCCCGTTACATCTATTGTGCCCCATATGTTACTTGTGTACATTATCTATCTCAGCTGTGACCATGCCGTTACATAGTGGTGCCCTCAATTTTTTTTACGCTCTGTGTATCCTATCCCTATCTATCTCATCTTTTTACGATGCCATTGATCATAGGTGGTGCCTTCTCCCTCATATTTTACTGGTGTATTTATATCTATTCTAGTCCAGTACTGTGACATCTTGGACAGTGCGTTACATAGTGTAGTATTGTACCCCATGAACTTTTACTGGTGTTATATATCTATTCTATCTCTGTCCCTGTGACATGGCCGGTTAGCATAGTGTTGCCCCTAATATTACTGTGTGTAAATGATCTATCTATCATCAGCTGTGACATGCCGTTACATAGTGTTTCCCTATAGCCTCACCAATATTTACTGTGTATATATCATCAATATCTCAGTCTGTCTCTGACTGCGTTCGTAGTGTACCCCATATGTAACTGTGTATATATCTATCTATCTCATTCTGTGACAAAGCCGTTATTCCTTTAGTGTGCCCCAATCTTTACTCGTTTATATATCGAATTCTATCCTCGAGTTCGTTGACATGTGCCGTTTACGCTAGTGGCCCCATATTTACTGTGTATATATCTCTCTCAGTCTGTACTCCGTACTGGGTCCCCACGATTACTGTGTATATTCTACTGTCTCTCATCTGTGACTGCCGTATTCCCATTCATGTTCCCCCAATATTTTTCTATATCTTATTTTGTGTGTTTATTCTATGCTTCTATTCGCAGTCCTGTGACCAGCCGTGACATAGTGGGCCCCAATATTACGGTGGAGATATCGATCTCAGTCCTGTGACCGCAGCCGTGTGTACATAGTGTAACTCCTGTCTTATGTACTGTGGAAGCTATCTCAGGCGGGGACATGGTCGTGGGTGCATGGGGAGCCGCCAAGATGGGACGGTGTTACGAGCGAAGCGCGTGTGCGTTGGAGACTGGGCAGGCCGGGAAGCAGTGAGGGAAGGGAAGTCGCGAACGCGCAAGAGGGGACGGTGGGTGTGCGGTGCGAGCGACTAGCGCCCAGGTCGGGGAACGTGGCTGCGGGGGACAAGGGGGGACCCCAAGAGGGAACGGGACGGTGGATAGAGCAGAGCGAGCGCAGGCGGTGACATGCCGGACGAGGGGAACCGGCCCAAGCGGGGCAGTCGGGGGGGGAGCAGAGGCGACTACGAGCGCATGCGGGGGGGGGACAGGTCCGGAAACAGGTGCCCCAAGATGTGAGGGGATAGAGCCGGCAGAGCGCAGGGCCGGGGACAGGCCGGGACAGAGGGGGGGGGCCCCAAGGGGGACGACGAGGGGGAGAGAGCGAGCGACGCAGGCGGGGGAACAGGCCGTGACAGAGGGGGCCCCAAGAGTGACGGGGGGGAGAGAGCAGCTAGCGCAGGCGGGTCGGACAGGGCGGGGACAGACGGGGGCCCAAGAGGACGGGGGAGCAGAGGGCGAGAAGCGAAGCCAGGGCTGGGACAGGCCGGACAGAGGGTCGGCCCCCAATAGTGACTGGGGAGAAGAGAGAGCGTGCAGGGCGGGGCACCCGGGGACAGAGGGGGACCCCCCCCCAAGATGGACGGGGGATCGAAGCGGCAGGCGGTGACAGGCCGGGACAGAGGGGACCCCAAGAGGGACGGGGGGAGGGAGCGAAGCGGGGAGCAAGGCCGGGACAGAGGGGAGCCCCAATAGTGACGGGGGCGCGAGCGATCGCAGGCGGGGACAGGGGCCGGACACACGAGGGGGGCCCCCAGAGGGGCGGGGGAGAGAGCGAGCGAGCGGCAAGCGCGCAGGCGGGGGACAGCCGGGACAATAGGGAGCCCAGACCCCCAAGATTGACGGGGGAGCAGCGAGCCCACCCGGCCGCGGCAGTCCCGGGGGGGACATGCGCGGGGACAGAGGGGGCCCCAAGGGGACGGGGTGGCGAGGCGGGGTCTCGCTAGGTGAGCGGACGCGCCAGTCTAATGAGATGCGGGTACATAGGTGCCCCAAGCAGTTTACTGGGGCCATCGATCCTCGATTCGGCTCAGCGCTGGGAAGAGCGCGGGGACCGAGGGGACCCCAATCAGGGGACGCTCTGGATCTGGCTATCTCAGCCTGTTGTACATGCGGGTTACATAGTGTAGCCCCAATTTGACTGGTGGGAGATGCGCTACAACGCTTCGTGACATGCGTTGGCATAGTGACCCACTAATCTTTACTGTGTATTATACTATTTCTCAGCTGTGACATGCCGTTTACATAGTTGTGCCCAATATTACTTCTGGTATACTATATATACTACAGTCGTGACATGCCGTTAACATAGTGTACCCCCAATATTTACTGGTGTATCATATTCTATCTACTCAGTCTGTGACATGGCCGTTACATAGTGTCCCCCCAATATTTACTGTGTATATATCTATCTATCTCAGTCTGTGACATGCCGTTACATAGTGTGCCCCAATATTTATGTGTAATATATCCTCTATCTATCTCAGTTCTGTGCATGATCCGTTTTACTAGTGTAACCCCAATATTTAGTCTGTTGTATATTCATCTATCTCAGTCTGTGAACCTGCCTTGTTACATCTGGTGCCCAATTTTTACTGTGTTATATTCTATCTATCTCAGCTGTGACAATGCTCGTTATGTTAAATAGTGGACCCCATAGTTTTACGGTGTGTATATAATCTATACTATCTCATATGTTGTGACATGTCTGTTCATAGTGTACCGCACCACAATATTTATGTGTATCTATCTATTATCTTCAGCTCTGTGACATGCCTTACATAGTCGTACCCAATATTTATTGTGTATTACTATCTATATCCAGTCCTGGGACCTGCCTGTTTTAATCAGTGTACCCCGAATATTTACTGTGTAGTTATATATCTATCTACTCTCAGTCTGTGACATTTGCCGTTACATATTGTGTGGCCCCCCCATATTTCTGTGTGTTATATTACTCTACTCAGTCTTAATGCCTTACATAGTGTCCCTGTCTGTATCATTTCAGCTGTGACATCCAGTCATATGACCCCAATATTTACTGTGTATCTATTACTTGACATGCCGGAAATGGTGCCCATTAGTGATACATCTATGCGTGAGCTGTTCACATAGTTGTGCCCCAATATTTAGTTGGTATATATCTATCGATACTCAGTCTGTGACATGGCCGTTTACTAGTGTGGCCCAATATTTACTGTTTATATATCTATCTCATCTCAGTCTGTGACATGCTGTTACATAGTGTACCCCAATAGTTACTGTGCTCATATAGTCTATCTATCTCAGTCTGTGACACCGGATGTTCCCCAATCATATTTTGTGTAATTACATATCTGTATGGTACTGTCCCCAATATTACTGTGTATAATATCTATCATCATCTTGTTGTGACATGGGGCCGTACATCAGTGTGCCCTCCATTTTCTGTTGTATATTCTATTCTATCTCAGTTCTGTGTACATTCCGGTTAATGGTGCCCCAATATGTTGACCTGTGTATTAATCTCATCTATCTCAGTCTGTGACATGCTCGTTTACATTAGTGTTCCCCTTTACTTGTACCCTATTCCTCTCTTCTCTGGACTGCTCTATGACCTTTACTGTGGTATATATCTATTCAGTCTTGACATGCCGTTACATAGTGGTACCCCAATATTTACTGTGTATTATCTATCATCTAGTTGTCGACATGCGTGCCGTTACATAGTGTGCCCCAATATTTACTTGTCTGTATATATCGCTCTCTATCGCTCAGTCGTGACATGCCGTTACTAGTGTGACCCCATATTATTACTGTGATATCTGCTATTCTCGTCTGACATGATGCCGTTACATTATTGTACCCCAATATATTGTACTGTTGTATCTATACCTATCTCAGTCTGTGACATGGTGTTACATAGTGTGCCCCAATATTACCTGTGTATATATCTATACTCAGTCTGTGACATGCCGGTACATATTGTACCCCAATTTACTGGTATTCTATCTATCTCAGTTGTGACATGCCGTTATTGACATAGTCCGCCTCACCCCAATATTATACTGTGTAGATTATCTACTCAGTCTGTGACATTGCGTGCTCGACACTGGTTGCCCCAATTTTACTGTGTATCATCTATCTATCAGTCGGTGACATGCCGTTAAAGTGTACCTCAATATTTTACGTGTATTATTCCATCAGTTCTTCGTGACATGCCGTTTTTACAACTAGTTGTAGCCCCAATATTGTATCTTTGTGTATATATCTACTATCGTAGTCTGTGACATGGCGTTACATTAGTGAATCATCCCCAATCAGTTACTGTGTATATTCTATCTATTCATCTGTGGACAATGGGCGTTAACATAACATAGTGACCCCAATATATTTATGTGTATATATTGCTAATCGATCGTCAGTCTGTGACATTGCCGTTTACAGTAGTGTGACCCAATATTTAACTTGTGTATTTCATTATTCTATGTCTATTGTGACTGCCGGTTCATTATCGTGTGCCCCAATATTTTACGTGTATTAATATCTATCTATCTCAGTCTGTGGACTCCGGTTACATTGTATTCCCCAATTTTTGTGGTATATATCTTCCTTCTCAGTTGTGACATTGGCCGTTTACATTGTGTCCCCCAATATGTACTGGTTGTTATATATCATCTATCTATCTCAGCTTGTGACATGCCGTTACATACAAAGTGTGAGTGCCCCAATATTTTACTGTGTATATATTGCTTATTCTCTCAGGTCTGTGACATGCTTACCAGTGCCCAGTGCCCCAATATTTACGTGTATAATCTATCTATCTCAGTCTGTGACTGATTGTTACATAGTGTGTGCCCCAATATTATTACATTTGATCTTCATACGTAGATATCTCAGTCTGTGACATGGCCTTACATAGTTACCTTGCTTCCATATTTTATTCGTATATATGTTCTATCGTCAGTCTGTGACATGGTGCCTTACAAGTTAGGTCCCCTAATATTGTACGTGTGTTATCTTCTACTCAAGTCTGTGACATGCCTGTTACATTAGTGTACCACCAATGATGTTACGTTGTAGTTATCTATCTCAGTCTGGTGAAGTAAATAGGGTCCCCATTTGTTATCTATAGACATGTGATGCCGGTCTAGTTACCCCAATATTTACTGTGTATATACTATCTATTCAGCGTCTTACATGCCGTGTTTACAATAGTTACCGCCAATATTATTACTGGTATATGCTATCTATCTGAGTCGTGTCAGACATTGCCGTCGTTACATAGTGTGCCCCAAATTCTGTGTATATATCTATCTATCTTCATCTTGTGAATGCGGTTAACATAGTGTACCCCAATATTCTTGTATCTATCTATCTCAGTTCTGTGACATGCAGCTTGTACACTAGTGTGCCCCAATATTTACTGTGTATCATCTCTAATCATCTCATCTGTGCTATGCCGCTTACATAGTGTCCCCATTATTTACTGTGTATTATATCGATCTCATCGTGAATGCCGTTTAATAGTGTGACCCCCAATATTTAACTGTGTATATCATCTAATCTATCTCAAGGTCTGGGACATGCCGTACATATGTGCCCATAATTATTTACCGGTATATATCTACATCTCATCTTGTGTGACATGCCTTGTTTCATATGTTACCCGCAAATTTACGTGTGTATATATCTATCATATCTCAAGTCTGGAATTGCCGTTACATAAGTGTTCCCCAAATATTTGTACTGTGTATATACTATCTATTTCAGTCTGTGACGATGCCGTCGGTTCGAATAGTGTTGCTCCCAATATTTAGTGTATTATATATCTATCTCAGTCTGTGACAACTGCCGTTTACATACGTTGCCCCCATAATGTACGGTGTATATCTATTCTATTATCTCAGTCTGTAGCTGCTCGTTACCAGTAGGCCCTACAATTTGTCATCTACTTATCATACGTATCTCAGTCTGGGACCATGCCGTTACCAGTGTTGCCCCAATATTTATGTAGATATATTCTATCTATCTCAGTCTGGACATGGCGTATAACAGTGTACCCCAATATTTAAGGATTACATCTATCTTCTCAGTCTGTGACATGCCGTTACATAGTGTGCCCCAATATTTTACTGTGTATATATCTATCTATCTCAGTCTGTGACATGCCGTTACATAGTGTCCCCAATATTACTGTGTTATATCTATCTTCTCAGTTGTGACATGTGCCGTTACACTAGTGTACCCCAATATTTACTGTGTATCTATCTCAGTCTGTGACATGCCGTTACATAGTGTACCCCAATATTCTGTGTATACTACTTATCTCAGTCTGTGACATGCCGTTACATAGTGTACCCCAATTATTTACTTGTATATCTATCTATCTCTCAGTTCTGTGACATGCCGTTACCATAGTTGTTCCCCAATATTTACTGTGTAATATATCTATCTATCTCTAGTCTGTGACATGCCGTTACATAGTGTACCCCCCATAGTTACTGTGTATTCATTCTTATCTCAGTCTGTGACATGCCGTTACAAAGTGTGCCCCAATATTTACTTGTGTTATATATCTATCTATCATCATGTCGTGTATTGCGTGTTACATAGTGTTGTACCCCAATATTTACTGTGTATATTCTATCTATATCTCAGTCTTGGATGCTGTTACATAGTGTACCCCAATATTTACTGTTGTATATCTATCTATCTCAGTCTGTGACATGCCGTTACATAGTGTGCCCCAATATTTACTGTTTATATATTCTATCTATCTCAGTCTGTTGCTGCTGTTACATAGTGTACCACCATATTTATCTGTGTTATATATCTATCTATCTCAGTCTGTGACATGCCGTTACATAGTGTGCCCCAATATACTGTGTATCTATTCTATACAGTCCTGTGACTATGCGTACATAGTGACCCCAGATTTTTACTGTGTATATGATCTATCTGTTTAGTCTTGTTGCATGTCCGGTTGACTAGGTGTACCTTCTGCAATATTTACTGTGTATATATCTTCTATCTCAGTCTGTGAACAGCTGTTTACATAGTGTACCCCAATATTTACTGGTATATATCTATCTATCTCAGTTCGCTGACATGCCGTTACATAGTGTGCCCCAAAATTTTACTGTGTAATCTATCTTATCTCATCTTGTGACATCTGTTACATACATCCCAAGCATTTTACTGTGTATATATCTATCTTCATCTCAGTTTGTGCAATGCATGTTACATAGTGTACCCCAATTTACTGTGTATTATATCTAATCTATCTCAGTCTGTGAATGCCGTTTACATAGGTGCCCCAATATTTACTGTGTATTCTATCTATCTCACGTCTGTGACATGCGGTTAACATAGTGTACCCCAATATTTACTGTGTATATGATCTATCTATCTCGCACCTGTGACATGCCGTTACATAGTACCCCAATATTATATGTGTATATATCATCTATCTATCAGTCTGTGACATGCCGTTACATAGTGTACCCCAATATTTACTGTTATATCTATCTATCTCAGTCTGTGACATCATGCTTTACATAGTGTACCCCAATATTATCTGTATATTATTTATCTATCTCAGTCTGTGACATGCCTGTTACATGTGTACCCCAATATATTTTACTGTAGTATCTATCTATCTCAGTCTGTTTGACATCCGTTACATAGTGTCCCCAATATTTACTGTTATACTTATCTATCTCAGTCTGTGACATAGCTTACATAGTGTCCCAATATGTTACTGTGTATTATCTATCTATCTATAGTCTGTGACATGCTGTTACATAGTGTACCCAATATTTACTTGTGTAATCTATCTATCTCCAGTTCTGACATGTCCGTTTACATAGTGTGCCCCAATATTTTGACTGGTATATATCTATCTATCTCAGTCTGGTGCACATGCGTTACATAGTGTGTACCCCCATATTTACTGTGTATATAGTCTATCTATCTCAGTCTGTACATGCCGTTACATAGTGCCCAATATTTACTGTGTATCATATCTATCTCAGTCTGTGACATGCCGATTTCATAGTGGCCCCAAATTTAACTGTGTATATATCTTCTTCTCAGTCTGTGACATGCTTACATAGTGTACCCCATATTTACTGTGATTACATCTATCTATCTCAGTCGGTGAATGCCTTACATAGTGTACCCCAATATTACTCGTGTATATATCATCTTAATCTCCTGTGTGACATCGTTACATAGTGTACCCCAATATTACTGTGTATATATCTATCTATCCTCAGTCTGTGACATGCCGTTACAAATGTAGCCCAATAGTGTTACTGGTGTATATATCTATCTCAGTTCTCGTCGTACAATGCCGTTACAATAGTTGTACCCCAATATTTGTGTGTCATATCTATCTCGTCTGTGACATGCCGTTACATAGTGTTCCCCAATATTTGACTGTGTATACTCTATCTATCTCAGTCTGTGACATGCCGTTACATAGTGTGCCCCAATATTTACTGTGTATATACTCTCTCAGTCTGTGACATGCCGTTACATAGTGTACCCCAATATTTACTTGTATCATCTATCTCAGTCTGTGACATGCGTACATATGTGCCCCATATTACTGTGTATATATCTATCTCAGTCTGTGACATGCTGTTACATGTGTCCCCAAATTTATGTGTATCTATCTATCTAGTCTGTGACATGTCCGTTATCATAGTGTACCCCAATATTTACTGTGTATTATCTCTCTCTTCACTGTGACATGAGCCCTGTTACATAGGTGTACCCCAAAATTTTATGGTGTATCTATCTAATCTATCTATCTAGTCCTGTGACATGTCTGTTACATAGTGTACCCCAATATTTACTTGGTATATATCTATATCTCAGTCTGTGACATGCCGTTACATAGTGGTAACCCAATATTTACTGTGTATAACCATATCTCAGTTCTGTGACATGCTTCATCAGTGTACCCCAATTTACTGTTATATATCTACTCTCATCTAGTGACATTGCCGTCAGTTTACATAGGGGTACCCCAATATTCTGTGTATACTATTCTATCTCCAGTGCTGTGACATGCGTTCACATAGTGTACCCCAATATTACTGTGTATATATCATCGTATCTCAGTCTGTGACCTCAGTTACATATGTTACCCCAATATTCTGTGTGTATATATCTACTCAGTCTGTGACATTGCGTTACAAGTGTACCCCAATATTTACTGGTATATATCTATCTCATCAGTCTGTGACATGCCATTACATAGTGTGCCCCAATATTTACTGTGTATATCTCTATCTCAGTCTGTGTGACATGCCGTACATAGTGTCCCCAATATTTACTGTGTATTATCTATCTCAGTCTGTGACATGCCTTTACATAGTTTACCACCATATTTACTGTGATATCTACTATCTCTGTCTGTACGTGCGTACTAGTGTGCCCCAATAGTACCTGTGTAATCTTATCTATCTCAGTCTGTGACATGCGTTACATAGTGTACCCCAATATTTACTGTTGTAATATATCTATCTATCTCAGTCTGTGACATGGGCAGTTAATCCAGGTGTCACCCAATAGTTTATCGTGTATATCATTATCTATCTCAGTCTGTGACATGCGCGGTACAATAGTGTGTACCCCAATATTTACTGTGTATATATCTATCTATCATCCTCATCTGTGACATGCGTTACATAGTGGTACCCCAATATTTACTGTGTATATATCTATCTATCTCAGTCTGGTTACATGCGTACATAGTGTGCCCCAAATATTTACTGTGTTATATATCTACTATCTCAGTCTGTGACATGCCTTACATAGTTTGCCCCAATATTTACTGTGTAATATCATCTATCTTTCAGTCTGTGACATGCGTTTCTATCTAGTGTAGCCCCAATATTTACTGTGTATATATCATCTATCTCAGTCTGTGACATTGCCGTTACATAGTGTACCCCAATATTTACTGTGTATCATATCTTATCACTCTCTCGGTGACATGCCTTACATGTGTACCCAATATTTACTGTGTATTATATCTATCTATCTCAGTCTGTGACATCGTTACATAGTGTGCCCCAATATTTACTGTATGTATCTTCTCTATCTATCTCAGTTTGGTGACAATCTGTTTTTCACTCAGTTCGCATAGTGTCCCCAATATTTACTGTGTATATATCTATCTATCTCAGTCTGTGACATGCCGTTACATAGTGTGCCCCAATATTTACTGTGTATATATCTATCTCTAGTCTGTGACATGCCAGTTCAAGTGTACCCCAATAGTTACTGTTAGTCATCTATCTCAGTCTGTGACATGCCGTTACATAGTGTACCCCAATTTTCTGGTGTATCTATCTATCTCAGTCCTGTGACATGCCGTTACATAGGTGAACCCCAATATTTACTGTGTATCATTATCTATCTCAGTCTGTGACATGCGTTACATAGTGTGCCCCCAATATTTATGTGATATATATCTATCTACTCAGTCTGTGACATGCCGTTACATAGTGTACCCCATATTTTACTGTGTATATATCTATCTAGTCGCTCTGTGACATGCCTGTTACATAGTGTACCCCAATATTTACTGTGTATATATCATCTATTCAGTCTGTGACATGCCGTTACATAGTGTACCCAATATTACTGTGTATTATCATCTATCTCAGTCTGTGACATGCCGTTACATAGTGTACCCCAATATTTACTGTGTGTATATCTATCTATCTCAGTCTGTGACATGCCGTTCATAGTGTGCCCCAATATTTAATGTGTATATACTATCTCTATCATCTCGTCTGTGACTGCCGTTCACAAGTGTCCCCTAATTTTACTGTGTATACTATCTATTCAGTCTTGACCATGCCCGTTACATATCGTAGCCCCAATATTTACGTGTATCTTATCATCCAGGTCTGTGACATGCAGTTACATAGTGTACCCCAATATTACTGTGTACATTATCTATCTCAGTCGGTGACACATGCCGTTACATAGTGTACCCCAATATTTACTGTGATCTATCATTCTCTCTAGTCTGTGACATGCTTACATAGTGTACCCGAATATTTACTGGTGTCATATATCTATCTCAGTCTGTGACACTTTGTTACATTAGTGTACCCCACAAACTGTGTATGACGTTGCATCTAGTCTAGTCTGACATGCGGTCCGTTTACATAGTGTACCCCAATATTTATGTGTATCATATATCTTCTCAGTACTGTGACATGCCGTTACATAGTGCTACCCAATATGTACTGTGTATCTATCATCTCAGTCTGTGACATGCCGTTACATAGTGGTACCCCAAATATTTACTGTGTATCTATCTATCTCAGTCTGTGACATGCCGTTACATGTGGCACCCAATATTTACGTGGTATATCGCTATCTATCTCTAGTCGTTTGACATTGCCCGTTACATAGTGTACCCCCAATATTTACTGTGTATATCTCTATCTTCTCAGTCGTGACATGCCGTTACATAGTGTACCCCATATTATACTGTGTATATATCTATCTTCTCAGTCTGTGACATGCCGTTAACATAGTGTGACCCCTAATATTTACTGGTGTATTCTACTATCTATCTCAGTCTGTGACATGCCGTTACATAGGGTACCCCAATTGGCAGTATATAATACTCTCTAGCGCAGGCCGTGACATGGTGCCTGTGTACATGCTGTACCCCCAATATTACGTGTATAATATCTACAGCGCAATGCGCGGGGACAGGTACCCGGTGACCGAGTGACGCCAAAGTACGTCCATCATATCTATCGCAGTCTGGTTGACATCGGGTCTACATAGTGTACACCATATTTACTTGTGTATCTATACTATCTCATCGTGTGGGACATGCCGTTACATAGTGTACCATCCAATATTTACTGTGTCATATATCTATCTCATCTCAGTCTGTGACATGCTTACATAGGTGTATCCCCAATATTTCGTGTATATACTATCTCAGTCTGTGACATGCCTGTTACATAGTGTACCCCAATATTTACTGTTGTATATATCTATCTCAGTCTGTGACATGCCGTTACATAGTTGTACCCCAATATTTACGTGTATATATCTATCTCGTCTGTGACATGCGTTACATAGTGTGCCCCAATATTTACTGTTAGTATATATTATCTGTCCTCATCTGTGACATGCTGTTACATGTGTCCCCATATGTTAACTGTGTATATATCTATCTCTCAGTCTGGTGACTGCTTACATAGTGTCCCAATTATTTCCTAACTGTGTACTATATCTATCAGTCTGTGACATGCATGTTACATAGTGTAGCCCCAATATTTACTGTGTAATATCACTATCTCAGTCTGTGACATGCGTTACATAGTGTAGCCCAATATTCTGTGTATATATACTATTCTAGTCTGTGACATGCAGTTTACCCGTACATTAGTGTCCCCATATTTACTGGCTGTATCTATCTATTGCTAGTTTCTGTGACATGCCGTTGACATAGTGACCCAATATTTATGTGTATATAATCTCATCTCAGTCTTTGACATCCGTGGTACATAGTGTGCCCTCAATATTTTACTGTGTTATATATCCTGTATCTCATGTGTCCGCTTGTGAATGTCCTACTATGTAGTAGTGTACCCCCAATATTTACTGTGTATCATCTATTACTCAGTCTGTGACATGCCGTAATAGTGTGTACCCCAATATTTACTGTGGTATCATCTATCTCTAGTCTGTGACATGCTGTTACCATAGTGTTACCCTCTATTAATGTTACGGTTATATTGATCTATCTTCAGTCTGTGACATGCCGTCAATAGGTGTGCCCAATATTTATGTCTGTGTATCTACTTTCTCAGTCTGTGTGACATGCCTTGTTCATATGTACCCCCAATATTGACGTGTGTATATATCTATCTAATTCTCAGTCTGTTGGACATGCCGGTTACACTAGTGTGCCCCAATATTTACTGTGTATATATCTATCTCAGGTCTGTGACAGCCGTTACAATAGTTGTAGCCCAATATTTACTGTGTTATATATCTATCTCAGTCTGTGACATGCCGTACATAGTGACCCCAATATTACTGTGTATATATCTATCTCTAGTACTGTGACATACATAGTGTACCCCAATATTACTTGTGAGCTTCCTTCCTCCTCTACCAGCAGGATATAGAGTATTTTCTTCTCCATCTAAGCAGTTGAGACTGGATCTAAAGTCCCGCATCTAGGGCCTCTTGAAATGGGGGGTCCCGTATTGCTTTTGTATTTGGGGCAGTGTAGAAGAAGTGGGTTTCATCTTCTAAGGTTCCCTGGTCACAGTGCTGGCACAGTTCTGTTCTCTCGTTGGTTTGTAATGTCTGTCTGGTCGGGCCAGATTGGATTTCTAGGCTGGTGGCCACTCAGTTGTAGAGACTCAGGACTTGTCTTCTTTAGGGTTTGTGATATTCTCCAGGTAGGGGGCCAGTTTGTAGTCTGCGTCCTGCCCGTATATAGTTAGTTTCTGGGACTTTTTTTTTCTTTCTTCCATTCATCCACGTAACTCAATTGGCTCTGGTTTGATGCGGCGCTGATTGATTTGAGCGTTGAAGGTTCTGTGGATAGGGTGTTTGATGTTAGTAGGGAGCTTGATGAGTTGTTTCAGTGACACATGGCTTTTTTCCTGGTCTTTGTGTGTATTGAGGCTTTATAATGGGTAAGATAGTTGGGGATACTGTTCTCTATATTCTATCATCTATCCTATCTATCGATCTATCTATCGTAATCTATTATCTAGCTATCGATCTGTCGATCTATCATTTCTATCTATCTATCCTTCTATCTTCATCTATCTCTCTTCTATTATCTATCTATCGATAATTCTATCTATTATCGTAGCTATCTATTCTATCTATCTATCTATCTATCTACTATTCTAGCTATCTGTCGACTACTCTAGTTTTCCTACTATTATCTATCTATCGATCTATCTATCTATAAATCGATCATCTATCTGTCTTCTATCCTATCTATCTATCTATCCTATCTATTATCTATCTATATCCCCTATCTGATCTATCATCATCTTATCTTCTATTATCCTATCTATCTATCTTTCTATCTTTCTATCTTCGTAATCTAGCTATCTATCTATCTATCTTTTATCTATCCATATCTATATTCTATCTACCTCATCTATCTATCTTATCTATCTATCTACCTAGTCTATCTCTCTATCTATCTATCTTTATCTATCTATGTATTCTTATCTGATTATAATGTCTAGCTTATTCTTTGTCTATTCCCTAATCTATTTCCGTACTATTCTATCTATTCTAATCGTATCATCTCTTCTGTATCATCTATCTATCTATCTATCTTTTCTCTATCTATCTATCTGGTCTATCTAGTTCATTCTATTCGTGATCTATCCTTCTATCTATCTATCTAATCTTATTCTATTATCTATCTCTCTTATCTTCTTATCTACTCTGTCTGGTCGTATCTATCTATGTGATCTATTATCTATCTATCTATCTATCTACTGCCATCTATCCATCTAGTCATCCTATCAATCTATCTTGTCTGTCTAATCCTATCTATCATCTATCTAATCTCTCTATCTATCTATTATATGATCTATTATCTCCCTATCTATAATCTATTCATCTATCTATCTATCTATTACTACTAGGCTATCTACATCTTGCTAATCTTTCTCTATCTATCTAATCTCATCTATCTTTTTATCTATCCATATCTATATATCTATTACCTATCTATTATCTATCTATCTATCTATCTACCTATCTATCTATCCTATCTCTCTAATCTTATCGATTTTATCTATCTATTTATCTTATCAGATTATATACTATCTATCTGTCTATCTATCTATCCTCTATCTACATATCTATCTATCTCGCTAATATCTATCATCTTATTCTATCTATATAGCCATATCCCTTATCTATTTGGTTTGTCTGTCCTGTCTGGTCTTATCTATCTATTAAGCGATCTATCTAGCTATTATCTATCTATCTATCTATCTGTCCTGTCTGTCTGTCTGTCTTGTCTGTCTGTCTGTATTCTGTCTGTTCTTGTCTGTCTGTCTATCTACTATCTATCTATCTAGCGATCTATCGATCTATATCTATATATCTATCTATCTATCTATCTATCTATCTTCTGCTGTCTGTCTGTCCCTGTCTATCTATCTCTTTCTTTCTTCTTATCTTATCTATCTATCTATCTTCTATTCTATCTATCTATCCTTCTATCTATCTATCTGCCTTCATGTCCCTGTCGTCTAATTAGCCGCCTAGGTATCTATCTATCTATCTATCTATTAATCATCTGGTCTGCTCTACTCTTTATCTTCTATATCCTATGCTAACCTCTCTATTATCTATCTATCTATCTATCTACCTATCTACTAGTATCTTCTATCTATCTATCTTCTTCTCTATGTAGCCTAATCTTATTTAGTAATCTATCTATCTACTATCTAATCTATCTATCTATCTATTCTATCTGATCTATCCTCTAATCTATCTAATCTATCTATCTATCTATCGTCTGTCTTTCTGTCTGTCTGTCTGTCTACCTATCTATCTATCTTATTCTATCTAATCTATTATATATCTATTATCAATCTATCTATCTATCTATCTATCTAAATCTATCCATCTATCTAATCTGTCTGTCGTCTGTCTGTCTGTTTCTGTCTATCCTCCTATCCATCTATCCATCTCATCCATCTCCGTCTGTCGTTCGTCCGTTCCGTCTGTCTATCGTATCTATCTCTCTATCTATCATCTGTCTTTCTATTATCCTAAATCGATCTGTCCGGGTCTCGTCCTGTCTGATCATATTATCTACCTATCTATTTATCTCATCTATCTATCTACCTATCTATTTATCTATTTATTATCTATCTATCTAACTATTATAGATATATCTATCTGGTCGATCTAATCTATTCTATCATTCGATGCTATCCTTCTATCTATCTTCTAATCTATCTATCTACCTATCTACTATCTATCGATCTCTCTAATCTATCTTCTATCATCTATCTATCTATCTATCCATAGCTATCTATTTTTTGTCTGTCCTGTCTATCTTCTACTCTCATCTATCTATCTCGTATCTATATACTATCTATATATTAATATCTATCTATCTATTACTATCGATCTATCCTATTTACAGCTATCCTTCTATCTATCTATCTATCTACTATCTATACTATCTATCTGTCTTTACTGTCTGTCTGTCTGTAATTAGCAAAACTGCACATATATCTATCTATCTATCTATCTATCTATCTATCTAATATCCTTGTGTCTTCTACTGTTCTATCTATCTACCCTCTCCTATCTATCTAGCTATCTATCTATATTCTATGCCTCTATCTATCTATCTATCTATCTATTGTTTCTATCTTCTTCTATCTATCTATCTATCTGTCTGTTCTGTCTGTCTGTATTACAAAACTGCATCATATATCTCATCGAGTCTAATCTAGCTATTTATCTATCTATCGATTAAGGCTTCTCTATCTATCTCTTATTCTCTGTGTCTATCTCTGTATCTATCTATCCTTCTATCTATCTATCTATCTATCTATCATAGCTATCTATCTATCTATCTGTCCTGTCCCTTGCTGTCTGTCTTGTATATAGCAAAACTGCACATATATCTATCTATCTATCGATTACTGTCATGTATGTCGGTTCTGTCTAGTCTGTCTACCTATCCTCTCTATCTATCAATCTATCTACTTATCTATCGTGGTATCTATCTATCTATCTAGCTATCTATCTATCTATCTTAACTCTTCAATCTATCTATCTATCTGATCTATCAATCCTATCTTTCTATTCTATCCTCGATCGATCTATTTTATCTATCTCATCACGGTAGCTATCTATCTATTCTATCATCTATCCTATCTTATCGATCGGATCTATCTCTCTATCTATCGCTGCTAGCTATCCATCCCTCCACAGTTCTGCTTTCCGTCCATCCCATGTTTCCATCCATCCCTATCCATCCATCCATTCCATCATACCTTTCCATTCTCACCATCCATCTGATCTTATCTATCTATTCTATCTTACTATTGTCTATCTATCTCATCTATCCTTTCATCTATCTATCTATCTATCTATCTATCTCTGTCGATCTATCTATCTACTCTTTATCTTATTCTATCCGTATTCTTATCTATTGTAATCGGTTATCTATCTCTTAACTATCTGTCTATCTATCTTTATCTTTATAATCTATCTACCTATCTTTTTTATCTATCTATCTATCTATCTATCTACCAACTCTCTATCTATCTATCTATCTTATTATCTATCTATCTTTTCTGTCTATCCTTTCTATCCCTCTATACATCCATTCCACCCACTGTCCCGTCGCCTCCGTCTGTCTGTGTCTGTCTGTCCTCATCTATCTATCTATCTATCGATCGGTATCTATCTCTCTATCTACTATCTGCCTCTGTCTGTCTGTCTGTCTGCTATCTATATCTATCTATTTAATCTACTCGATTATCTTCTATCATTATCCATCTACTCCTATCTATCTCATCTAATATCTATCTATCTATTATCGGATTAGCTATCTATCTGGTCTATCTATCTATCTATCTATTTTCTATTTATCTCTTTATCTATCTATCTATCTTCTATCTATCTATATCTAATCTATATCTATCTTTCTATTTATCTAGTCTCTTCTATCTATCTATCTATCGATCTCTCTATCTATCCTATCTATCTATCTATTACTCCCTACATCTATCTATCGTATCTAGTATCGTATACCTATCTGTCTATCTATCTATCTATCTATCTTTTCTCCTATCTATCTATCGTATTTATCTAATCTATCTCTCTATCGATCTATCTATCTATCTATCTATCATCATCTATCCTATCTCATCTTATCTATCTATCGATTCTATATCTATCAATCTATCTGTCATCTATCTATTCTATCTCATCTATCTATTCTATCTTCTATTTATCTATCTATTTACTCTATCCATATCTATATATCTTCTACCTATCGTATTAATCGATCTATACGTATCTATCTACCTATCTATCTAATCCTGTCCTATCTATCTTTATCTATCTATTCTATCTATCTATTATTATCTAGCTACTGTCTATCTATCTATCCTTCTATCTTTCTTCTATCTATCTAGCTATTATCTATCATCTATCTCACTATATATCTCCACTATCTATTTGGTTGTCTGTTGTCTCGCTATCTATCTATTATCTATCTATCTATCTACTATCTATCTTATCTAATCTATCATCTATCTATCTATCTATCTAATCTATCATCATCTATCTATCGTAGTTATCTATCTCTCCTATCTTTTCTATCTTTCTATCTATCTATTAGCTATCTATTTATCTATCACATATCTATATATCTGATCTACATCTCTTATCTATCTATCTATCTATCTACCGATCTATCTATCTATCTCTTCCTATCTTATCTATCTATTTATCTATCTATTATATACTTCTATCTATCTTTCCTATCTATCTATCCTTCTATCTTACATATCTATCTATCCTATCTATTATCTATCATCTATCTATCTATAATCCATATCCTAGCTATTTTGTTTGTCTGTCTGTCCTGTCTATCTATCCTATTTCTATCTATCTATCTATCTATCGTATCTATCTATCTATTCTATCTATCTATCATCCTGTCGGGCTGTTGTCTGTTCTGTCCTTTCTGTCTGTCTGTCCTGTTCTGTCTGTCTGTCTGGTCTATCTATCTATCTATCTATCTATCTATCTATTACTTATCTATATCTCATCTATCACTATCTATCTATCGATCCGTCTGTCCTGGCTGTCCTGTCTGTTCTGCTATTCTATATCCTTTCTTTCTATCTATCTATCTATCTTCTCTATCTAACTATCTATCTTATCTATCTATCCTTCTATCTATCTATCTGTCTGGTCTGCTGTCCTGCCTATTTTATCGCCCTCGATGTACTCTGTATCTATCCTTCATTATTATCTATCTGTGCCTATCTATCTTTAAATCTTTACTCTAGCTACCTATTATTATCTATCTATCTATCTAGCTAATTCTATTATCTATCTATCCTATCTATCTATTCTATCTCTAGTATCTATGTATTTCATGTACTCTATCTTCTATCTGCATCTAATCTGATCGATCCTCTATCTATCTATCTTATCTATCTATCTTATCTGTCTGTCTGTCTGTCTTTCTGTCTGTCTACCCTATTCTATCTATCTATCTATCCTATCTCATCTATATATCCTATTATGCTATCTACTACTCTATCGTCTATCTATCTATCTATCTATCTATCTGTCTTCTGTCGGTCTGTCTGTCTGTCTGTCTATCCTTTCTATACATCTTTCCATCCTCCGTCCGTCTGTCCCGGTTTTTCGTCTACCGTCCCGTCTGTGCTATCTATCTATCTATCTATCTATCTATCTATCTGTTCTGTCTATTATTAGCTCTATATCTGTCTTGTCTGTTCCGGTCTTGTCTATTATCTATCGATTATTTAATCTATTCTTATTATTCTCCTATTATTTATCTATATTATTATCTATCTATCTATCTATTATAGATATATCTATTCTTGTCTATCTACTTCTATCTATCATCTCATCTATCCTTCTATCTACTATCTATCTATCTACTACTCTCTATCTATCTATCTATCTATCTACTCTATTCTATCTTATTCTATCTATCCATATCTATCTATTTGTTGTCTGTTTCTGCTCTCAATCTTTCCTATCTATCTATCTATTCTATCCTATCTATCTATCTATCTAATAGTTCTGATTCTATCTATTTGTATTTTCTAATCTATCTAGTCTGTCTATCTATCCTTCTACTGCTATCTATCCTATCTATCTATCTAGCTATCTATATATCTGTCTGTTCTGTCTGTCTGTCTTATATAGCAAAAACTGCACATATATCTATCTATCTATCTATCTATCTCTGTGTCCGAGTCTCGGTATCTAGCTATTATCTATCTATCTATCTATCTATCTCCTATCTATCATCAGCGATCTATACTATCTATCTATCGATCTTATCCTTCTATTCTTCTATTCTATCTATCTATTTCTATATCTATCTATCTATCTGTGTCTGTGTCGTCTTTCGGTATATGCAAAACGGCACATATATCCGTGATATTCTATCTATCGTATCTATTCTAGCTACGTTTATCTATTCTATGTCTATCTCTTCTAAAGTCTTCTCTATCTATGTCTCTGTGTCTATTCTTCTGTATTCTAGCTATCCGTCTTCTACTATCTTATCTATCTACTATCCTATCTATCTGTCTGTCTGTCGATGTCGGGTCTGTATTATCTACTCAAAACTGCACATATATCTATTCATCTATCTATTTATTCTGGTATTTATGGTCTTGTTTTCCTGTCTTGTCTTGTTCGCTACCTATCTCTACTTCATCTATCGCATCTATCTCTCCTACTTAGCTATCGGTGTATCGATCTATCTATCTAGCTATCTATCTATCTATGTTAATCTATCATTCTATCTATCTATCTATCGATCATCTCACTATCTATCTATCTACTATCTATCTATCTATTTATACTTCTATCTATCACTTATCTAATCTATCTATCTATCATCTATCTAATCTATCTATCTATCTACTATCTATCTATCTATCTATCTATCTATCTATCATCTCTGCCTATATATCTATCTATCTCCTGCTATCTATCCCATCCATCCATCATCATCCATCCCATCCATCCTATTCATCCATCCATCCATCCATCCACTCCATCCATCCATCCGATGCCTCCATCATCTAGCTAGCTATCTATCTATCTATCTATCTAAGCGATCTATCTATCTATCTTCTATCTATCTCCCTCATGTCCCTATCTATCTATCTATCTATCCTATCTATCATTATCTCATCATATCTATTTAATCTATCTGTCCTATCTATCGTTATCTTTATTATCTATCTAGCTAACCCTATCGTTTATCTATCTATCTATCCTATCTATCTATCCAATCTCTCTAAATTCTTTTTGCCTTCCTATCTATTTATCGACTATCTGTCTGTCCTATCCTTTCTACCATCTTAATCCAGCCAGCCAGCTCCACTCTGTCCCGTTCCGTTTCTCGTCTGTTCTGTCCCTGCCTGTCTATCTATCTATCTATTCTATCTATCTATAGCTATGCTATCTATCTATCTGTCTGCTCTGTCCTGTCTTGTCTGTCTATCTATTCGCTATCTATTTATTTCTATCTATTAGTCTATCTATCTATCTATCCATCTATCTATCACTATCTAATCTATCTGAGCTAATCTAGCTATTATCTCTCTCTATCTGTCTACTATCTGCCTATCTATCTTTCTCATTTAAATCTACTATTTCTATCCATCTTCTATCTATCTATTAGTCTATCTAATCCTTCTATTTAATCTACTATTAACCTCTATCTATCCTATCTATCAGTATCTATCTTCATCTATCTATCTATATCTATCTTTCTATCTAGCTATTATCTATATCTATCTGTCCTATCGATCTATCTATCTATCTTCTATTATCTATTATTATCTAATCTATCCTGCTATCTTCTATCGATCGATCTAATCATCTTCATTCTATCTATCTATCTATTATCTATCTATCTATTCTTTCTATCTATCTATCTATCTAATCTACCTATCTATCCTATCTATCTATCGTTTCCTCTTTTATCTATCTATTACATCTTTGTTATCTATCGATCTAACCTTCTATCAGCTATCTTAGCTTCTATGCTATCGGTTAGTCCTATCTACTTGTCTATCTAGCTATCTTATCTATATCCTATTCTCACTATTTAATTCTTATCTTTCTTCTATCTCCCTATCTATCTATCTATTGCTATGTGCTACTATTCTGTATCTGTCTGTCTGTGCAACCCTTACACTTTGCGAACTTCACAGATGAGTTGTTCACATATACGCCATTTGTCATGCTTGCTAGCTGTAACTTTGAAACCGGTTTTTTTTTTTTCTTTTTTTTTTTTGTTTCTTGTCTTCTTCTCTTTGTGTTCTATTTGTTTTCTCTTTTGTTTATTTTGTGTTTTGTTTTTTTTTTCTTTTTTTGTTTCTTTTTTTGTTTTTTTGTTGTTGTTTTTTTTTTTTTTTTTTATGTTTTTGTAACCTTTTGTTTTTTTTTTTTTTTTATTTTTTTTTTTTTTTTTTTATTCTTTTTTGTTTTTTTTTGTGTTTTTTTTTTTGTGTTTCTGTAGTGCTTTTTGTTACCTTTTTTGTTTTTTTGAAGGCCTTTGGTTTTTTTTTTTTCTTTCTTTTTTTTTCCTTTATTTTTTTGTCTTCGTTTCCTCTTTTTTTTATTTTTTTTGTTTTTTTTTTTTTTTTTCTTTTGTTTTTTTTTTTTATTTTTTTTGCCTTGTTTTTTTTTTTTTCTTTGTTTTTTTTTTTTTTTTTTTTTTTTTTTTTCTTTTTGTTGTTTTGTCTTTTTTTGGTTTTTTTTTTCCTTTTTTTTTGAACATTGTTTTTTTTTTTTTTAACTTTTTCTTTCTTTTTTTTTTTTTTTTTTTTTTTGTGTTGTTTTTGTTTTTGTTTCTCTTGTTTTTTCTCTTTCCTTTTTTTTTTTTTCCTTTTTTTTTTTTTCTCTTCTTTTCTTTTTTTCTTTCCTCTTTCTCTTTTTTTTTCTTTTTTTGTTTTTTTTTTTTTTTTTTTGCTAAACCTTTTTTTGTTTATCTTTTTTCTCTTGTCTTTTTTGGTTTCTCTTGTCGTCCTTTCTCTTCTTTTTGTTTTTTTTTTTACCTTATTGGAACCCCTTTGTTCTCTTTTTTTGTTTATTGACCTTTTTTCTTTTTTTTTTTTTGTTTTCTTTCCTTGTTTTTTTTTTTCTTTTTCTTGATTTTTTTTTTCGTTTTTCTTTTTTCTCTTCGCTATTCTATTCGTCCCAAACCAACGTTTAAGACCCTTTCTGGCTACCCTACTCCCTGTGTTCCTCTGGGGGACTGCGCAGCACCATTCAGTTTCCACCTCCTTCTCTCACCAGCCTCCCTCCTTCCCCACCCATCACTCTCCCTCAGTCCTTGCTAACCCCTCCTTCAGTTCATTACCCAGAGCATCCGTTCATTACACAATGTCAAGTTCTTAGTTAGGTGCTTTCCTTCCAGTTTTCATACCCCCATCCCCTCCATTCATTAACGACAATGTAGTCAGCCCTCCATTTCCTCTACCCAGTCGCCCTCCAGTTCATTACCTCAATGTGTCAGCCCTCCCATGTCATACCCCAGTCCCTGGCTCTAGTTTTTTACCAGCACCACCATTCATAACTACACAAAAAAAAAAGGTATACAGCCCCTCCAGTTTCATTACCCAGCCTCTTCCAGTTCATTACCTAAGCCCTCCAGTTTTCATTACACAATGTAGTCCGCCCCACCAGTTAATTACAAAATGTATCGGCCTCCAGTTTTCATTCCCCCAGTCACTTTCAGTCCCTTTCCAGTTCATTACCCAGCCCTCCAGTTTCATTACACCTCAGATTTCGTCGCCCTCCAGTTTCATTACCCAGCCCTCCAGTTCCTTACACAATGTAGTCATAGTCCCTCCCATTCTTAACCCCCAGCCCTTCATTTCCTTACACAATGTTCAGCCTCCAGTTCATAACACATTGAGTCAGCCCTCTCCGTTTGTCATATTGCTCATCCCCTCTCAGTCATTACCCGCCCCTGCCATTCATACACAATTAGTCACCCTCCAGTTTCAATTACCCCCGATCCCCCTTCTTACACATGTAGTCCCCGCAGCCCCCATCCAGTTTCACTTTACCCCGCCCTCCATTTTCATTACACTGGTTGATTTCTCAGCCCTCCATTCATTACACAATGTAGTCAGCCCTCCAGTTCATTACCTCTAGGCTATCCTCTATTTTTTTTCATTTCCTTCTTGTCCCTCTCATTTCAATTTACCTCTAGGTCTCCGGGGCCGAGGGGGGGCAGGGTGGCGACAGTGGGATGCTGGGGCCGCGTGCCCAGGGCAGAACCCCGGCTCCGGCCAGGGCATGACGCCAGCCCGCCCAGGGCAGGACCAAGGGGAGGTGCAGGAGAGCCCGCCAGGGGCAGGACACAAGGGGAGGGGCAGCCCGCCAGGGCAGGACACGAGGGAGCAGCCCGCCAGGCCAGGACCCACCCGCCAGAGGCAGGACACAGCGGGGTGGGCGAGCCCAACCGGGCGGGAGCTCAGGGAAGGCGAGCGCGCCCTCAGGTCCCTACCGTGCAGGGGCCCTTTCATGGCATCGCCCTGCTCTGCAGATTGGATTGCCTAGACTTCCTTAACGTCCTGACGTTTCCTTCCTTACGAACGCTGGCAGGGTACTAGTGATGTTTTTTATAACAGGTGGATCTACGAGCATTTCTGTGTTTAAATTGCAGACCCGAACAGCCAAACGAACTGGAAGTTTTGGCGGTTTCCTGTTTTTTTTAATAACACGCTGATTTCTCGAAGTATTGTTTCCTTCATTTCGTGTGGGCAATTCAGCTTGTTTTGAAAAACGGTGGTCACTGCATGGGAATTTGTGGACTTGGTGCGCCCCCCCCCCCCCTCCCCCCTGTTCTTAGCCTAATGCTAGTCGCCTTTCCAGTTCATTAGACATTTAACCCGTATGGGGCCCAGAAAATCTTATGGTGGCCCTGTGTCCTGGATTCTCACATTGCTACCATGACCCAGAGATTCTCACGCCACAAACACACGGGAAGATGTGTGAGCGGAAGGAAATCGCTGCGGAGAGGTGAGTGAGGGGAAGAGTAAAGAGTCCCTGTAGTTGCAGCATGATAGGGTACATACGCTGCTGATTACTTAAAGTGACACCACCCTGCTCCTGTCAGTAACGTACAATCAGTAATGTGCATATTTAAAAGTGGCATCAATACCAGGAAAGCCGGTACAATACCTGGAGGGTATGGTCCTAAAACAGCCAGGCCAAGGTCTGTTAAGTAACAAAGCTGTCCCGGTTCGTGTTTTAATTGAAGCACGTGACGTAACATATGTTTCTTATTCGTTCTTCTTTATTTCTCATTTAGGTTGGAGTATTCTTATTTCAGGAGCGTATTCTTATTTAAGGAGGGTATTCTTATTACGTAGGAGTGATTCTTATACTTAAGTGATCGTGCGTTATTCTTAAGTTGGAAGGAGTATTCTTTATTTAAGGAGGTATTCTTATTTAAAGAGCGGTATTCTTTATTTAAGGAGGGGATATTCCCTTATGTAGGTAGGAGTATTCTTTTTAAGGATGCCATGTCTTATTTAAGGATCGGGTCATTCTTTTTTATTTAAGGAGCGTAGTCTTATTTAATGAGGGTCATTCTTATTTAAGGGGGTTATTCTTTTTAGGTAGGAGTATTCTATTTAGGAGGGGTATTTCTTCTTGTTTTGGTTAAGGGTAAGTCTGTTTAAGAGCGGTATTCATATTAAGGAGCGGGATCCTTATTTACTAAGGAGGGGTAATTCTGTCTTTTATGTAGGAGTATTCTTATTTAAGGAGGCGTTAGTCTTATTAGGAGGGTATTCTATTTAGGTAGTGGAGTTATTTTCTTATTCTAGGAGCTCAGGTTTCTATTTATAGGAGGGGGTATTCCTTATTTTAGGTAGATATTCCTTATTTAAGGCGGGGTATTCTTGTTTAAAAACATGTATTCTTATTAAAGGAGGGGTATTCTTTTTAAGGAGGTGTATTCTTATTGAGGAGGTATTCATGTTTAGTAAGGGTATGCCTTATTTAAGGAGGGGTATTCTTGTTTTAGTGTTAGAGGTATCTTACTTACGGAGGGGTAGTCTTTATTTCAGGAGTATCCTCTTGTTTGGGTAGGGTATTCTTATTAAAAGCGGGTATTCTTGTTTAGGTAGAGGTATTCTTTATTTAAGGATGGGTATCTTGTGTTAGGTGTAAGGGTTTTATTCTTATTTAAGGAGGCGGCATAATGACACACCATCCAGCAAGTACATAACATACACTGGGACATAATGACACACCATCCAGCAAGTACATAACCTACACTGGGACATAATGACACACCATCCAGCAAGTAAACCTACACTGGGACATAATGACACACCATCCAGCAAGTACATAACCTACACTGGGACATAATGACACACCATCCAGCAAGTACATAACTTACACTGGGACATAATGACACACCATCCAACAAGTACACAACCTACACTGGGACATAATGACACACCATCCAGCAAGTACACAACCTACACTGGGACATAATGACAATATAATGTACGTGTACGTAATATAATGTCGTAATATAACTATTGTCGTAATATAATGTATGTAATATAATGTACGTGTACGTAATATATAATGATTACGTAATATAATGTTACGTAGAATAATGTACGTGTACGTAATATATGTACATGGTAATTAATGTAGCTAATATTAATGTACGTAATATAATGTATGTTAAATAATGTATACGAATATAATGTACGTTATATAATGTACGTAGTACGTAATATAATGTACATGTTACGTAATATAATGTAACGTAATATCGAATTACTGTACGGTATAATAGTACGTAATATAATGTACGTGAAATAATAATAGTATAAACGTAATATAATGTACGTGTACGTAATATAATGTAGTAATATAATGTACGTAAATAATGTACGTGTATATATAATGTTACGTGTACGTGCACTATAATGTACGTAATATATTTACGTGTACGAATATAATGTACGTTAATATAATGGTACTAATATAATTGTACGTAATATAATGTACGTTACGTAATATGAATAAGTACGTAATCATAAATGTACGTAATATTAATGTACCGTAATATAATGTATGTAATATAATGTACGATATATATGTACGTAATATAATGTACGTACAATATAATGTACGTAAGTATAATGTACGTGTACGATAATAATGTACTGGTAATATAATGTCATAATATAATGTCGTATATAATGTACGTAATATAATGTATGGTTATATAATGTACGTAATATAATGTACATGTAATATAATGTACGATAATATAATTACGTCATAAATTACGTATTAATGTATGAATATAATTGTACGTGTACGTAATATAATTCTGGTAATATAATGTACCGTATATAATGTACGTAATATAATGTATGTAATATATGTACGTAATTATGTACGTAATATAGATGTATCTAATGTAACGTGTACGTAATTAATGTACTAATATAATGTACGTATATATGTACGTTACGTAATATAAGTATGTAATATAAGTACGTAATATAATGTACGTAATATAATGTACGTAATATAATGTACGTAATATAATGTATGTAATATAATGTACATAATATAATGTACGTAATATAATGTACGTAATATAATGTATGTAATATAATTTACGTGTCGTAATATAATGTATGGTAATATAATGTACGTAATATAATGTACGTAATATAATGTATGTAATATAATGTACGTAATATAATATACGTAATATAATGTATGTATATAATGTACATGTACGTAATAAAATGTACGTAATATAATTTACGTGTAGGAAATATAATGTAAGTAATATAATTTACGCAATATAATGTATGTAATATAATGTACGTAATATAATGTACGTGTACGTAATATAATGTACGTAATATAATGTACTTAATATAATGTACGTAATATAATGTATGTAATATAATGTACGTGTACGTAATATAATGTACGTATTAATGTACTATATAATGTACGTGTACGTAGATAATGTATGGTAATATAATGTACATATTAATGTACAATTAATGTACGAATATAATGTACTGTAATATAATGTAAGTAATATAATTGTACGTAATATAATCGTACGTAATATAATGTATGTAATATAATGTAACGTGGTTACGGATATAATGTACGTAATATAATGTACGTGTACGGAATCTAATGTAAGTAATATAATGTACGCAATATAATGTATTTATATATGAAACGTAATAATGTTAGTAGTACGTAATATAATGTACGTAAATATAATGTACGTAATTATATGTACGTAATTAATGTTATGTAATATAATGTACGTGTAAACGTAATATAATGTACGTAATATAATTTACGTGATTACTGTAATATGGTAATATAATGTATGGTAATATAATGTTACTACTATAATGTACGTAGTATAATGTTACGTAGTATAATGTATGGTAATATAATGTACGTAAGATATAACTTATGTAATAATTTACATAATAAATGTACGTATATAATGTACGTAATAATGTATATAATATAATTTACGGGTACGGTATATAATGTTGTAATATAATGTACGTAATATAATGTACGTAATATATGTATGTATATAATGTACTTAATATGTACGTAATATAATATATCGTATATAATATGTAATATAATGTACGTGTACGTAATATATGTCCGTAATATAATGTACGTATATAATTACGTGTACGTTAATATATGTATGGTAATATAATGTACGTAAATATAATGTACGTAATATAATGTACGTAATATAATGTTATGTAATATATGTCATAATATAATGTACGTAATATATGTCGAATATAATGTATGTATATAATTTAGTGACGTAATAATGTATCGTAATATAGTATGACGTAATAAAGTACGTAATATCAATGTATGTAATTTAATGTACGTAATATAATGTACGTAATATAATGTATGTAATATAATGTACATGTACGTAATAAAATGTACGTAATATAATGTACGTAATATAATGTACGTAATATAATTTATGTAATATAATGTATGTAATGTAATGTATGTAATATAAGCTATTTAATATATTGTATGTAATATAATGTACGTGTACGTAATATAATGTACATAATATAATGAAATGGAATATAATGTACGTAATATAATGTATGTAATATAATGTACGTGTACGTAATATAATGTATGGTAATAATGTACGTAATATAATGTATGGTATATAATGTATGTAATGTAATGTATGTAATATAAGCTATTTAATAATTATTGTATAATATATTACGTAATATAATGTACGTATATAATGTATGTAATTATAAATGTATGTAATGTAATGTATGTAATATAAGCTATTTAATATATTGTATTAATATAAGTCGGGTACGTAATATAATGTACATAATATAATTGATGGAATATAATGTACGTAATATAATGTATGTAATATAATGTACGTAGTAGTGAATATATGTATGGTAATATATGTACGTAATATAATGTATGTAATATAATGTATGTAATGTAATGTATGTAATAATAAGCTATTTAATATATTGTATGTAATATAATGTACGTAATATAATGTACGTAATATAATGTATGTAATATAATGTATGTAATGTAATGTATGTAATATAAGTTATTTAATATATTGTATGTAATATAATGTACGTTATATAATGTATGTAATGTAATGTATGTAATATAAGCTTTAATATATTGTATGTAATATTAATGTACGTGTACGTAATATAATGACATAATATAAGCTATGTACTGGTACCTTTGGTCCGTGGCAGTGACAGTGAGTTCCTCTGTCGGTTCCGGTTGTCCCTGAACCTTCTGTTGACTTTACATCTTTTTCCTTCCAAGGCACAGAGGTGGGAGTTCACCCATTCACATGATGGGGGGAGTTTGCCCGCTGGGTTCCTTTAATGGCTTATTACAGGTTGTTTTATTGTTCATGAACTAGAACACAACATTAGCATACAGTTCAACAAAGCCGTCAAATGTACACAGCCTTCCTTATAATGACACATAAGAATGGGGGCAATTACAGATGTTCCATTCTGTATGTAGGGTGTGTCTTGTTGGAGTGTGTCATTATGTCCCAGTGTAGGTGTGTACTTGTTTGGATGGTGTGTCATTACTGTCCCAGTGTAGTTATGTAACTTGTGGATGGTGTGTCATTATGTCCCAGTGTAGGTTGTACTTGTTGGATGGTGTGTCATTATGTCCCAGTGTTAGTTATGACTTGCTGGATGGTTGTCATTAGTCCCCGTTGTAGGTTATGTACTTGCTGGACTGGTGTGTCATTATGTTCCCAGTGTGGTTAGTGTACTTGCTGGATGGTGTGTCATTATGTCCCAGTTGTAGGTTATGTACTTGCGGATGGTGTGTCATTATGTCCCGTGTAGGTTATGTACTTGCTGGATGGTGTGTTCATTATGTCCCGTGTAGGTTATGTACTGTTGGATGGTGTGTCATTATGTCCCAGTGTAGGTTGTGTACTGCTGGATGGTTGTGTCATTATGTCCCGGTGTTAGGTTGATGTCCTTGCTGATGGTGGTGTCATTATGTCCCGGTGTAGGTTATGTACTTGCGATGGTGTGTCATTATGTCCCGTGTAGGTTTTGTACTTGTGCTGATGGTGTGTCATTATGTCCCGGTGGAGGTTTATGTCTTGCTGGAATGTGTGTGTCATTATGTCCCGGTGTAGGTTATGTACTTGCTGGATGGTGTGTCATTATGTCCGGTGTAGTTATGTACTTGCTGGATGGTTGTGTCATTATGTCCCGGTGTAGTTATGTACTTGCTGGATGGTGTGTCATTATGTCCCGGTGTAGGTTATGTACTTGCTGGATGGTGTGTCATTATGTCCCGGTGTAGGTTGTGTACTTGCTGGATGGTGTGTCATTATGTCCCAGTGTAGTTGTACTTGCTGGATGGTGTGTCTATGTCCCGTGTAGGTTATGTACTTGCTGGATGGTGTGGTCATTAATGTCCCAGTGTAGTTTTATGTTACTTGCTGGATGTTGTGTCATTATGTCCCAGTGTAGGTTATGTACTTGCTGGAGGTGTGTCATTATGTCCCAGTGTAGGTTGTGTACTTGCTGGATGGTGTGTCATTATGTCCCAGTGTAGGTTAGGTCTTGCTGGATGTGTGTCATTATGTCCCAGTGTGTAGGTTGTGTACTTGCTGGATGGTGTGTCATTATGTCCCAGTGTAGGTTTGTTACTTGCTGGATGGGTGTGTCATTATGTCCCGTGTAGGGTTATGTACTTGCTGGATGTGTGTCTTATATGTCCCAGTGTAGGTTGTGTACTACTTGCTGGATGGTTGTTCATTATGTCCAGTGTAGGTTATGTACTTGCTGGATGGTGTGTCATTATGTCCCAGTTGTAGGTTATGTACTTCTGATGTTGTGTCATTGTCCCAGTGTAGTTTGTACTTGCTGGATGGTGTGTCCTATGTCCCAGTGTAGGGTATGTACTTGTCTGGATGGTGTGGTCATTATTCCCAGTGTAGGTATGTACTTGCTGGATGGTGTGTCATTATGTCCCATTGTAGTTTGTACTTGCTGGAGTGGGTGTCATTATGTCCCAGTGTAGGTTGTGTACTTGTTGGATGGGTGTGTCATTATGTCCCCAGTGTAGGTTGTGTACTTGCTGGATGGTGTGTCATTATGTCCCAGTGTAGGTTTGTACTTGCTGGATGTGTGTCATTATGTCCCAGTGTAGGTTTGTACTTGCTGGATGGTGTGTCATTATGTCCCAGTGTAGGTTTGTGTGTACTTGCTGTATGTGTGTGTCCATTATGTCCAGTGTAGGTTTGTACTTGCTGGATGGGTGTCATTATGTCCCAGTGTAGGTTGTTATGTACTTGCTGGATGGTGTTGTCATTATGTCCCAGTGTAGGTTATGTCCTTGTGCTGGATGGCTGTGTCATTATGTCCCAGTGTAGGTTGGTACTTGCTGGATGGTGGTGTCATTATGTCCCAGTGTAGGTTTGTACTTGCTGGATGGTGTGTCATAATGTCCCAGTGTACGGTTTGTACTTCTTGCTGGATGGTGTGTCATTATGTCCCAGTGTAGGTTGTGTACTTGCTGGATGTGTGTGGTCATTATGTCCCAGTGTAGGTTATGTACTTGCTGGCTGGTGTGTGCATTATGTCCCAGTGTAGGTTTGTGTACTTGCTGGATGGGGTGTCATTATGTCCCAGTGTAGGTTTGCCTTGCTGGATGGTGTTGTCATATGTCCCAGTGTAGTTGTGTACTTGCTGGATGGTGTGTCATTATGTCCCAGTGTAGGTTATGTACTTGTGGATTGTGTTGTCATTTGTCCCATGTGTTGTACTTGCTGGATGGTTCATATGTCCCAGTGTAGGTTATGTACTTGCTGTGATGTGTGTCATTATGTCCCAGTGTAGTTTTTGTACTTGCTGGATGGTGTGTCATTATGTCCCAGTGTAGGTTTGTACTTGCTGGATGGTGTGTCATTAGTGTCCCAGTTAGGTTTGTACTTGCTGGATGGTGTGTCATTATGTCCCCAGTGTAGTTTATGTACTTGCTGGATGGTGTGTCATTATGTCCCAGTGTAGGTTGTGTACGGCTGGATGGTGTGTCATTATGTCCCAGTGTTAGGTTGTGGTACTTGCTGGATGGTGTGTCATTTAATGTTCCAGTGTAAGGTTGTGTACTTGCTGGATGGTGTGGTCATTATGTCCCAGTGTAGGTTTGTACTTGCTGGATGGTGTGTCATTATGGGTTGTGACGTACATTATATTACGTACACGTACATTATATTACGTACATTATATTACGTACACGTACATAATATTACGTACATTATATTACATACATTATATTACGTACATTATATTACGTACATTATATTACGTACATTATATTACGTACACGTACATTATATTACATACATTATATTACGTACATTATATTACGAACATTATATTACGTACACGTACATTATATTACGTACATTATATTACATACATTATATTGCGTACATTATATTACGTACATTATATTCCGTACACGTACATTATATTACGTACATTATATTCCGTACACGTACATTATATTACATACATTATATTACGTACATTATATTACCATACATTATATTACGTACACGTACATTATATTACATACATTATATTACGTACATTATATAACGTACACGTACATTTTATTACGTACACGTACATTATATTACGTACATTATATTACGTACACGTACATTACATTACGTACATTATATTACGTACACGTACATTATATTACATGCATTATATTACGTACATTATATTACGTACAATATATTACATACATTATATTATGTACATTTTATTACGTACATTATATTACATACACGTACATTATATTACGTACATTATATCACGTACACGTACATTATATTACGTACACGTACATTATATTACGTACATTATATTACGTACACGTACATTATATTACTTACATTATATTACGTACATTATATTCCGTACACGTACATTATATTACGTACATTATATTACGTACATTATATTATGTACATTATATTACGTACATTATATTACGTACACGTACATTATATTAAGTACATGTACATTATATTACGTACATTATATTATGTACATTATATTACGTACACGTACATTATATTATGTACATTATATTATGTACATTATATTACGTACATTATATTACGTACACGTACATTATATTACGTACATTATATTACGTACACGTACATTATATTATGTACATTATATTACGTACACGTACATTATATTACGTACATTATATTACATACGTTATATTACGTACATTATATTACGTACATTATATTACGTACACGTACATTATATTACATACAATATATTACATACATTATATTATGTACATTATATTATGTACATTATATTACGTACACATACATTATATTACGTACATTATATTACGTACACGTACATTTTATTACATACATCATATTACATACATTATATTACGTACATTATATTACATACATTATATTATGTACATTATATTACATACACTACATTATATAACGTACATTATATTACGTACATTATATTATGTACATGTACATTATATTACGTACATTATATTACGTACACGTACATTATATTACGTACATTATATTATGTACATTATATTACGTACATTATATTACGTACATTATATTAAGTACATTATATTACGTACATTATATTACGTACACGTACATTATATTATGTACATGTACATTATATTACGTACATTATATTATGTACATTATATTACGTACACGTACATTATATTACGTACATTATATTATGTACATTATATTACGTACATTATATTACGTACACGTACATTATATTACGTACATTATATTACGTACATTATATTACGTACATTATATTATGTACATTATATTACGTACATTATATTACATACATTATATTACGTACATTATATTACGTACACGTACATTATATTATGTTCATTATATTACGTACACGTACATTATATTACGTACATTATATTACGTACATGTACATTATATTACGTACATTATATTACGTACATGTACATTATATTACGTACATTATATTACGTACACGTACATTATATTACGTACATTATATTACGTTACACGTACATTATATTACGTACATTATATTACGTACAGGTACTTTATATTACATACATTATATTACGCACACGTACATTATATTACGTACATTATATTACGTACACGTACATTATATTACATGCATTATATTACGTACATTATATTACGTACATTATATTACATACATTATATTATGTAAATTTTATTACGTACATTATATTACGTACAGGTACTTTATATTACATACATTATATTACGTACACGTACATTATATTACGTACATTATATTACGTACACGTACTTTATATTACGTACATTATATTACGTACACGTACATTATATTACGTACATTATATTACGTACATTATATATCTCTACAGAATGCAAAGTACACATTTACACACACACAGAAATGTTCTCATATCCACAAATTGCATATTAATGCTTCTGCACAGACAATAACACTTCCACCATAATCACACACAGCATGTGCACCCACACTTACATTTACACACCTGTATTCACACACATACATTAAAAAACCTGTATCAAACACACCCCTGAATCAATCACGCACACACACACATACATTCACATATGTGTATCACCCAAACCTACATGCACACACCTGTATCAACCACATTCCTACATTTACACACCTGTATCACACACCTGTATCAACCACACATACATTTATACACCTTTATCACCCAACATACATTCACATACCTGTTTCATTCACAATTCTATTCACATACCTGTATCACCTAAACCTACTTTCACACACCTGTATTACTTACTCATAGATTCATACCTGTATTACCTAAACCTACATTCACACACCTGAATCACTCACACCGCCATTCACACACATGTATCACCCAAAGCTACAAACACACACATGTATCAAGCACATTCCTACATTCATTCACTTCTATAGCACACACACTTTCTCATTCACACACCTTTATCAACAACATTCCTAGATTCCTACGCCTGTATAACCCACACATTTCCTCAGTTACACATCTGTATCACACGCCTTTATTAGGTGTGTCATCCACACCTAAATTCATATTACTGTATCAACCAAACCTACATTTACACTATTTTACCACACACACAAACATTCACACACCTATATCAACCACACATTCATTCAAACACTTCACACATCTGTATCAACCCCATTCCTAGATTCATACACTTGTATAGCCCACACATTTCCTCATTTACACAACTGTATCACACACCGGTATCAACCACACATACATTTAAACAACACCTTTATCACCAAACATATAATCTCCTACCTGTGTCATACACACCTAAATTCACATACCTGTATCACCCAAACCTATATTTACAATATTGTATCACACACGCAAACATTCACAAATGTTTATCAACCACACACCTACTTTTACACACCTGTATCAACCACACAATTATTCACACACTTTGCACTTATGTATCCACTACACACCTACATTCACACACCTGTATCACACACACACACATGTACATTCACAACTGTATCACCCACATTCCTACATTCACACACCTGTATCACACACACTTTCTAATTCACATACCTGTATCACCGAAACCTACATCCACACACCTGTATCGCACATACCTACATTCACACACGTGTATGATACAAGTGTTTGAATGTATGTGTGTGCGATACAGGTGTGTGGATATAGGTTTCAGGGGAATAAATGTGTGTAAATATATGTATCGTTGATACAGGTGCGTAATATGGATGTGTTAATGAGAAAGTGTGTGTGTGATACAGGTGTGTGAATGTAAGAATGTGGTTTATACATGGGTGTGTAAATGTATATGTGGGTGATACAGATGTGTGAATGTGTGTGTGTGTTATACATGTGCGTGAATGTAGGAATGTGGGTGATACTGGTTTATAAATGTACAGTAGCTGTGTGTGATACAGGTGTGTGCATGCAGGTATTGCTGATACAGGTGTGTGTGATACATGTGTGTGAGTGTAGGTTGGGTGATACAGGTATGTTGATGTAGCTTTTGGTTATACATGTGTGTGAATGTAGGTGTGTCTGATAAAGGTGTGAATTTAGGCTTGGGTGATACAGGTGTGTGAATGTAGGCTTGGGTGATACAGGTGTCTGAATATAGGAGTGTCTGATAAAGGTGTGAATGTAGGCTTGGATGATACAGGTGTATGAATGTAGGCTTGGGTGATACAGGTGTGTAAATGTAGGCTTAGGTGATACAGGTGTGTAAATGTAGGTTGGGTGATACAGGTGTGTAAATGTAGGCTTTGGTGATACAGGTGTGTGAATGTAGGCTTGGGTGGTACAGGTGTGTAAATGTAGGCTTAGGTGATACAGGTGTGTGAATGTACTACCACAACAGGATCTTATACACAGGGTTTCACACACAGATCTTACCAGGATTTAACACAGGGTCTTACACACAGGATCTTACACACAGGGTCTTACACACAGAATTAACACACAGAGGTCTTACACACAGGGACCTAACACACGGGTCTTACACACAGGGACTAACACACAGGATCTTAACACACATGGTCTTACACACAGGGTCTTACACACAGGGATCTTACCAACAGGGTCTTACCACCAGGGTCTTGTACACAGGATTATACACAGGGTCCGCAGGGTCTTATACACAGGATGTTATACACAGGGTCTTATACACGGATACTTATACACGGATCTTTATACACAGGGTCTTAGTCAACAGTTGGTCTTATACACAGTGATCTTTATACACCGGATCTTATACAAGCAGGTCTTATACACAGGTGTCTTTACACAGGGTCTTATACACAGGGTCTATACACAGGATCTTATACACAGGATCTTATAACAGGGCTTATACACGGGCCATATAGATCTTATACACAGGGTCTTATACACAGGGTCTTCTTACACACAGGGTCTTAACACACAGGTTCTTACACACAAGGATCTTACACACAGGGTCTTACACACGGGTCTATTACACACAGGGTCCGCAATGTATTACATAGGATATTATACACAGGGTTCTTTACACAGGGTCTTCTTATACACAGAATGTTATACAACGGGTCTTATAAACACAGGGTATTAGAAACAGGGTCTTATACACAGGATCTTATACACAGGGTCTTTAAACACAGGATCTTATACACAGGGTCTTACACACAGGGTCTTAAAACACAGGATCTTACACACAGGGTCTTATATACAGGGTCTTCATACACCCAGGATCTTGTACAAGGGCCTTATACCACAGGATCTTATACACAGGGTTTTGTACACAGGATCTTAAACACAGGATCTTATACACAGGATCTTTAACAGGTACGCAGGGTCTATACACAGGGGTCTTATACAGATCTATACACAGGTCTTATACACGGGTCTTATACACAGGACTTATACACAGGGTCTATTTACACAGGATCTTATACACATGGTCTTATACACAGGATCTTTATACACAGGATCTTCTACAAAGGGTCCGCGGTCTTATTACACAGGATGTATAGCAGGGTCCTTAAAAGCAGGGTCTTATACGTAGGGTCTCTTATAGCAGGGTCTTAACGCAGGGTCTTATATGCAGGATCTAGACACAGGTCTTCACAAAGGGCTTACACACAGGGTCTTACACACAGGTTCTTACACACAGGATCTTACACACAGGGTCTTATACCACAGATCTTAAAACAGGTCTTATACATAGGATCTTATATACAGGGCCGCAGGGTCTTATACACAGGATCTTATACACAGGGTCTTATACACAGGATCTTATCACAGGGTTTTGTACACAGGGTCTTATACACAGGATCTTATACACACATTCTAGACACAGGCGGCGGGTCTTTTATACACAGGGTCTTATACACAGGATCTTATACACAGGGTCTTATACACAGGGTCTTATACACAGGATCTTAGACACATGGTCTTATACACAGGATCCTATACATAGGATCTACTAACACATGGTCTATACACAGGATTTTATACACAGGGTCTGCAGGGTCTCTTATACACAGGATTTATACACAGGATGTTATACGCAGGGTCTTATACGCAGATCTTTAACCAGGGTCTATACGAGGGTCTTATACCGGGTCTTATACGCAGGGTCTTATAATTTATAAACAGGGTCTTTACAAAGGGTTTATACACAGGTCTTATACACAGGGTCTTATACTCAGGGTCTTATACCAGAATCTTATAACAGGTTTTATACACAGGTCTTATACCGGGTCTTCTTACACACAGGGTCTTACAACACAGGTTCTACACCACAAGATCTTACACCAGGGTCTTACACAGGGTCTTACACCACAGGGCGTCTTATACACAGGTCTTATACACAGGGTCTTATACCGGGGTCTTCCATACACAGATATTTTATCACACAGGGTCTTATACACAGGGTCCGCAGGGTCTTATACACAGGGTCTTATACACATGGTCTTATACACAGGATCTTACACACAGGGTCTTACACACAGGGCCTTACACACAGGGTCTTACACACAGGGTACACACAGGGTCTTTCCACAGAAACAAACACACAGGGTTAATACACAACACATGGTATTAACGGGCTTTTTACAATCTTATACACGATACACAGGATCTACCGGCTTATACACACTACACAGGAGGGTCATACACACGTTATACACAGGTCTTCTAAACGTATTTATACACAGGGTCTTAACACAGGTCTTCAGGATCTTACACAGGATCTTACCACACAGGATCCCATCTGTTCTACACCATCACAGGTCTTACAACAGGTCTTACACACACTGTCCACACAGAACACAGAATTCATATGATCTTACACACCGGACTTAACACAGGATCTTACACCAACAGGTTTACACACAGGATCTTCACACATGTCTTATAACAAAGGGTCTTATACATAGTAACATAGTAACATTAATTAGGTTGAATAAAGACATTCGTCCATCCATACACAGGGTCTTATACACAGGATTTTATACACAGGGTCTTATACACAGGGTCTCTCATAAACGGTCTAGTACACAGGGTCTTATACGCAGGGTCTTATACACAGGATGTCTATACGCACAGGGGGGGGTTTTTATACACAGGGGCACATCCTTCCACAGGATAAACCAGGGCATCTTATACACAGGGTCTTATACACAGCCGGGTATTATGACACTATAACAGGGTCTTACCAGGGTCTTATACACAGGGTCTTATACACAGGGTCTTATACACAGGATCTTATACACAGGGTTTTGTACACAGGTTTCTATACACAGGATCTAATACACAGGGTCTCTTATACACAGGATCTATACACAGGGTTTTGTACACAGGTCTTTACACAGGATCTTATACACAGGATCTTATACACAGTGTCCGCAGGGTCTTAAACACAGGGTCTTATACCACAGGATCTTATACACAGGGTCTTATACACAGGGTCTTATACACAGGATCTTATACACATGGTCTATACACAGGATCCTATACACAGGATCTAATACATAGGGTCTTATACACAGGGTGTTATACACAGGGTCCGCAGGGTCATATCACAGGGATGTTATAGCAGGGTGGCTTGTACACAGTATCTTATACGCAGGGTCTTATACACAGGGTCTTATACACAGGATCTTATACACAGCATCTTATACACAGGGTCTTATACACAGGGTCCGCAGGGTCTTATACACAGAATGTTATACGCAGGGTCTTATACACAGGATCTTATACCACATGGTCTTATACACAAGGATCCTATACAAGGATCTAATTACACAGGGTCTTATACACAGGTCTTATACACACGGTCCGCAGCGTCTTATACACAGGATGTTATACGCAGGGTCTTATACACAGTATTTTATCAAAGGGTCTTATGCACAGGGTCTTATACAAGGCCATCTTACACAGGGTCTACACACAGGGTCTTACACACAGGTTCTTACACACAGGATCTTACACAGGGGTCTTACACACAGGGTCTTACACACAGGATCTTACACACATGGTCTTACACAAAGGGTGCTTGTACACAGAGATCTTATACACAGGGTCGCAGAGTCTTATACACAGGATGTTATACACAGGGTCTTATACCAGGATCTTATACACAGGGTGCCTTATACACGGTCTATACACAGGGTCTTATACACAGGGTCTTATACACAGGATCTTATAAACAGGGTCTTATACACAGGGTCTTATACACAGGGTCTTATACACAGGGTTATACCAGGTCTATTCACAGGGTTTTATACACAGGGTCTTCTTACACACAGGGTCTCACACAGGTTCTTACACAAAGGAATCTTACACACAGGTCTTAACACAGGGTCTTACATACAGGGTCTTATACACAGGATCTTATACACAGGGTCCGCAGGTTCTTATACACAGGATCTAATACACGGTCTTATACACAGGGTCTTATACACAGGGTCTTATACACAGGGGTTTTATTCACAGGATCTTATCCACATGGTCTCTTAACACAGGATCCTATACACAGGATCTAATACATAGGGTCTATACACAGGGTGTTATACACAGGGTCCGCAGGGTCCATATAAAAAGGATGTTATACGCAGGGTCTTTTATACACAGTGTCTTATACGCCAGGGTCTTATACACAGGCTAGGGATCTTATACACACATTTATACACAGGGCTATACACAGTCCGGGCAGCAGGGTCTATACCAGGAATGTTATAGCAGGTCTTCTTATACACAGGATCTTATACACATGGTCTTATACACAGGATCCTATACACAGGATCTAATACACAGGGTCTTATACACAGGATCTTATACACACGGTCCCGCAGCGTCTTATACACGGATGTTATACGCAGGGTCTTATACACAGATTTTATACAAAGGGTCTTAGCACAGGGTCTTATTACACAGATCTTACACAGGGTCTTACACACAGGGTCTTACACACAGGTTCTTACACACAGATCTTACACACAGGGTTTACACACAGGGTCTTACACACAGGATCTTAAACACATGGTCTTACACAAAGGGTCTTGTACACAGGATCTTATACACAGGTCCGCAGAGTCTATACACAGGATGTTATACACAGGGTCTTATTACACAGGAGCTTATACACAGGGTCTATACCAGGGTTATACACAGGGTCTTATACACAGGGTCTTATACACAGGATTTTAAACAGGGTCTTATACACAGGGTCTTATACACAGGGTCTTATACACAGGGTCTTATACACAGGGTCTTATTCACAGGGTTTTATACACAGGGTCTTCTTACACACAGGGTCTACACACAGGTTCTTACACAAGGATCTTACACAGGGTCTTACACACAGGGTCTTACACACAGGTCCTTATACACAGGATCTATACACAGGGTCCGCAGGTTCTTATACACAGGATCTAATACACAGGGTTTCTTATACACGGATCTTATACCCAGGGTTTGTAACAGGGTCTTATACACAGGATCTTATACACAGGATCTTATACACAGGGTCTTATACACAGGGTCTTATACAAAGGATCTTATACACAGGTTTATTACACAGGGTCTTATACACAGGGTCTCTATTCAACAGATTTATACACAGGATTCTTATACACAGCATCTTATACACAGGGTCTTATACACAGGGTCCGCAGGGTCCTTATACACAGAATGTTATAACGCAGGGTCTTATACACAGGATCTTATACACAGGGTCTTATACACAGGGTCTTATACACAGGATCTTATACACAGCTCTTATACACAGGGTCTTATACAACAGGGTCCGCAGGGTCTTATACACAGAATGTTATACGCAGGGTCTTATACACAGGATCTTATTACACAGGGTCTTATACAAAGATCTTAGCACAGGGTCTTCGGATACCACAGGGTCTTATACACAGGGTCTATTACACAGGTTTATACACAGGATTTTATACACAGGGTCTTATACACAGGGTCCTTATACACAGGTATATCAAGGATCTTACACATGGTTCACAGGTCTTTTTCTTACATCGGATTTCCTTAACACAGGCCTACACCACAGGATCTGTACACACAGGATCTATACACACAGGATCTTACAATCAGGATCTTACACACAGGTTCTTACCAACACAGGGTCTTACACACAGGTTCTTACACACAGGATCTTACACTACAGGATCTTACACACAGGAGGTTCTTACTTGACTTTAAGGTTCTACACACAGGTTCTTACACACAGGTTCTTACACACAGGGTCTTACAACAGGGGTCTTACACACAGAATCTTACAACAACAGGGTCTTACACCACAGGGTCTTTGGGTCTTAATACAGGGGTCTTATAAAACAGGATATTATTACACAGAGGGTCTTACACAAAGGGTCTTGTACACAGGATCTTATACACAGGGCCGCAGGGTCTTATACCCAGGATGTTATACACAGGGTCTTATACACATTATCTATAACAGGGTCTTATACACAGGATCTTATACACAGGGTCTTATACCAATATCTTATAACAGGTTCTTATACACAGGGTCTTATACACAGGGTCTTATACAAAGGGTCTTATACACATGGGTCTTATACAGGGTCTTATACCATGATCTTCTACACAGGGTCCGCAGGGTCTTATACACAGAATGTTATACACAGGGTCTTACACCACAGGATCTTACAACACAGGATCTTACAATCAGGATCTTAAACACAAGGTTATTACACACAGGTCTAACACACAGGATCTTATACACAGGATCTTATACCAGGTCCGAGGGTCTTATACACAGGATGTTAACGCAGCGTCTTATACACAGTATCTTATACACAGGGTCTTACACAGGGTCTTATACACAGAGATCTTATGCACAGGGTCGTATACACATGATCTTCTACACAGGGTCCGCAGGGTCTTATACACAGAATGTTTATACGCAGGGTCTTATACACAGGGTCTTATAAACAGGGTCTTATACACAGGGTCTTACACACAGGATCTTATACACAGGATCTTATACACATGGTTCTATATACACAGGATCTTATACACAGGGTCTTATACACAGGATCTTATACACATGGTCTGATACACATGATCTTTAGTACACAGGATCTTATACCAGGGTCTTATACACAGGGTCTTATAACCAGGATCTTAACACAGGGTCTTATACACAGGGTCTATAAACACGGGTTTAATTACACAGGGTCTATAAAGGGCTAACACTATTATACACAGGATCTTATACACAGGGTCTTATACACAGGTCTTATAAACAGATCTTACACAGAATCTTACACACAGGGTCTTACACACGGATCTTACAGACAGGATCTTACACACAGATCTTACACAAGGTTCACACACAGGTCTTACACAAGGGTCTAACACACAGGATTCTTACACACACATGGTCTTACACACAAGGTCTTACACACAGGTTCTTACACGCAGGATCTTACACACAGGTTCTTACATACAGGTCTTACCACAGAATTACAAACAGGGTCTAAACACACAGGGCTTTGCACAAAGGGCCTTGTACACAGGATCTTATACACAGGGTCCGCAGGGTCTTATACACAGGATTTTATACACAGGGTATTATACACAGGATCTTATACACACTTTACACAGGATCTTTTCCAGGGTCCCAGGGTCTTACATTGTGGTATACACAGGTTTATAACAGGGCATACACAGGGTTGTATGATACAGGTCTTATACCAATGTCTTATACACAGGGTTTATATACAGGGGTCTTCATACCCAGGTTTATACACACGGATCTTATACACAGGTTCTTATACACAGGGTTTTATACACAGGGTCTTATACACATGATCTTATACACAGGGTTGTATTATACGTGTCTTATACACAGGGGTTTTATTCATAGGATCTTATACACATGGTCTTATACACAGGATCCTATAACAGGATCTAATACATCGGGTCTTATACCAGGGTGTTAGACATAGGGTCCGCAGGGTCTTATACACAGGATGTTATACGCAGGGTCTTATACACAGTATCTTATACGCAGGGTCTTATACACAGGGTCTTATACACAGCATCTTATACACAGGGTCTTATACACAGGGTCCGCAGGGTCTTATACACAGAATGTTATACGCAGGGTCTTATACACAGGATCTTATACACATGGTCTTATACACAGGATCCTATACACAGGATCTAATACACAGGGTCTTATACACAGGATCTTATACCACAGGGTCGCAGCGTCTTATACACAGATGTATACGCAGGGTCTTATAAATTTACCACAGGTCTTATACACAGGGTCTTCATTACACAGGATCTTACACAGGTTCTTACAACACAGGGTCTTACACACATGGTCCTTACACACACGGGTCTTATACACAGGTCTTACCCACAGGATTTCCCATTCTTTACCACAGTTACACACATGGTTGATCTCTTCTCTTCCTTTTCCTTTTTTTCTCTTTTTTTCTTTTCCGTCTTTTCTTTTTTCTTTTTCTCTCCCTCATGTACCTCTTCGTCTTCCTTCTCTCTGCCTCTCTTATCTTCTTATTTTCTCTTTCATATCTTCTTTTTTTCTTTCCGCTTCTCTCTCTTCTCTCTCTCTCTTCTACCCTGTTCTGTCTTCTCTTTTGTTCTTCTTAAACGGTCTTACACACAGGATCTTACACAGTAACACACCAGGGTCTTACAACAGGTTACACAAGGGTCTTACACACAGGGGTCCGTATACAACAGGGTCTTATAACACAGGGTCTTACAACACAGGGTCTTACACAAAGGATCTTAAACACATGGATCTTACACAAGGGTCTACAGGATCTACAAGGGATCTTACTACCAGGGTCCTTGCAGGATCTAACACATGGATGTCTATACACAAGGGTCCTTGATACACAGGATCTTATACACAGGGTTTACCCAGAGTCTTATAACACAGTTATCTACAACAGGTCTTATAACAATGGCTAAGGTCTTACTATACAACAGGGGTCTTATACACAGGGTCTGTATACACAGGGTCTATAACACAGGTCAAGGTCTTATAAAAGGGATCGTATACAACAGTCTTATACAGTATAACACAGGGATCACAGGGTTTTATAACACAGGGTCTTCTTTAAACACAGGGTTTACACACGGTTTCTTACATAAGGATCTTACACACAGGGTCTTACACACAAGGGTTCTACCACAGGGTCTTAACCACCAGGGTCATTTACTCAAATCACAAGGATCGTTATACACAAGGGTCCGCAGGTTTTTATCACAGGATCTAATAACACAGGGTCTTATACACAGGATCCTTTAACACAGGGTTTTGTACACAGGCTTATACACAGGATCGTATACACAGGAATCGTATACACAGGCTATCGATATATAACAAGGGTCTTATACACACAGGATCTTATACAAGGTATTAGACACAGGGTCTTATTACCCAGGGCGTATAACGGTGTATTCACAGGATCTTATAACACATGTCTTATACGCAGGACTCCTATACACAGGATCTAATACATAGGTCTTAACAACAGGGTCTTATACACAGGGTCCGCGGTCTTCAGGGTCTTATACACAGGAGTTATATGCAGTGGTCTATACACAGTATCTTATACCAAGGTGTTTTATACACAGGGTCTTATAAACAGGGATTATACACAGCATTGCAGGTCTTTAATCCCAGGTCAGGGTCTTATACCAGAGTTAACGCAGGGTCTTATACACGATTATGGATGGTCTTGTACCAGGATCTGGTACAGGGCTTATAACACAGGGTGCTTATTACACAGGGTCTTGATACACAGGGTCTTATACACAGGATGTTTATACACAGGATCTTATACACAGGGTCTATACACAGGGTCTTATCACAGGGTCTTACACAGATCTTACACACAGGGTCTTACACACAGGATCTGTACACACAGGATCTTACAACACAGGATCTTACAATCAGGAATCTACAACAGGTTCTATAAAACACCAGGGTTCTTTACACACAGTGATCTTACACCAGGAGTCTTACACACAGGTCTTAACACACAGGTCTTACAACGGGTCTACACACAGGTTCTAACCACACGTTCTTACACCAGGGTCTTAAGGACACAGGGTCTTTACACACAGGATCTTACACAAGGGTCTTACCCACAAACACGGTCTTACATACAGGGTCTTCACACACAGGATCCTAACAACCACGTGGTCTTACACAAAGGTCTTGTACACAGGATCTATCAGTCTGAGCTTCATACACAGGAGTCCATACCAGAGGGTCTTATACACAGGTGCTTATACACAGGGTCGATAAGTATTCTGATACACAGGATCTTATACAACAAGGGTCTTATACACAGGATCTTATACACAGGGATTCTATCACAGCTAGAACATGGTCCTTATACAAAGGAATCTTAATACCGAGGGTCTTCTACACAGGGTCTTATACACGGGTCGTTACACAGGATATCATGCTTACAGGTCAGGTCTTATACACAGGGTCTTATACACAGGATCTTATACACATGGGTCTTATACACAGGTCAGACACAGATCTATTACAAAGGTCTGTATACACAGGTCTATACCAGGGTGCTAACGCAGGTTGAGGGTCTTATACACAGGATGTATAGCAGGCTCTTATACAGCAGTAGGTCGTTATACAGCAGGTCATAAGGATCTTATACACAGGGTCTTACAGGGTTACACCAGGATCTTTATACAAGGCATCTTATACAAGGGTCGTATACACAGGGGGTCCGCAGGGTATTAACACAGAATGTATACGCAGGGCTTATACACGGATCTTGTAACAGGGTCTTATCCACAGGGTCTTAGACACAGGGTCGTATACACAGGGTCGTATACACAGATTTTATACACAGGATTTATACACAGGGTCTTATTACACAGGGTCTTATTAAAACACAGGGGGGTTACACAGGATTACACCACAGGGTCTTACACACGGATCTTACACACAGGATCCTACCACAGGGATCGTAAATCGGATATACAACAGGTCTTACAACAGGGTCTTACACACAGGGTCTTATACACAGGATTTTATTACAAGGATCTTATACACAGGGGCTTATACACAGGGCTTCTACACAGGGTTCTTACACAGGATCTTACACACAGGGTCTTACACACAGATCTTACACACAGGATCTTACAACAGGATCTTAAACACAGGATCTTATACACACAGGGTCTTACAGACAGGGTCTTAATACAGGGTCTTACACACACAGGTTCTAACACACAGGTTCGTATACGACAGGGTTTCTTAGGGGGTCCCTTACACAACAGAAGTCTTACACACAGGATCTTACACCAGGGTTCTTACACACAGGGTCTTAAATACAGGGTCTTAAACCACAGGATCTTACACACAGGGGTCTTACACCAAAGGGTCGTGTACACAGGATCTTTATAACAGGGTCCGCAGGGTATTAACACAGGATGTTATACACAGGGTCTTCTACCAGTATCTTTTACACCCAGGGTCTCATACACAGGAACTATACACAGGGTCTTATACACAAATCTAATAACAGGGTCTATCACAGGGGTCTTATACACAGGGGTCTTATTACAAAGGGTCTGATACACAGGGTGTTATACAAAGGGTCTTTTATTACACAGGGATCTTATACAACATGATATTCTACACAGGGTGTACGCAGGGGTCTTATACACAGAATGTTATTACAACAGGGTTTTAACACAGGATCTTTACACACAGGATCTTTACAATCCAGGATCGACACATAGGTTATTACACCACAATGTCTAAACACCACAGGATCTTATACAAAGGATCCTTATATACACAGGTTTCACGCAGGGGGTCTTATACATAGGAGTTATACGCAGGGTCTTATACACAGTATCTTATACACAGGGTGTATAGGACAGGATTCTTATACCACAGGGTCGTATACACTGATCTTATAACAGGTTCAGAGGGGTATATACACATAATGTTATACGCAGGCGTTCTTATACACAGGGTCTTATACACAGGACTTATACACAGGATCTTAAACAGGGTCTTATACACAGGGTCTTATACACAGGATCTTATAACAGGGGTCTATACACAGGTCTTCTTACACAGGATCTACACACAGGGTCTATTTACACAGGATCTGTACGCAGGGTCTGATACACAGGGTAGTATACACAGGATCTTATACACAGGGTTTATACACAGGGTCTTATACACAGGTCTATACACAGGATCTTACCCACAGGTCTTCTTTACACACAGGATCGTACCGCAGGGCTACACAGGGTGCTTATACACGGATCTTATACACAGGGGTCTGATACACAGGGTCTGATCATACACAGGGTCCTTTACAACGGGCCTTATACACAGGGTCCGCCAGGGTCTTATACACAGAATCTTGTAACCGGGTCTTATACACAGGATCTTATACACCAGGGTCTTATATTTAAATGGGTCCGCAGGGTAAGGGGTCCTATTACACAGGGTCTATACACAGGATCTTATACACAGGGTCTATCCACAGCGTCTTATACACAGGGGTCTTATACAACATGATCTTATTACACATGGTCTCTTATACACAGGATCCTAATACACAGGGTCTTATACACAGGATCTTATACCACAAGATCGTATACACAGGGTCTTATACACATGATTCTTTCTAATACACAGGATCTCTCCACAGGTCTTATATACAGCATCTTATACACAGGAGTCGCAGGGTCTTTATACAAGATGTTTACGCAGGGTATTATACACAGGGTCTATACACAGGGTCTTATACACAGGATCTTATAGCACAGGGTCTTATACACAGGATTCTTATACACAGGGGTTTGTAACACAGGAGTCTTATACACAGGTCATATACACAGGATCTTATACACAGGCTCTTATACACAAGGTCGCAGGGTCTTATAACAGGGTCTTATAACACAGGATCCTATGACACCAGGCTTATACACAGGGTCTTATACACAGGATCTTATACCATGGTTTATACCACAGGATCCTATACACAGGATCTAATACGCAGGATCTTATACGCAGGGTCTTATACGCAGGATTTGTTATACGCAGGGTCTTATACGCAGGGTCTTATACGCAGGGTCATATACAAAGGATCTTATACACAGGGTCTTATACACAGGGTCTTACACACAGGATCTTGTGTTGCAGTCAACATCTTTTACAAAGCACACAACAAAATCTACTTTCACTTTCTCTCCTCCTAGCCATAGAGAACAGGGATGTCTTGTCTTTTATTACTCAATGATACCACCTGCAGGCTGATGTGTACGGAGCCTTGGTGTATATGTCTGGTGTTTACCCTTCCTTTCCATGGAGCAGACACAGGATGTGGTTTAAGCGCCATTTGACAATTCCGGTTGAAATGAAATAGGGATCTCAGCTCTGTAGTAAGGTTTATTTTGGAATTTTGGCTATACTTTATATTACATTTACTGATGGTCATTTAAATGTTTTGGTGACGACTTAATACCACACATACACCATTCTTATATGTAATATCCTATACCCCCACCACATTGGTAGCTCCTAAAAACTCAATGCAATCTCCTCTGAAGATTGAGAACTATAATTATATAATATAAGGGGAAGGGGGAAGGGAAGGGAAGGAATGATAAATTAATAAAATATTTTACAATAAATAACGAACAAAAACACAATAAAAACTCAATAGCCCTAGGATAAAAACTTTCTTGCATAGAAATTGGTGAAAAAGTGTTTATTCTAATCTGTGAATGTTCTGTATGTGTGGGTGATTATGTGTGTAAACGGAGATGTGTGCAATTACAGGTGTGAATGTAGGTGTGGTTTGAAAATGGTGTATGAATGTAGCTTTGTTTATGATTTACAGAGTTGTGAATGTAGCGTGGGTGAACAGGTGTGGGACTGTACATTCACATCTTTATCAGACACTCCTATATTCACACCACCTGTATCACCCAAACTTACATTCACACACCTGTATCACCAACCTACATTCACACACCTGTATCACCCAATTACTTCACACACCTGTATCACCCAACCTACATTCACACACCTGTATCACCCAACCTACATCACCACACACCTGTATCACCCAACCTACATTCACACACCTGTACCACCCAACTTACATTCACACACCTGTATCACCCAACTTACATTCACACACCTGTATCACCTAACTTACATTTACACACCTGTATCACCCACCCAACTTACATTATATCACCGTGCTGATCACCTAACCCATTCAACAACACCTGTAAACCTAATCTTACATTTCACACACCGTATCACCCAAATTATCTGTCATACACCTGTAACACCCAACCTATTCACCCCTAACCTGTTATCACCCACTGACATTCATTACACCCTGTATCACCCAACCTACTTCACACACTGTATCACCCCAACTTACATTCATACAAACCTGTAGTCACCCAAACCTACAGATTCACACACCTGTATCACCTAATAACATCACCACACCGTATCACCCAACTTACATTATACACGGTATCACCCACACCCTACATTCACACACCTGTACCACCCAACTGACAGTCACACACCGTACCACCCAACGTACACATGTCTACAACCTGTATCACCACACACACCTATAGCATTCACACACCGTATCACCCAACATACATTCAAAACCTACATTTCAACCAACCAACTGACATTCAACACACCTGTATCACCCAGCTTCTCATTCAACCACCTGTATCACCCAACTTACTTCACACCTGATACACCCAACCTACATTCCACACCTGTATCAACCAACCTTACATTCACCCCTGTATCACCAAACTTACATCACAACACACTGTATCACCTCAAATAAACGTTATCCACAACCTGTAACACCCAACGTAACATTCACACACTGTATCCCCAAGTTAACAGTCATACAACCTATTACCTCACCCAACGTTACATCACACCCTGTATCACCCAAGTACTTCACACCTTAACTTTATCACTACCCCACCTCCTTATCACACCGATACCACTTGTACACTTCAACCCACTTACTCACACTTATCACCCAACTTTACATTCACACACCGTACCCAACAACTTACATTCACACTACCGTATTATACCGGACGGCCACTGTCTGAGCACAATGACAGGTGCACAAGGGGATCACGACACGCATCAAAGGTCACCCAACCTACATTCACACACCTGTATCACCCAAGTCTACATTCACACACCTGTATCACCCAACTTACATCTCCACACCATTGTATCACCCAACTCACATTCCGGAACGACCACCCCTGTTATACCACCCAACTTACATTCACAACACCGTATCACCCAACCGATCCATGTCACACACCTGTACCACCCAACTTACATCCACACACCTGTATCACCCAACCTACATTCACACACCTTGTATCACCCAACGTCATCACACACCTGTATCACCCAACTTAATTCACACACCTGTATCACCCAACTTACATGCTACACACCTGTATCACCCAACTTACATTCACACACCTGTACCACCCAACTTACATTCACCAACTGTATCACCCAACCTACATCACACACCTGTATCACCCAACTTACATTCACACACCTGTATCACCCAACCTACATTCACACACCTGTATCACCCAACTTCCATTTTCCACACCCACCTGTTCAACATCACTACCATTCACACACCTGTATAATTCACACACACACCTGTACAATTCACACATAGCCCTGTATCACCCAACCTACATTCACACACCTGTATCACCCAAGTCTACATTCACACACCTGTATCACCCAATCCCTTACATTCACACACCGTGTATCCACTCAAACGTACAGTTCACACACCTGTACCACCCAACTTACATTCACACACCTGTATCACCCAAGTCTACATTCATACCCCTTTATCACCCAACTTACATTCACACACCTGTATCACCAATACATTCACAACTGTATCACCAACTCTCATTCACCACCTGTATTACCCAACTACTTCCACACTTATCACCCAACTTACATTCACACACCTGTATCACCCAACCTACATTCACACACCGGTACCACCCAACTTACATTCACACACCTGTATCACCCAACTTACATTCACACACCTGTATCACCCAACTCTACATTCACACACCTGTATCACCCAACTTACATTCACACACCTGTATCACCCAACCTACATTCACACACCTGTATCACCCAACTTACATTCACAACACCTGTATACACCCAACCTACATTCACCACACCTGTACCAACCACTACATTCACACACCTGTACCACCCAACACAGTCAACACCTGATCACACCCAACTACATTCACACACCGCTTTGTATCACCCAACTTACATTCACACACCTGTACCACCCAACTTACGTTCACACACCTGTATCACCCAACCTACATTCACACACCTGTATCACCCAACTTACATTCACACACCTGTATCACCCAACCTACATTCACACACCTGTATCACCCAACTACATTCAACACACCTGTATCACCCCAACCCGTACATTCACACACCGGTTCACACACACCATACTACATTCCACACCTGTATCACCCAAGCTTACATTCACACACCTGTATCACCCAAGTCTACATTCACACACCTGTATCACCTAACTTACATTCACACACCTGTATCACCCAAGCCTACATTCACACACCTGTATCACCCAAGTCTACATTCACACACCTTGATACCACACACATCTACATTCACCACACCTGTATCACCCAACCTACTCACACACCTGGATACCACCCAACTTACATTCACACACCTGTATCACCCAACGTACATCCACACACCTGTACCACCCAACTACTTCACACACCGTTATCACCCAACGACATCACACACCTGTAACCACCCAACTACATTGCACACATCCGCTGTATCACCCAACCTACTTCACACACCTGTATCCACCCAATACATTCCACACACCTGTTACACAACAACTACAGTCACCACACCGTACCACACCACACACCTTACCAATCCACAGCACACCCCTACTGCACATCACCCACACTGCTCACCCACTTACATTCACACACCTGTATCACCCAACCTACATTCACACACCTGTATCACCCAACTTACATTACACACCTGTATCACCCAACTACATTCACACACCTGTATCACCCAAGTCTCACCATTCATACCCCTTTATCACCCAACTTACATTCACACACCTGTATCACCCACTTACATTCACACACCTGTATCACCCAACCTACATTCACACACCTGTATCACCCACACTTACATTCACACAACCTGTATCACCCAACCTACATTCACACACACCTGTATTCACCCAATGTACATTCACACACCTGTACCACCCAACTACATTCACACACCTGTACACCCAACTTACATTCACACACCTGTATCACCCAACCTACATTCACACACCTGTATCACCCAACTTACATTCACCCACACCCCTGACCATAACACCCAACTCTTACCATTTTCACACCTACAACCTATCCCCCAACCTACATTCACACACCTGTATCACCCAACTACATTCACACACCTGTATCACCAACCTACATTCACACATTACATCCAACTACAATTCCACACACTGTATCACCAAACCTACATTCACACACCTGTATACAAACTTACATTTCATCACACGATACCCAACTTACATTCACACCTGTACCACCCAACTACTTCACCACCTGTATCACCCAACCTACATTCACCACAACTGTACACCCAACCTGTACAATTCACACACCTGTATCACCCAACCTACATTCACACACCTGTATCCACCAATTACATTCACAACCTGATCACACCAACCTACATTCACACACCGTACTCACCCACGCTACATTCACACACTGATCACCCAAGCTTACATTCCACCTGTATCCACTCACACCCAAGCTTACATTCACACACCTGTATCAACAACGTAATCACACACCGTATCACCCAATTCTAATTCACCACAGGTACTCAACCTTCAACTTCTCATTCACCCACACTGTATCACCCAAGCCTACATTCACACACCTGTATCACCCAAGCTACTTCAACAACCTGTATCACCTAACACATTCACCAACCGTACCAACTACGTCACACACCTTATCACCCAACTGTACATTCACACACCTGTACCACCTTACATCCACACCGTATCACCAAATCCTGTATCACCCAACCTACATTGCACCACACCTTATCACCCAACCTACATTCATACACCCTGATCACCCAACCTACATTCACAACCGCTACCACCCAATTACATGCACACACCTGTACCACCCAAACTCTACATTCACCCACCTGTATCACCCAACCTTAATGCCACACACACCTTATCACACCACTCCATTCACCACCTTATCACCAAAACCTACATTCACACCTACGGTACACCACCCAACTTACATTCACACACCTGTACCACCCAACTTACATTCACACACCGTCTACCACCCAACTTTATTCCACAGCATCACTGTCATCATTACTCCAAGTACATTCACACACTTTACACACTCTACATTCAGCACCTGTACACCCACTACACACCCAATCCCCAATACGATCACACACCCGGTACACCCAGCCTACATTACACAGAGTATCACCCAAGCCTTACATACACACCTGTAGCACCCAAACGCTGCACATTAGCCCTGGTACACCCAATCTACATTGCACCACACCGTGATCACCCAAGACATCACACACCTGTATCACCAGCCTCTCAAACCTGTACATTCACAACCACTCTGTACACCAACGACATTCACAACTAGACCCACTGACATCATTCCACACCTGTACACCCAAGCTCCATTTCACCACACCTGATCCCACCACCACAAGCCTACATTTCACAACACCGTATCACCAACCAGCTCACTTTAATACACACCTGTATCACCCAACATAACATTTCACCAATCCTGTATCACCTGACACCACATTACACACCTAACCCAAGTATTCATATAACATACATCAAACATTACCCTTATCAACTATTTCATACAACCCTGTATCACCCAAGCCAACATCACACACTTATCACCCAACTTCTACATTACACACCTTATACACCGACACCTACATTCACACACCTATTTACCAAAAGTTACATTCACACAACCTGTTACACTCCAACACTGACATCACACACCATGTATCACCACAACCTTAAGCAACCTGCAATCCACCCACCTGTATCTTTTCAACCTTACATTAACACACCTGTACCACCCAAAAATTACATTCACACACCTGTCCACCCAACCTATATTCAGTTTTCATACCTGCTACACCCAGTTTACATTCACACACCTGATATCACACAAGCCTTACATTCATTACACCTGAATCACCCAACATATTCACACACCTGTACCACCCCAAACTTACTTCACACACCTGTTCACCAAATCTCTCTTCATAAACCTGTTAATCACCCAACTTACATCACACCCACTGGGACAACCCAACTTACTTCACACACCTGTATCACCCAACCTACATTCACACACCTTTACCACCCAACTTACATTCACACACCTGTATCTCCCAACCTTCTTTCACACAGCTATATCACCCAAGCCTACATTCATAAACCTGTATCATCCAAGCTACATTCACACCTTTTCAGGACAACCCTATATTTCAGGACAACCTGTATCACCCAAGCCTACATTCACCATCTGTTATTCACCCAAGCCTACATTTCACACTGTATCACCCAAGCTTACATCACACACCTTATTCACCCAAGCTACATTAGGACACACTGTAATCACCCAACCTACATTCACACACCGTATCACCAAGCCTAAATTTTACACACCCTGTCACCCAAGCCCTACATTCATACAACCTGATCATCCAAGCCTAAATTCACCACACCTGTACACCTAACTTACTCACAG
>JAACNH010000053.1:224585-592865 GCA_019447015.1 Hymenochirus boettgeri | reverse complement strand
TCATATACTGTGCTGGTTACCGGATAGGTAGGAGTAAGGGTAGATTTATCATATATAGATACCATATACTGTGTGGTTACCAGATAGTAGGATTTAAGGGTAGATTTATCATATAGTATAGATACCATATACTGCCCTGGTACCGGTAATATAATAAATCTACCCTTACATCCTAACTATCCGGTAACCAGCACAGTATATGGTATCTATATATCTATATATAATAAATCTACCCTTACATCCTACCTATCCTGTAACCAGCACAGTATATGATATATATATATCTATATATGATAAATCCAGAATTACCGCACACACATGGGAATTACAGGGGCACCTACCAGAGAGGATTTGGTAAATCCCAAAACTTCAAAGCACTTTCCTTCTGATTTGTATTTCATCTGTTCTTGATCCACTTGGAGAATGGAACAATGTCACTTCCATAACGGAAACTGTGGGGGGAGAGAGGGTCCACGATTACACCAATGACACAGGGGCTGCACTTGGGATGGGTCTGAAACTAGCAACGTTTTTTAAATGAAAGACATCCCCACACCAGTACTTCATTCATCCAATCTGGATAAGCCCTCCCACCTTGAATAGTATCATCTTGGGCCACTTCCGTTTCTCACGTTATTCAGACAGTACACGGTTTCTTTAACATCCTCTTTTCAGGGACTTGGCGGTACAACATTCCAGGTCTTTTTACCTTCTCTTCGAACCTTAAAGTAGCATTGACATTGTGTATAAAAGGCACTGTAATTACTCCACCACACTGAGCAACTCTACCAGCCCTGTCTGCAGCCAGAACACTGCAGGAGGCAGGGGAACATTGCACGGCTCTCTCTGCAGCCACCTGGGAGGTCAATTATTTAAACATGAAATACATTCATTGATTTACTTGGGATTGTGGCCTCCCTACCACCTAAGGGTACGTCACCTGTAACATTATCTTATTGGACGTGTGGCTTTAAAATAAAGGTGGTGATTCCCCATTTACCCTCCCATACCCTCCTTTATGTTGATGTTTAGGGCTTCCTTCTCCAAAGATAGGTTATTTTATATCATTATAACGGGGGAAAAAACACACAACCTTTATATTTATTTAAGTCACAGCTCTATCCAGTAAAAAAAATGTTTTTACAGTGTCCCTCACTAATATTGTCTCCTCCCACCATAAACCCATCTCTCTTACTGCTCCTCCCCTTTGTATAACTATCTATCCCTACACACTAATACTGTCTCCTCCCCAATAAACCCATCTCTCTACATGCTCCTCCCCTTATAACTCTATCCACACTAATATTGTCTCTCCACCATAAACCCATCATCTCTTACGGTCTCCTCCCCTATAACTCTACCTCAAATATTGTCTCCTCCCACCATAAACCCATCTCTCTACTGCTCCTCCTTATAACTCTATCCCTCACTAATACTGTCTCACTCCCACCATAAACCATCTCTTACTGCTCTTCCCCTTATAACTTATCCCTCACTAATATTGTTCCTCCCACCATAAACCATCTCATCTTACTGCTCTCCTTTATAACTATCCCTCACTAATTCTGTTCTCCCACCATAAACCCATCTCTATTACTGCTCTTCCCCTTTAAACTCTATCCTCACTATAATTGTTCCTCCACCATAAAACATATCTCTTACTGCTCTTCCCCTTTATAACTCTATCCCTCACTAATATTGTCTCCTCCCACAATAAACCCATCTCTCTTACTGCTCTTCCCCTTTATAACTCTATCCCTCACTAATATTGTCTCCTCCCACCATAAACCCATCTCTCTTACATGCTTTCCCCTTTATAAATCTATCCCATCATAATACTGTCTCATACACCAAATAAACCATCTCTTTACTGCTTTACCCCTTATACTCTATCCCTTAAATACTGTCTCCTCCCACCATAAACCCATCTCTCTTACTGCTCCTCCCTTTATAACTCTATCCCTCACTAATATTGTCTCCTCCCACCATAAACCCAACTCTTACTGCTCCTCCCCTTTATAACTCTATCCCTCACTAATACTGTCTACTCCCACAATAAACCACATCTCTTTATACTGCTCTTCCCCTTTATAACTCTATCCTCACTAATCATTGTCTCCTCCCACCATAAACCCAACTCTTACTGCTCCTCCCCTTTATAACTCTATCCCACACTAATACTGTCTCCTCCCACCATAAACCCATCTCTCTACTGCTCCTCCCCTTTATAACTCTATCCCTCACTAATATTGTCTCCTCCCAACATAAACCCATCTCTCTTACTGCTCCTCCCCTTTATAACTCTATCCTCACTAATACTGTCTCCTCCCACCATAAACCCATCTCTCTTACTGCTCCTCCCCTTTATAAATCTATCCCTCACTAATATTGTCTCCTCCACCATAAACCCATCTCTTACTGCTCCTCCCCTTTATAACTCTATCCCTCACTATATTGTCTCCTCCCACCATAAACCCATCTCCTTACTGCTCCTCCCCTTTATAACTCTATCCCTCACTAATACTGTCTCCTCCCACCATAAACCCATCTCTCTTACTGCTCCTCCCTTTATAACTCTTCCCTCACTAACACTGTCTCCTCCCACCATAAACCCATCTCTCTTACTGCTCTCCCCTTTATGACACTATCCCTCACTAATACTGTCTCCTCCCACCATAAACCCACCTTACTGCTCCTCCCCTTTATAACTCTATCCCACACTAACACTGTCTCCTCCCACAAAACCCATCTCTTTACTGCTCCTCCCATAAACACTATCCCACACTAACACTGTCTCCTCCAACAATAAACCCATCTCTCTTACTGCTGCTCCCCTTTATAACTCTATCCCACACTAATACTGTCTACTCCCCACAATAAACCCATCTCTTACTGCTCCTCCCATTTATAACTCTATCCCTCACTAACTGTCTCCTCCCACCAATAAACCCATCTCTTACTGCTCCTCCCATTTATAACTCTATCCCACACTAACACTGTCTCCTCCAACAATAAACCCATCTCTTACTGCTGCTCCCTTTATAACTCTATCCCTCACTAATAATGTCCCTCCCACCATAAACCTCTCTCTTATGCTCCTCCCATTTATAACTCTATCCCTCACTAATACTGTCTCCTCCCACCATAAACCCATCTCTTACTGCTCCTCCCCTTTATACTCTATCCCTCACTAATACTGTCTCCTCCCACCATAAAACCTCTCTCTCTTACTGCTCCTCCCCTTTATAATCTATACCCACTAATACTGTTCCCTCCACCAAAACCCATCTCTCTTACGCTCCTCCCCTTTAACTCTATCCCTCACTAACACTGTCTCCTCCCACCATAAACCCATCTCTTACTGCTCCTCCCATTTATAACTCTATCCCTCACTAACACTGTCTCCTCCCACCATAAACCCATCTCTTACTGCTCCTCCCATTTATAACTCTATCCCACACTAACACTGTCTCCTCCCACAATAAACCATCTCTCTTACTGCTCCTCCCCTTTAAACTTTCTACCCCACTAACACGTCTCTCCCCACAATAAACCCATCTCTACTGTCCTCCCCATATAACCATCCCACAACAGGTCCCTCCCACAAAAAACCCTCTCTCGCTGTACTCCCCCTTTATAACTCTATCCCACACTAACACTGTCTCCTCCCACAATAAACCCATCTCTTACTGCTCCTCCCCTTTATAATTCTATCCCACACTAATACGTCTCCTCACACCCTCGCGCGATCAGTTCCCTTCCACATGCATAAGATGTCAAGCATCAGCAAAGGCAATGAACTAAGGAGGGGAAGTTTTTATTGCATTTGCTGGTATCTCCTGCATGTGGAAGAGGAGGTAATCGCGCTCAGAATTACAGTGCGGAGTGAAGGTACAAGCAGGGGGATGAACACACAGTCAGATGAAATGAAGAGAAAACAGCAGGTACGGGGGGCTGAATGCCGAAGGGACAGTAAAATTAATGGAGAGAAACAAGCAGTTTTTGGATGCAGAGGGGGGGTTGGATTCTGAGGGGCGGTAGGGCCAGTAAAATTCATAGAGGAAAAGGTGGGTAAATTAAAAAAGATAATGCACCCCCTACTGTAAATTATATGATATCAGATGTCACCTCAGAGTTCCGTGCCCTTTATAAAAAGGTATATGGTCATGGAACTCTAATATAATTTACAGTAGGGGGTGCATTATCTACTATATAATGTACAGCGTAGAGTAGCACTTTATAAATACACATCGGCATATGTACATAATGTGATTAAATAATAAAAAAAACACAAACCGAAGGTCAAGGAATATGCTGAGAACCAAACGGATCAGGGAATGACAATGAAATGCAGCACTTACAGCTTTGTATCCCACTATACGGATGGAAAGGCCCGATCCAATGGTAAGATGGCAGCCAGGCCATTGGCCTCCTCTCAATCTTCTTGAAGATGGACAGCCGTTTCAAGCTTTCCCTGAAGGTTTAGAAGAATAACAAAGGCAGTGGGAGTGGGGCAGGGATATTAAGAAGTAAAGATCACATGGATAGGCATTAAAAGGCTAAAATGAAACAACTTACTAGAGGTATCGCTACCCTGTTCTATGTAGGAAGTTTCATAGACTGACATCTCCTAGCAGGGTTGTAAGAGACCTTGACCCACCTACACTGGGGTTGATTAACCAGGGAAACCTATACAAGTCTTGCACACACATCAGGGAGCATTAAGGGTCAGCTAATGCTAGCTCCTAATTTAAAGGACATGTCTATCCTTAAAACAAAAAACTGGTGAATTGTAAGTTACCCCCAACTCATATTTTGCACTATATTACCTGCTTTACTAACAGGATATTGTTAGTAAAATTAATATCCTAAATATTATCCTATCGTTAGTAAATATTATCCTAATTATCCTATGTTATATAAATATTATCCTAAATTATCTATCGTTAGTAAAATATTATCCTAAATATATCCTATCGTTAGAAAAATATCCAAATATTATTATCGTAGTAAAATATTATCCTAAAATTTCCTATCGTTAGTAAAATATTATCTAAATATTATCCTATCGTTAGTAAAAATATCCTAATATATCCTATCGTTAGTAAAATTAATATCCTAAATATTATCCTATCGTTAGTAATATTATCCTAATATTATCCATCGTTAGAAAATTATCCTAAAATTACTACGTTAAATATTATCTAAATATATCATCTTGTAAAATATTATCCTATATTTTATCGTTAAAAATATTATCCTAAATTTCCTATCGTTAGTAAAATATATCCTAAATATTATCCTATCGTTAGTAAAATATTTTATACCTAAATATTATCCTATCCTGTTAGTAAATATTATCCTAATATTATCTTTTGTTAGTAAAATATTATCTAAATATTATCCTATTGTTAGTAAAATATTATCCTAATATTATCATTGTTAGTAAAATATTATCCTAAATATTACCTATGTTAGTAAAAAATATCCTAAATATCCTATTGTTAGTAAAATATATCCCTAATTACTGGTATTAGTTTTGGTTGATCCAGGGATGGTTTCCGATTGCCATTTCAGTCAGGAAGGATTCCCCACCCTCTTTAGCTGGGCTTTTTGCCTTCCTTGGATCAACGTTAGGTTGGGTTTAAAAGGAGGGTTAAAGGTTGGACTTGATGGACATTTGTCTTTATTCAATCTCAATTACTGTTATTGTATGTCATTGTGAGCAAATAAGGAACGTTGCGCATGCCAAAGGGGTAACTAAAAATTTTTTAGCCCCAGTTAAAAGTCTATGTCTCCATTCATCCAATCGAACAGCTGCTGCTTCTATTCTATTTTGTTACATTCTTATAATTGGTTGTATGTGTTTGTGTCTGCTAATACATTCCTATTTATTATGAAATCTATTAACTTGGTTGTGTATTTTGGGATATAATTAAGTTGTTTTTAACCTGGAAGCATTATTTACCCTTTTCTGTTTCTCTTACGTACATCCTAAAGCGTACACACACTCGATTTACGAGCGAGGAAGCCCCTCGCGCGCCGAGAATTGTCCTGTGTATGCGCTCGGTCGGGGGTCATTCGTTGATCTGCCTGGCGGATCGGTAAATGACCCCTAACGCCTACACACATACGATTCTCGGCACACAGTTCATTTCATCCAGTTCTTCAGGAGGTTACATTTATTTTAATGCCATCACGGTAGTGGGATTTTTACAGTTTACTGGTGTTTTTATAGGGTATATTTTAAGATTCTGGAAAAAAATGTGGGTTTAGTTTCCTTTAAGATGCAGGTACACGGTGAGTCTGACCCGAGGAATTGTCTTGCTGTGCTGGCCATACGTTCGCGCAGTTGCTGTTTGGTTTCCCCACTACAAATCAGAGCATTTTCACTGCACTGCACTGTGTATGTGATGTCGCTCTTCACTGCATGGTATGATGTCGCTCTTCACTGCATGTGTATGTGATGCGTCTTCACTGCAATGTGTATGTGAGGTCGCTCTTCAACTGCACTGTGTATGTGATGTCGTCTTTCACTGCACGTGTATGTGATGTCGCTCTTCACTGCTGTGTATGTGATGTCGCTCTCACTGCACTGTGTATGTGATGTCGCCTTCACTGCACTGTGTATGTGATGTCGCTCTTCACTGCACTGTGTATGTGATGTGCTCTTCACTGCACTGTATGTGATGTCGCTCTCACTGCACTGTGTAGTGATGTCGCCTTCACTGCACTGTGTATATGTCACTTCACTGCACTGTATATGTCACTTCACTGCACTGTGTATGTGATGTCACTTCACTGCACTGTGTATATGATGTCACTCTTCACTGCACTGTGTATGTGATGTCGCTCTTCACTGCACGTGTATGTGATGTCACTTCATTGCGTATATGATGTCGCTCTTCTTATGTTTCAGTATTGGGTCTTTCTGATGCACCTCTTCTGAGCTTAAGATCTGTTCTGCTGGTAAGGATGCTGTCTTGGCCTTGACACCAACGGTCTGCCATGTACAATGCTGTTTTGACTACTTACCTTGCCTCAATGCATCCACACCCTGCATTCAGAAGGTCCCTAACACCTGGCTGTCCTATGCTAATTGGGACTTTCCAGGACTTGCCAACAGATTCTTGTACAAGTCATTCTGAATTGAGAAAGCCAGTCGGATGACTTCAAGAACTAAACTTCAAGTCCAGTTGATCTAAGTGAATACAATATTGTACCTAGCAATACCCCAACGATAAGGACCATACCTGAAAGAGTAAACTTCCCCATTCCATCTTCACCTTCCAGAGTATACATGATCTTTTTCACCATTTGGTTCCATCTTTCTGACGGTCCGACAGCCCCTTACATGGTCCACCAAGTCTGCTAGAGATTACCAGAATCTCCTTGGCTATGATCTCCCCTGTGATCTTCCTCTTCATCAATGGAGAAAGGCAGGCTGGTATAAAGATACAAAGACACAAGCTTAAAGTTTTCAAGGCACAGCCAGACAGTAAAAAACTGTTTATCACCCACTTCCTTAGCATATCCCAGCCCCTCCCCCTGCCACAACTTTGACAACTTTCTATGAAAGCAAAACTTATTCCTGTCACTGCAAACTGATTCAGCTTCATGATCCTGCAGAGATAAAAAAAACCTCGTCTCATGCTCTTACTATGTCTTCAGCTGACACACGTTCCTGAGAATAGCTCCTCTCTGTGCGGTCTGTGTTCAGGGTCCGAGTCCCAATCTAGAACTCCATCTAAAGAAATAAATTCCCCACTGAAATAATAAAGAAAATCTAATTAATACAAGCTGCCACGCCTGTATTCCCTATAACACAACCAAAGGGTGAATGCAGTTGGCTATAGCTCATCTACACCTGTTCACCCAGTCTGTGTCACAGATTGTAAAAGTAGTGGGATGAACAGTATGTGAGGAGACAGTGAATAAAGGCACTGGGGTCATTATTTTCACTTTAGTGTCTCCATACAAGTGTTAAATATCCTAGGGTGATGTCTCAGCCGCAAGTATCCAAAGCATAGACTTCATGGATCACTACCTAGTCTGCACGGTCTTTAATCCATGCAGTATCTGTCCACCGCACGGGAGTGACTGCCTGTGTAATGAGCTCAAACTCCACCCCCTCTACAAGATTAAATATTGCAACTTTTCTCTGAGCTTTCCTCAGCCTGGGGACACCTCAGCGAGGGATCTTTAAAAAGATAAAGAATTTTGGGCTTAAGAAATCTTTCTGTTGTCCCAAGGGGGTGGAGCAATTGTGTTGGTGATGTCACAGCTCAAAGAGTAAACAAGAAGCAAAACCCTTTACACTGCTGTAAGTCTGGATAGGTTGCAACTAGTCGCATTCTAAAGGTAATAGAGGCGTTTTCTTTTAAATACAGGGCAATTGTATGAAGACATTTCCCCTTTAAGGTCAGAAACTATAGATTTAAACTTTACTTGTCTTTCTATAAAATTCTTAATTAAAGGCATAACTTTGAAATCAGCAATTTATTTTTTACTACAGAAAGGCCTCCTCTTAATTTTACTTGCCCTCAGTGAATCAAACTGAGCATTTCAGAGATCACTGAGCTGGAGGGGGATCTGTGGGGAATGCTGTACTGAGCCAATGTGTATGAATGACCGTTTCACAGACTGAGCGCCATTCATACACCACATGTGTCACAGGTTGGGCCCTGTGATTGCACAGTGTATGGACCTTTAGACTTTAGCTATTTTACCTTTGGATTTTAATTGGAATTACATAAATAGACAATGGAGAGAAACGCCTTCTTGTAACATAAGGCATCTTGCAGTCTCCTGCTATATGAATAGCACTGCCCATAAAATCTAAGAAACAAGAATTCATTTCTTACTCCCATGTTCCCCAGAGTAAGGGGCGGGATATACAAAATACTCCTTTATGTTCCTTAGCTAAGCATGGTCCAGAAACGCTGGCTAATAAATAGCAATATAGCTTTATATATAGAGCCAATCATCTGATAAATAAACAGGGGATACATTGTTTAATTAGCTCTTAATGACCCGTCATAGAAAATGTTTATGTTAAATAAAAGGAAAGTTACCACTTAAACAAAATAACTTACAAGAAATGGAGGGTGATTCAGCTTTTTTCAGATTTGCAATAATAATCTCCAGCTGATCCTCACTGAATGGGCTACTAGATCAGTTAACACAGCGATATGAAGTCGCTCAAACTTCTTTCCCCTGTGAAAATATAAAGGATCAGTAACACGATTAGCACTATAGAAATATATATATATAAAATATAATGTATCCAGGTGCACTCCTGGGTCTTGTAATGATACTTTATTGAAACATGAACGGCAACATTCGGCCCTTTGACTGGGGCCTTTCCCAAGCAAGGGTTGGGCCCAATATTTTCCTTGCTCTACCGATTCCGTGGTATATTATGAACGGCAATTAAAACGGATATCTCCATCTTTATTTTATGCGTTTATCATTAGCACTCTGAGGGATCTTCTGTTCTGGAAGGTTTGTGGGGCCAGGTCCGTAAAGATTTGGAATCGGTGACCTTGATCATCTAGAGTCGCTGGATTTTGTGCCATTTGTAGAATCTTTTCCTTAGTATCATAAAAATGCAGTTTGGTTATAATGTCCTGAGCTAGGTTGTCAGCTGCAGGCTTAGTTATTCCAGTCTTGGCTCCTCTGCTAATAGATTTCTGAATATTTCTTGTACTACCTCTGGTGTTGTTGAAAAATTAAGGGATTTCGTGGATCCTCAGATTGCATCTCCTGCAGCGATTTTCTAAGTGTTCTAGTTTATAGTTGGCAATGTGACTGCCTTTGCGACGTCATCTTGGCGTGACTCTGTCCCCTATGCGCTGACCCAGTTTTTGTGTATCAGCTTGCAGTGGGGATATGGCAGATCGAAGTTCTTCTTTTAGCAAGGTTTGGATTTGGTCTAGTAGTTCCTGCCAGTATGTCGAAGGTTGTGTTTGCCCCTTGTGCTGGTCACGGTTTTTTGGATCAGGCTCCTCATCCACCATTAGGCCTTGGGACTATCGGCCCCCATGTCTGAAGGCTTGGAGCACTTTAACCGCTGGGGTTGGTTTGGGTTTATGAGGCTCATCTCGATTCTTCTACAGCTTTTGGGTTGCAGGAATTCGGCTGTTTTGCTTATGTTTGCCTATATCTCCTGGCGTGGGTAGAAGAGTTCCACTAGGACACATTCGTTCCCATGTGCTGCTCTCGAGCACCCCCTACCCATATATATTTAAATACCTCTGGTAATGATGTGTACATACAAACACAAGTTTAAATAACCAGCTCCAGGGTTCCAATTAGCAACACAGATAACCAAGTGTTTCCATAATAAATAATATATTATGGTATCAAGATGCATACTCCATGAATCCAAATGGGAATGGGACCTACCCTAAATCCAGGGGGTGCTTGGGGGTTAGAAATGTGACTATAAATACGGTCCGGAGGATATTATAAACTCACCTGGTAGTATTCATTGGGTGTTCTCTCACAGTCGAATACAACCTTTTACACAGTTCATGAAGATGGATGTCTATCAACACTATGGGACAATAACGATGGATCCCTATACCCAGCATTTGTGGTTGAATACAAGTCCAGTCTGAGATCGGGGACGCCCGATGTTAGTTTTAGTCTTAGCTACGGTGTATTTTGGTATATTTATGTTTATATGGTAATAAAGGAATGTTTAGAAAATTATCCAATCTTTCCTATACACTCGCACACAGTGGCTATGTGATGATGGTTTTACAATATTGGGAATTCAGGGATAGAGTGCTATATTGTTGAGGGCTCTATGTTTAGGGCTATCCCTATATATTTATATTTTTTTGTTTCCATAATAAATAGCACACACTTACTGATATTAATTAACAGTCCACATATCCACGTACCACACCAACACACACATTGCAGAGAGTTCACTTCTCATAAGTAGAATGTTAACATTTGAAGGCTCATTTATCGAGCGATGCAGCTTAAAGGACATGTCCACCTATACATCTAAATTCAAATACAGAAGCAGGACCTCCCCCCAAACCCCATTTTACTTCCAAAGATACAGCTAAAGGAACTACAATTTCTGGTCACTCGCCACCGGGTACCGCCCACTGCTGCAAGTTCGTTTCGAGTTGAGAATAGCAACAGTGAGACACTTCCTGGTCGTGGCTGTCAGCGATTGGCTGGACGTCACCATCATGCTTTTAACTGACAGCCACTACCCAGAAGCAGATAGGGGAGACCAGCAGAGCGGCAGGGGACCAGGTTTTGTAAGTTCCTTTAGCTTCAACAGGTTCCTTACTGTATATCCATCTTAGTGCATCCCTGGAATTTACGGTGTTTGTCTATTTCACTTTGAGTGAGACAAGGCAACGTTTCGGTCAGTGCCTGGGACCTTTATCAAGGGCTTGATATGATGCACCTGACGAAGGGTTACGCCCCCGAAATGTTGTGCACATATCTTGTCATAATAAACATTTGAAGACTATGTGAGTGCGTCCCTCATTATTATCATTTTGGAAACTATAGCTGAAAGTGGTTGACAGCTAAGAGGGACAGCACCACCTATAATTATATATATATTATGAAAGGGAATTTTAATCCCCGTTTAGAAACCATTCCCTAGCAGTAAAGTTTGGGACATTTAAATGTCAAACAGTAACTGTCAATGAGACCACACCTGAGATTTATAAGGGGTAGGTACCTGAAAGACAGACCCAGTTTGTAGCTATACCCCTAAATCCACATGGTTGGACACCAAAACGGGACGCAGCTATAGTTGTTCTATTGTGTTGGGACATGACACCTGGCTCTTTGTTTACCCACCCACATATCAGCTTAGAACCCCATCACATGCATTATACACACGTGGTATACCTTATTACCTGCATGTGGTTATCCTATGTGGGGGAGAACAGATCTCTCTACGTATCCGGATTGATCGACACAGGTCAGATATCAATACGGCTTATAGGGATGGTAGAACAACCAAGCCAGTGGCCAAGGGTTTCTTAGAGATGGGACACAATCTGCATCATTGAAAATATGGCAATGACCATATTCCATCACCCCATCGAGGGGAAGATGTTACCTCTGTTACCTCCTCCATGTCTCAACTCCGCTAAACGACAAGCTTTTCATGTGCAGTAGGAGTTAAAGTTCAACATGCTGAAAAACACACCCACGCAGAGTGGCTAATAGAAAGCAAGCTGTCCTGGGACAACAGATCTCTCCGTGTCCGGATCTCTCTCTTTGTGACCCATCATCAATCAGTGCAGCCTTATCACTGCCATCAAAGCTACCTTTCCCCCTGGTAATGCTGTTATCGCTATATTTATTACAGAGCAGGGTGGATGGAGGGACTTGAGCAGGGAAGAGGATCACGTCACAGATTTGATTGACAGTACAAGTTGGAGTACAGGAATGCAATCACCATTCTTCTAACTTCCCTCTCTGTCTCAGGACAGAAAATAAAGACACTCGGGGGTTGGGGGAAATTATAGAAATCATGGAAGAAAGAAAAAAAAGTTCATTTTCCACTATAGATGCCCTTGGATACCCTGGATACAGTTAGTCCGAAGGTCTGAAAAACATGTTCGTTAGTGCTTTTTGAAAGGGAAGTACAATATATGTCTTATAATATCGTTCAGGATTTGTTTTGGTTTATTAAACAATGTGTGGTTTTAAACAATAAGATATTTATAATCAATTTAAAAGGTGAACAACAGATCTTCACCAATAGTACCCTCTCCCAGCACTCAATTAGTGGCTATTCAATTAAAAATCTGTTTATTTGCACAAATGAACAAATAAAAACCATCAAATATTGCACATATCCACCAAATCCTAGACCACCATATACATAACAAATAATAACCTCTAACAATAAACAGAATTAAAAAACAGGCGTCTCTGGTGTAATATAATGTAAGATATTAATACTGGGCATCAAAGCAGCTGAGAAATGTCCAACTGCTAAATGATAGTGAAATGTATAGTAGAAAAACTATATCAATATAACCGCTGAATGCAGGCTCAATAATGTAAACAATGTAGCTCAGGACTCTCCACAAACTCACAACGTTTCACACACAATGTTGGTGGAGCAAACAAACAAACAGCTGATTTTTAAATCTCAACGTTAGTCTAGCGTGCACACAATGCGGGCCTGACAGTAAATATGAACAGGGTACCACAGGACTATAAGCCTCCAGGTCAGGTTTCCACAACGGATACCCAGCAATTAGTGTAACTTGCAAGTATAAAGTAAACTCACGTGTACCGGTACCAATCGTGTGTGGCCACAATACTAGTTTCTCACATCCCTCAGGCTTCTTCACCCATTGATGTCCCGTGGTCCATGTACCCCGCTCTCACTGTGCTGTTAAGAGTTGTGGTTGTCCTAGCCATAGAATGTAACAAAAAGGCCCAGCCTAGTGCCCAGTTCAGACTGGCGGCGCATTTTACCAGTGCCTCATCCATCATGGGCATCCATTTAACCCCCATTCTAAAGGGGATATGTATGTGTACGATATGGAACCAGAGCATTACATGATATGTCAGAGCCTCCCTTATAGTTAAGGGCCCAGAGCAAAGGGACAAAGAGAAAATGCATTTAGGCACTGAGAAACAGTCTATGATATGGGGTTATCTAATCGACCAAACAATTACAGGAAATCCTGAATAGTACAAACAGAAATCGTTTGATGTACTTACAAAGTCTCTTTCTGCAGTAATCCATGACACAATCAGAGCATCCAGGACTTGGAACGTTAAGGAATAGATGTTCAATATTCACATTATTAAATAATGAATGTCAACCATTACCTAGGAGACGATATTGTGTTTTTATTCATAAAATGGATGGATAAAGGTGTGTTTGTTCCCCAATATATCTGTCAATACAGGGTCCTGTTTAATTAAATCACCCCATACATAAAGATCTCCTTACACTTACTACTGGCGGTTGTTCTACTTCCTTATAAAGTAACTGGATCCTTTCTCTGTAAATCTATCCCAGAGTGCAAGGTCAACAAAATCTCCTTATAATATTAAGAAATGTACCTGACCCAATTCAAAAGCATTGACACAGACTAAAATGTATGCAGTGTTCGATTCCAAAAAACCAACAAACAATTTGTATTCCCCCAATTGAAATATCGCCCAGTGTCCATAGCCGTCTGGGAATCTGCATTCTCCGTCATAGCCAGTAGTAGACTTGATTTGGGATATTCCAAAAATGTGATGCCGGATTAATCTGCTAAGAATGTTTGCTATGTATGTGATGGTTACTATCTGTCAAAAAACACTGAAATGGTTTTAGGAGATTGTGTCAGATGCATATCCTCCAAGATTTAGGACTGTCCTGACTACTGCTATGCTTGCTATGCTATGCTACTGTTATCCTATCGTGCCTGGACTGTTGTAACCTACTACTTACTGGTCTTCCGGTTTCTCACCTCTCTCCCCTTCCAGTCTATACTATTGAATTGTTTCACTCTCTAATAAACCGGATCCCAAATCTCCTCTGTACCGGACAACAACCTGGCTCCCATAAACAGCGCATTGTAATAAATCCTTCTCTTAACATTTAAATCCCTTCACTCTGCTCCTCCTTATATTTCCTCTCTAGTGCCCCATATGTTCCTGTCCGTACCCTCCGCTCATCACAGAACCAGCTCCTGTACAGACCCCCCCACTCAACACTCCTTCCACCTTATACCTTTCTCTCTCGTAGCTCCATCCTCCGGAATTCTATTCCCTCTCTTTACGTCAAGAAACCTCAATCAGCAGGTTTAAATCTAACCTTACATCCTACCTATCTGGTAACCAGCACAGTATATGGTATTATATATCTATATATGATAAATCTACCCTTACATCCTACCTATCCGGTAACCAGCACATATATGGTATCTATATATCTATATATGATAATCTACCCTTACATCCTACCTATCTGGTAACCAGCACAGTATATGGTATCTATATATCTATATATGATAAATCTACCCTTACATCCTACCTATCCGGTAACAGACACAGTATATGGTATCTATATATCTATAATGATAAATCTACCCTTACATCCTACCTATCCTGTAACCAGCAACAGTATATGATATTATATATATATATGTAAATCTACCCTTACATCCTACCTATCCGGTAACCAGCACAGTATATGATATTATATGATAAATCTACCCTTACATCCTACCTATCCGGTAACCAGCACAGTATATGAATATATATATGATAAAATCTACCCTTACATCCTACCTAACCGGTAACCAGGGCAGTATATGGTACTATATATGATAAATCTACCCTTACTCCTACTAACTATCTGGTAACCAGCACAGTTATGGTATCTATATATGATAAATCTACCCTTACATCCTACCTATCCGGTAACCAGCACAGTATATGATGATCTATATATAAAAATCTACCCTACATCCTACCTATCTGGTAACCAGCACAGTATATGGATTATATATCTATATATGATAAATCTACCCTTACATCCTACTATCCGGTACCAGCACAGTATATGGTATCTATATATCTATATATGATAATCTACCTACATCCTACCTATCGGTAACCAGCACAGTATATGGTATCTATATATCTATATATGATAAATCTACCCTTACATCCTACCTATCCGGTAACAGCACAGTATATGGATTATATATTATATGATAAATCTACCCTATCCTACCTATCCTGTAACCAGCACAGTAATGATATATATACTATATATGATAAATCTACCCTTACATCCTACCTATCCGGTAACCAGCACAGTATATGATATCTATATATGATAAATCTACCCTTACATCCTACCTATCCGGTAACCAGCACAGTATATGATATCTATATATGATAAATCTACCCTTACATCCTACCTAACGGGAACCAGGCAGTATATGGTATATATATGATAAATCTACCCTTACATCCTAACTATCTGGTACCGCACAGTATATGGTATCTATATATGATAAATCTACCCTTACATCCTACCTATCGGTAACCAGCACAGTATATGATATCTATATATAATAAATCTACCCTTACATCCTACCTATCTGGTAACAGCACAGTATATGGATCTATATCTATATATGATAAATCTACCCTTACATCCTACCTATCCTGTAACCAGACAGTATATGTATTATTATAACTATATATGATAAATCTACCCTTACATCCTACCTATCGGTAACGCACAGTAATGATATCTATATATATAAATAAATCTACCCTTACATCCTACCTATCCGGTAACCAGCAAGTATATGTCTCTATATAGTCTATATATAATCACCCCTTACATCCTACCTATCTGTAACCAGCACAGTATATGATAAATATATCTCATATCTATATATGATAAATCTACCCTTACATCCTACCTATCCGGTAACCAGCACAGTATATGATATCTATATATGATAAATCTACCCTTACATCCTACCTATCTGGTAACCAGCACAGTACATGATATCTATATATGATAAATCTACCCTTACATCCTACCTATCCGGTAACCAGGGCAGTATATGGTATCTATATATGATAAATCTACCCTTACATCCTAACTATCTGGTAACCAGCACAGTATATGGTATCTATATATGATAAATCTACCCTTACATCCTACTTATCCGGTAACCAGCACAGTATATGATATCTATATATAATAAATCTACCCTTACATCCTACCTATCTGGTAACCAGCACAGTATATGATATCTATATATGATAAATCTACCATTACATCCTACCTATCTGGTAACCAGCACAGTATATGCACGTGCACTATCCGTCCAGTTTAATGGTGATCCCATCACAACGTGCACTATAGTCCATTAATGTGATCCCAGCACCATGCACTTAGTCGTTTTAATGTGATCCCAGCACACTGCCTATAGTCATTTAAATGGTGATCCCAGCACACATGCACTATAGTCGATTATGTGGAGAATCCCAGCACCATCACTATAGTCATTTAATTGGAGATCCCAGCGCACACATTCCACTATAGTCAGTTTAATGGAGATCCAGCACACATGCCTATAGTCAGTTTACATGGGATCCCAGCACACGTGCACTATATCGTTAATGGTCCCAAGCACCTGCTCTAGTCATTTAATGGATCCCAGCACACGTGCACTATAGTCAGTTTAATGGTGATCCCAGCCAGCACGTGCCTATAGTCAGTTTAATTGATGCCCGCACAGTGCACTTAGTCAGTTAGGGATCCCAGCACACTGCCACTATAGTCCAGTTTTATGGTGATCCCAGCACACATGCACTATAGTCAGTTTAATGGAGATCCCAGCACAATGCACTTAGTCAGTTTATAGGAGATCCCACACACATGCACTATATCCCAGTTGTTAATGGGATCCCAGCACACCACTATAAGTCAGTTTAATGGTGGATCCCAGCACACATGCACTATAGTCCGTTTTTAATTGAATCCCGCACACATTGGCACTATAAGTCAGTTTAAGTGGAGATCCCAGCACACATGCACTATAGTCAGTTTTAATGGTGATCCCAGCACACATTCCTATAGTCAGTTTAATGGAGATCCAGCACACATGCCCTATATCAGTTTAATGGAGATCCCAGCACAGCGTACACTATAGTCAGTTTTAATGGAGATCCCAGTCACACCTGGCACTAAGTCCGTTTATGAGGATGCAGCACGATGCACTATAGTCAGTTTAATGGAGATCCCGCACACATGCACTATAATCAGTTTAATGGTGATCCCAGCACACATGTCACTATAGTCATTTTTAATGGAGATCCCAGCCACATGCCTAAGTACCGTTTAATGGTATCCCAGCACACATGCACTATAGTCCTTTTAATGGTGATCCCAGCACACTGCACTATAGTCCGTTTAATGGTGCTCCCAGCACAGATGCACTTATAGTCTCGCGTTTAATGGTGATCCCCAAACATGCCCTATAGTCCGTTAATGGGATCCCGAGCACAGTGCACTATAGTCAGTTTAATGGAGATCCCAGCACACATGCACTATAGTCCAGTTTAATGGGTCCCAGCACACATGCACTATAGTCCATTTATGGTGATCCAGCAACATGCACTATAGTCAGTTTAAGGAGATCCCAGTCACAGATTCACTATAGTCCGTTAATGAGATCCCAGCACACATTGGCACTGATCAGTCATATTTAATTGTAGATCCCATGCTATCCGCTGCCGCTATAGTCATGTTAATATGGTGCTCCACGCACACGTGCACTAAAGTCAGTTTATGGTGATCCCAGCAACACTGCACTATATTCAGTTTTTAATGGTGATCCCAAGCACACGTGCACTCTAGTCAGTTTAAATGGAGATCCCAGCACACATGCACTATAGTCACGTTTAATGGAGATCCCAGCACACATGACTATAGTCAGTTTAAATGGAGATCCCAGCACACTGCACTTGTCAGTTTAATGGATGATCCGCAGCACACTGCACTACTAGTCAGTTTAGATGGTGATCCCAGCACACTTGCACTATAGTCAGTTTAATGGTTCGCGGATCCCAGCACACAGTACACTATAGTCCAGTTTAATGGAGATCCCAGCTCCACATGGCACTATAGTCAGTTTAATGGTGAGATCCCAGCCACACATGCACTGCTATTCAGTTTAATGGAATCCGCAGCACCTATGCACTAATAGTCAGTTTAATGTGACCATCACAGTAACAGGGGTTTTCTCATAGCTGTGCCATTTTGCACTACACCTATATCCAGTTTAAATGGTTGATCTCCACCTCAAGTAACAGTATTTCCTCACTATCGCTCTGTTGCACCGGCAATTCCAAGTAAGCAAGTGTAGCCACTAGGAACTTTTTGGTTTTAAGGGTCCCTACCTTCGACAAGTATCTGTTGCACGTGCACTATGATGAGTTTAATGGTGATCCCATCAGTAACAGGGTTTCCTCATTCCGCTCTGTAGCACGTGCACTATGGTGAGTTTAATGGTGATCCCAGCAGTTACAGAATTTCCTCGCTATTGCCGTTTGCACATGCACTATGGTGAGTTTAATGGTGATCCCATCAGTAACAGGGTTTTCTCATTACCGCTCTGTTGCACGTGCACTATGGTGAGTTTAATGGTGATCCCATCAGTAACAGGGTTTTCTCATTACCGCTCTGTTGCACGTGCACTATGGTGAGTTTATGGTGAATCCCATCAGTAACAGGGTTTTCTCATTACGCTTGTTGCACATGCACTATGGAGTTAATGGTGATCCCATCAGTAACAGGGTTTTCTCATTACCGCTCTGTTGCACGTGCACTATGGTGAGTTTAATGGTGATCCCATCAGTAACAGGGTTTTCTCATTACCACCGCTCTGTAGCACGTGCACTATGATGAGTTTAATGGTGATCCCATCAGTAACAGGGTTTTCTCATTACCGCTCTTTTGCACGTGCACTATGGTGAGTTTACATGTGATCCCATCCGTACACAGGTTTTCCTCATTACCACCGAGGCTCTGATTGGTGCAAAACTTGCACTATGAGAGTTTAATGGTGAAAAAAAGAAAACATCCTACCTATCCGGTAACCAGCACAGTATATGATATCTATATATAATAAATCTACCCTTACATCCTAACTATCCGGTAACCAGCACAATATATGGTATCTATATATCTATATATGATAAATCTACCCTTACATCCTACCTATCCGGTAACCAGCACAGTATATGATATATATATATCTATATATGATAAATCCCTTTTTCCACTGCACAGCTCTGGACGATCCTTGCTAATGTCCACAATACAGATTACAAAGGAAACAAAGAGAATTTATCTTATAGATTTCCCTTCCCCAGCGCCCCCCTCATGTTTTCCTCATTCACATCTACCAGTATCACTCGCATTTTTTAAACATGTGGCTCTTTCTTCTTGTAGTTATACAAAATTTTTGCCACGTTCTTGACTTTGATTTTTTTTCACGTTTAACGGGCCTCATGTCCAGGTCCAAAACACAAACCAGTTCATCTGCCCAAGACCTACCACCGCCCCACCAAACCACAGTGTCCGCATTATACATGAAATGCCACAACCGATTTGCCCTTTTTTGAAGCGATTTGCTCTAACCGGTCTTTGCAGCTCCTTCCTCTGTGATAGCTAACAGACCCTCTACGTTCCGGTGCGGCGTCACACCACAATTAACTGAACAGCCTCACACATTTTATTGTGATTTCAGTAGTAGAAGCGTCTGTCAGTGCAGAGCCCACCTCTGCCTCATGACTTACCTGCCTCAAACAAAAGAAGCAGGGGGGCGGCGCCCAGGCGGCGAGGGGACCCGGGTTAGGTAAGTCACTTTTGGGGGCATTCTTGACATTTCTGTACCAGAATGAGAAAAATGGGGTTTGGGCGGGGGCTGCATTTATAATTAAAAGTGTTTTTTTTACCCTGGACATGCCCTCCTAAATGGTGTTCACCATTTTGTCACTCTCCTTATATTTTCTTTCTTCCTTCAAAGTGGTCTTGTGCCTTTTTTTTAGCTGGTCATTATCTCTATTTCATTCTTCCTTATCCGGAAGAAGTCTCCCTATCACACTGCATTCTGGGAGGCTCGGTAACCAACTAGGATATGATTATTTCATACGAAGGTGCCATTTACTATTCTGCCAAAACACAAAGGTTTTCGACACATTAGAAACACTTTACATTATCTGAAAACTACTATTTGAGAGAAGTAGAATGGTTTGGTAGCCCAATGTTATCGTGTGCTTGTTTGTCATTAAACATTATTAATGTTTAGTGGAGTGCTCCTAATTTTCCCCCACCCTCCTTATCTCACTGCCTTCTTGTAGTCGAGGTCTGCAACACTTTCTCTAAGTCTTTTATGAACAAGCCTCAACCGGCGACACTGCTCTGCTTACACATCTCCCCCTCTTCCCTTCTTCATTTCTTTGCTGATTCTCTTAAAATTGCACAAAGTTGTGGCAGGCAGCTAAAGATATAGAAAACCGAGGGTCAGGCATGGGACACATATAATTTATGATTCGGATGTGACAAGTCTTTCCTGTTAAATGCTTGTGATTTCAAATGATTTCTCAGGATGTTACAGATCAATTTAAAATCCGAAAATGTTTTGGAGCAGCAGTGGGATCTTACTGTATCCAACACAGTTTTTGTCTTCAGGATCAGTCAATCACAAAAACTAACAAGATTGCTTGAATCTGCCTTTTCCCTGTCTCTAGCATATCCTAGTGTCATTTTGCCAGAAAGGTGGTAAAAGGTACAATCTAGAGAACCCTCTACCATGCTATCACCATTAGAGTATGATGAAGAGACCTAAATAGAAAAAAAGGAATTAATGCCCCCTCCCTCAGATGTCTCTTTTTCACACAATAAAATTATGTGATTATCTTATTATGCCCTCATCTCTGCTAGTCAATAGTGTACCCTATTTGTACGATATTGTATGTATTGATAAAGCCCCACTTGGCGCGATGGCAGCGCTGTACAATAACAACCCACCCCTACAAACAAAAGTAATATAAGCGGAGCAAATACATAAAGAGTTTGTTATATAATATAACTCCATATAAGTGCTAGAGCCTTGCCAAAAAAGGTCCCCCTCCCGGTTCCCAGCCCCGTAATTACAATCTAGTTAGGAGTGGTTAACACACAGATCAAGGATTGGTATAATGCCCTGGAGTGAGACAAAGCAGCGCAGTTAAAACATCATAAATGTGCTGTTTACAGATAGGTTGAGTGTAAGGTAGATTATCATTATTACGATATAAATATGATATCATATCTTGCTGTTACAGGGGTAGGTAGGATGTAAGGTAGTAGACATTTATATATATAGATGTTAAGGATATCCTATATGTGCTAGTTACCGGATAGGTAGGATGTAGGAGGTAGGATTATCATATACAGATATATGTCATACCATATAACTGTGCTGGTTCACCACGATGGGGTAGGATTAACTCCGGTAGATTTATCTAATGAATATAGATACCATAGTACTGTGGGTTGACCAATAGGTAGGATGTAAGGGCTAGATTCTCATCATTATAGATATAGAGACCATATACTGTGCTGGATGTTAGGATAGGTAGGATTGTCAAGGGTAGATTTATCACTAATTATTAGATACCATCTACTGTGCTGGTTACCGATAGGTAGGATGTTGTAGGGTTAGATTTATCATATATAGATATTAGAGAACCAATATGTGCTGGGATCTCCATTAAACTGACTATAGTGCATGTGTGCTGGGATCTCCATTAAACTGACTATAGTGCATGTGTGCTGGGATCACCATTAAACTGACTATAGTGCATGTGTGCTGGGATCACCATTAAATGGACTATAGTGTACGTGTGCTGGGATCACCATTAAACGTAAAATGTAATGTGTTAGGAAGAACATAAACATCATCAATGGATAAATAAGAATTGACAATCTTATGTAAAAGTATGAAAATTACCTCATATTTGTCCTTAATACGGGGAAAGGCGACTCCCACCTGTGGGTTACTTCGCTTGTCGTAAACATAGCGCACAATGGCAACCATGTCCGTCTCATCAAGTGCGTTAATTAGCGCCGACAGAGCAACACTAGCAGCCTGAGATACAAACCAAATAAATAAACCCATAGTAACAATCAGATCGACTTACTACAGGATATTCCCACCTAGGAGTGCAGCTAGTCTAATGCCTTGTGCTAGGGATTTCCTATATGGACTAGTACAGATACTATGTTACTACATGGACTAGTACAGATACTATGTTACTACATGGACTAGTACAGATACTATGTTACTATATGCAGTGTTCTCCCCAGAATTTTTTTCCAGCCGGGTGGCATGAAAAAGTAGCCGGGTGGGGTGGGACGGGGAAATTTGGTGGTGGGGAAAAATGTGCACTGCATCATGCTCATTATATAGGACAGGGATGTCTAACTTTCATCCCACTAGATGTTTGAAAACTATGACTCCCAGCATTCTGTGGTTGTAGAATGCAGGGAGTTGTAGTTTGTCAACATCTGCAGGGAGTCGTAGTTCCCTTCTGAAGGTAACCCATGTAACATGGCAGCACAAGCACATGTGCCACCCTTTTGTGGCCTTGGGGATCTTGGAAAAGCTAGTAAACATGTGCTAAAATAATCTTACAAGTGTAAAAAACAGGTCTGGACTGGGCAGTATTGGTGGGAGTTTTTACTGACCTATTGGCACCTATTAAAACTAGATCTAAAGTTCTCTCAAGGAATTTTTTCCAGCCGGGTGGCATGAAAATGTAGCCGGGTGGGCCGCCCGGCTAAAAGACCCTAGGGAGAACACTGCTATATGGACTAGTACAGATACTATGTTACTACATAGACTAGTACAGATACTATGTTACTACATGGACTAGTACAGATACTATGTTACTACATGGACTAGTACAGATTCTATGTTACTATATGGACTAGTACAGATACTATGTTACTACATGGGATATTACAGATACTAGTACTATACAATGGACTAGTTACGATTATATGTTACTACATGGCTTCATACTAGTGTATACAGTAGCATTCTAACCATGTGATATACACGCTATAGTTCTAATGGACTAGGACAGTTAGTTCATCAACAATAAAATGATTAGGCATAGTTACTATTGGGACTAGTACAGATACTATGTACTAATAGACTAGGTACAGATAACATGTTACTATGTACCTAGTACGTGATGACTATGTTACTCACATGGACTAGTACAGATTCTATGTTCTATTGTACTAGTACAGATTAAAAAAACCTATGTTCTCTACATAGTACTAAGTACAGATATATGTTTACTACATGAGACTAGTAAGATACTATGTTAGACTACATGGACCTAGTACAGATCATGTTACTATATGGACTAGTCCGGATACTATGTACTAATATAACTAGTTACAAGATACCTTGTCTATTATGGACTAGTACGCGTTATAATGTCACTCCATATGGACTAGTCCACAGATACTATGTTACTATATGTGACTGTACAGATTACCACTGTAGACTATATCCAAGCCTAGTACAGCTACTATTTTACTATTTCCACCTCATCGCAGCTGGATGAGCACAAATATTCCACCACTTGGTTCCCAGTACTGATTACGTGAAATTGAAAACATAACAAAATGAAACCTGAACCCTTCAATTGTCCGTTACCTGCTCCCAACCCCAACTCATATATTTTGCACTTTATTATTTAAGGGTTATTATTGTCCCCATTCTGGCAGTCATTTGCCTCCTCCCTCTATGCTGACATCACAATGATTGACTGCAGTTTCACCTGCTGCCTCCTCAGCACATGCTCAAGCTAAAAGCTCTTAAAGCTGAGTGAGGAGGCAGATACCTCTTCCAGAAAGTATTACAGCTTATCATGAAATTATCGGTTACCAATGCATTGTAGCTGTCCATAAACGCCAGGGGTTTTACTCCACCCACCAAACGTAAATTTGCCACCACTGTGTAGACTGTAAATAATGCCCAACCTTTCTCCTTGCTACCTTATGGTTCACCTGCACTGCCTGCCGAAAGTAGACAGTAGGAGCCTCCTATATCTGTACATACCATCCAGGTCACGGTATAATCTGTAATATCCATCCATCCAGGTCAACGTATATCTGTAATATTATTCTCCAGGTCACGGTATATCCTGCTACTATTCATTCATCCAGGTCCCCCCCACCCCGCGCAATATCCTAGTATATATACCGGTATAGCATTTCAATCCAGGTCACGGTTTATTCTGTAATATTAATCCATCCAGGTCACGGGTACGCATCTGCAAGTCCCCCAATCCCTCCACATCCGGTCTAAATCATCAGGCACGGTATATCGTAATATTCATCTCCCCCGGTCCACGGTTATATCTGTAATCTTCATCCATCCGGGTCACGGTATATCTGATATTCTCCTCCGTCATGAGAACTAATATCTCAGGTTCACGGTATTCTGTATATTCATCCATCCACTGCACGGTATATCTGTAATATTCATTCATCCAGGTCACGGTATATCTGTAATATCCATCCAGGTCGGTATCATCTGTAATATCCATCCATCCAGGCTGAGACTCACGGGTATATCTGTAATATCATGATCCAGGTCACGTTAGCATTTGTAATATCACTCCATCCAGGTCACGGTATATCTGTATATTATCCACAGGTCACGGTATACTGTAATATTCATCCATCAGTCCGGTATATCTGTAATATTCATTCATCCAGGTAACGTATATCGTAATATTCTCAGGTCACGGTAATCGTAATTCATCATCCAGGGTCACGGTATATCGTAATATTCATTCATCCAGGTACGGTATATCTGGTAATATTCATCCTCCAGGTCACAGGTATATCGTAATATTCATATCCAGGTCACGGTATATCTGTAATATTCATCATCCAGGTCACGGTATATCTGTCATATTCATTTCATCAATTCCAGGTCACGGTATATCTGTAATATCATCCACCGTCACGGTATAGTATCTGTAATATCCATCCATCCAGGTCACGGTATATCTGTAATATTCATCCATTCCAGGTCACGGGATATTCTGTATATTATCCATCCAGGTCACGGTTATCAGTCACGATATCTGTGATATATCCATCCAGGTCACGGTATATCTGTATAATATCCATCAATCCAGTCACGGTCTATCTGTAATTTCATCCCCAAGGTCACGGGTCTATCTCTGTAATATTCATCCATCCAGGTCACGGTATATCTGTAATATCATTCATGCAAGGTTCAACCGTATATATCTGTAATATCCATCATCCAGGTCAAGGTATATCTGTAATATCATCCATCCAGGTCACGGTTAATCTGTAATATTCATCCATCCAGGTCACACGGGGTATATCGGTAATATCCATCCATCCAGGTCACGGTATATCTGAATATTCATCCATCCAGGTCCACGGTATATTGTAATATTCATCCATCAGGTCACGGTATACTCTGTAATATTATCCATCCAGGTCACGGTATACTGTACGATTCATTCAATCCAGGTAACGGTATATATGTAATATTCATCCATCCAGGTCACGGTATATCTGTAAGTAATTCATCCATCCAGGTCAGGTAATCTGTAATATTCATCATCCAGGTCACGGTATATCTGTTAATATTCATTCAGCCAGGTTCACGGTATATTCTGTAATATTCATCCATCCAGGTCACGAATATCTGTCATTCATCATCAGGTCACGTATATCTGAATATTCATCACTCCGGTCACGGTATATATGTTATATTCATCCATCCAGGTCACGGGTTATCTGTATATCCACCAGTAGGTTATATCGGTCATATTCCATCATCAGGTCACGGTGATCTGTAAATTCTCCATCCAGGTCACGTATAGATTGTAATACATCCATCAGGGTCACGGTATATCTGTAATATTATCCATCCGGCACGTATATCTGTTAATCATCATCCAGGTCACCGTATACTGTAATATCCATCCATCCAGGTCACGGTATCTGTATATTAATCCATCCAGGTCACGGTATATTGTACATCATCCCATCCGGTCACGGTATATCTGATATAAGTCATCCCATCAGGTATATGTAATATCCATCATCCAGGGTAACGGTATTTATCTTGTAATATTCATCCATCCAGGTACGGATTGTATCGTAATATTCATTCCTCCAGGGAACGGTATATCTGTAATATTCATCCATCCAGGTCACGTGTATATCTGTACTATCCATCCATCCAGGTCACGGTATATCTGTAAATACATCATCAGGTCCCCGGCTATATATGCGATATCAATCCATCCAGGTACACAGCCGGTATCAACCTGTAATATTCATCCAATCCAGCGTCCACACTTATTATCTGTAATATCATCCATCCAGGTCACGGTGTATATCTGTAAATATTCATCCAGCCAGGTCACGTTTATCTGTAATATCCATCCAGGTCACGGTATATATGTAATGTTCATCATCCAGGTCACGTATATCTGTAAGTATTCATCCATCCAGGTCACGGTATATCGAATATCCTATCCATCCGTTCACGGTAATCTGTATATCCCCTATCCATGGTCACGGTGATATCTGTATTCATCCATCAGGTCACGGTATATGTTAATATCCCTCCAGGTCACGGTTTATATTGTAATGTTCATCCATCCAGGTCACGGTATATCTGTAATATCCCTCCAGGTCATGGGTATATCTGTAATATTCATCCATCCCGGTCACGGTATATCTGTAATATTCATTCATCCAGGTCACGGTAATCGTATATATCATCCAGGTCGTATATTCTTATATTCCATCCAGGTACGGTATATCTGTAATATCCTCCAGGTCATGATATCGTAATATCATCCATCCAGGTTTTCACTGGTATATCTGTAATACATTCATCATCCAGGTCACGGTATATCTGTAATAATCATCCATCCAGGTTATCACGGTATATCTGGAATATATCATCAGGTCACGGTTATATATGTAATATCCATCCATCAGGTGACACGGTATATCTGTAATATCATCCATCCAGGTCACGGTAGTATTGTAATATTCATCCATCAGGTCGGTATATCGTAATATTCATCCATCCAGGGTCACAGTATATCTGTAATATCATTTAATCCAGGTCACGGTCATCACGTGCTAAATAATTCATCACCAGTAACGGTAACCACGGTATATCTGTAATATTAATACCATCCAGGTCATACGGATATTCTCATCATTCATTAATACCAGGTAACGGTATATCTGTAATATTCACATCCACCGTCACGGTATATCTATAGCTGTAAATTTCATCCATCCAGGTCACGGTATATATCTTAATATCCCTCAGGTCATGGTTATATCTGTAATATTCATCCATCCAGGTCACGGTATATCTGTAACTAGTCCAATCATCCACGGTACGGTATATCTGTAATAACATTCTCAGTATTAGGTATATGTAATATCATCCACTCCAGGCTACGGTAATCTGTAAATCATCCATCAGGTCAACGGTTCATTGTAAATTCATCCATCATGTCAGGATATCTGTCAAACCGATATTCATCCATCCAGGTCACGACGTTTATCTGTAAATTCATTAATCAGGTCACGGTATATCGTAATATTCATCATCCACGTCACGGTATATATATGTTAATATTCATCATCATCCAGTCACGGTATATCGTGTAACTATTAATTTATCCAGGTCACGGTAAATCTGTAATGTTCATCCTCCAGGTCATGGTATATCTGTTGTATTCAATTAGATCAACTGGACTTGAAGTTTAGTTGTTGAAGACGTTTCGCTAGTCATCCGACTGGCTTTCTCAATTCAGAATGACTTGTACTGTGAATTGACTCTGAATCTACCTTTCTCCTTTCAACATTGATATGTCGCCCACATTCAGATTACCCGCACACACAATGGGAATTACAGGGGCACCTACCAGAGAGGATTTGGTAAATCCCAAAACTTCAAAGCACTTTCCTTCTGATTTGTATTTCATCTGTTCTTGATCCACCTTGGAGAATGGAACAATGTCACTTCCATAACGGAAACCTGTGGGGTGGGAGAGAGGGTCCACGATTACACCAATGCACAGGGGCTGCACCTTGGGATGGGTCTGAAACTAGCAACGTTTTTTTAAATGAAAGACATCCCCACACCAGTACTTCATTCATCCAATCTGGATAAAGCCCTCCCACCTTGAATAGTATCATCTTGGGCCACTTCCGTTTCTTCATCGTTATTCAGACAGTACACGGTTTCCTTTTTAACATCCTCTTTTTTCAGGGACTTGGCGTCTACAACATTCCAGGTCTTTTTCACCTTCTCTTCTGTAACCTTAAAGTAGCATTGACAGTGTATAAAAGGCACTGTAATTACTCCACCACACTGAGCAACTCTACCAGCCCTGTCTGCAGCCAGAACACTGCAGGAGGCAGGGGAACATTGCACGGCTCTCTCTGCAGCCACCTGGGAGGTCAATTATTTCAACATGAAATACATTCATTGATTTACTTGGGATTGTGGGCCTCCCTACCACCTTAAAGGGTACGTACACTGTAAAAACAACATTATCTTATTGGATAGCGTGGCTTTAAATATAAAGGTGGTGTTCCCTATTACCCTCCCATACCCTCCCTTTATGTTTGAATGTTTTATGGTTCCTTCCTCCAGTCAGGGTATAACAGGGGGGAAAAAACACACAACCTTTATTTATTAAGCACAGCTACCAGTAAAAAAAAGTTTACAGTGTCCTCACTAATTTGTTCCTCCACATAAACCATCTTCTTACTGCTCCGCCCTTTATAACTCTATCCCAAAATACGTCTCCTCCCACCAAAACCCAGGCTATGCTCCCACCTATAACTCTATCCTCACTAATAATGGTCCCTCCACCAAAAACCATCTCTCTTACTGCTCCTCCCCTGTATAACTATCCCCACTAATTTGGGTCTCTCCCACCAAAAACACATCTCCTTACTACTGCTCACCCCCTTATAATACTCTATCCCTCACTAATATGTCTCCTCCACCATAAACCATCTCTCTTACTGCTCTTCCCCTTTATAACTCTATCCCTAACTAATATTTGTCTCCTCCCACCATAAACCCATCTCTTCTTATGCTTCCACTTTATAACTCTATCCCTCACTAATTCGTCTCCTCCCCCCATAAACCCATCTCTCTTACTGTCCTTCCCCTTTATAACTCTATACCTCACTAATATTGTCTCCTCCCCATAAACCCATCTCTTACTGCTCTTCCTTTATAACTACTATCCCTCACTAATATTGTCTCCTCCCACAATAAACCCATCTCTCTTACTGCTCTTCCCCTTTATAACTCTATCCCTCACTAATATTGTCTCCTCCCACCATAAACCCATCTCTCTTACTGCTCTTCCCCTTTATAACTCTATCCTCACTTATACGTCTATCCCACCAAAACATCCATTCTCTACTGCTCTTCCCTTTATAAACTATCCCTCTACTAATACTGTTCCTCCCACCATAAACCCATCTCTCTTACTGCTCCTCATTATAACTTATCCCTCACTAATATTGTCTCTCCCACCATAAACCCATCTCGTATTTACTGCTTTCCCTTTAAAATCTATCCTCACTAATACTGTCTCCTCCAACCATAAACCCATCTTCTCTTATGCCTCTTCCTTTATAACTCTAGATCCTCACTAATAGTTGTCTCATCCCACCATAAACCCAATCTCTTACTGCTCCTCCCCTTTAAACTCTATTCCCACACTAATAATACTTATCCTCCCACCATAAACCATCTCTCTTACTGCTCCTCCCTTTAAACTCTATCCCTCACTAAATTGTTCCTCCCACCATAAAACCCATCTCTCTCTGCTCCCCCCTTTATAACTCTATCCCTCATTAATATGTCTCCTCCCACAAAAACCAATCTCTTAATGCTCCTCCCCTTTATAACATCTATCCCTCACTAATATTGTCTCCCCCACATAACCATCTCTTACTGCTCCGCCCCTTTATAACTCTATCCTCACTAATATTGTTCTCCTCCCACCATAAACCATCTCTCTTACTGCTCCTCCCCTTTATAACTCTATCCTCACTATATGTTCCTCCCACCATAAACCCATCTCTTACTGCTCCTCCCTTTATAACTCTATCCCTCACTACACTTATCCTCCCACCATAAAAACCCATCTCTCTTACTGCTCCCCCTTTATGACACTATCCCTCAATTAATTACTGGCTTCCCACCAAAACCCACCTTACGCTCCCCCTTTATAACTCTATCCCACACTAATCACTGTCTCCTCCACCTAAACCCATCTCTTACTGCTCCTTCCCTTTATAACTCTATCCCACACTAAACACTGTCTCCTCCAACAATAAACCCATCTCTCTTACTGCTGCTCCCCTTTATAACTCTATCCCACACTAATACTGTCTACTCCCACAATAAACCCATCTCTTACTGCTCCTCCCATTTATAACTCTATCCCTCACTAACACTGTCTCCTCCCACCATAAACCCATCTCTTACTGCTCCTCCCATTTATAAACTCTATCCCTCACTAACACTGTCTCCTCCAACAATAAACCCATCTCTCTTACTGCTGTCCCCTTTATAACTCTATCCCACACTATACTGTCTCCTCCCCCATAAAACCTCTCTCTTACTGCTCCTCCCATTAGAACTCTATCCCTACGACTATACTGTCTCTCCCACCATTAAACCCATCTCTTACTGCTCCTCCCTTTATAACTCTATCCCTCACGAATATGTCTCCTCCCCCTAAAACCTATCTCCTTACTGCTCCTCCCTTTATAACTCTATACCTCACTAATACTGTCTCCTACACCATAAACCCATCATCTCTTACTGCTCCTCCCATTTATAACTCTACCTCACTAACATGTTCCTCCCACCATAAAAACCCATCTCTACTGCTCCTCCCATTTATAACTCTATCCCTCACTAACACTGTCTCCTCCCACCATAAACCCATCTCTTACTGCTCCTCCCATTTATAACTCTATCCCACACTAACACTGTCTCCTCCCCCAATAAACCCATCTCTCTTACTGCTGCTCCCCTTTATAACTTTATCCCTCACTAACACTGTCTCCTCCCACAATAAACCCATCTCTTACTGTTCCTCCCCTTTATAACTCTATCCCTCACTAACAGGTCTCCTTCCACAATACACCCATTCTTACTGCTCTCCCTCCCTTTATAACTCTATCCCCACACTAAACACTGTCTCTCCCAATAAACCCGATCCTTAGACTCCCTCCCCTTTTATAATTCATCCCACACTAATACTGTCTCCATCACACGACTCTCGCGCGATCAGTTCCCTTTCCAATGCATAAGAGTCACGTCATCAGCAAGGCATGTAATACCTGGAAGGGGAAGTGTTTTATTGCCATTTGCTGGTAATCTCCTGCATGTGAGAGGAGGTCAATCGTCGTCTCGAATTAAGTGCCGAGAGCAAGGTTACAACAGGGGGATGAACACACAGTACAGATGAAATAGAAGAAACAAGCAGGTAACGGGGGGCGCTGAATTGGCGAGGGACAGTAAAAATTAATGGGAGAGAAACAGCAGTTTTTGGTGCGAGGGGGGGGTTGGATTCTGAGGGGCGGGGTAGGCAGTAAATTCATAGAGAAAAAGGGGTAATTAAAAAAAAGAAAGCACCCCCTACTGTAAATTATTGATATCAGATGTCCACTCAGAGTTCCGTGCCTTTTGATAAAAGGGAGATATGGTCATGGAACTCTAAATATAAGTAACGTAGGGGGTGCATTTCTACTAGTATAATGCGAGTTAGCAGTACGCACTTATATCATACACATCGCTATGTACAATAATGTGATTAAAGATAAAAAACAACAAACCGAAGTTCAAGGAATAATGCTGAGAACCAAACTGATCCAGGGTAATGACCATGAATTGCAGCACTTACAGCTTGTAATCCCCTAATACGGATGGAAGGCCCGATCCAATGGTAGCTGCAAGGCCAGGACAAGGGGAAGACGCGCAAGAGGGGAAGGGAAGACGGGGAAGAGGGCACGAGAGGGAGAAGAAGAAAAAAGAAGGGGGAGGGGAAGGGAGAGGAAGAAGGAAAGAGAACAGGGAGAGCAGGAAAAGGAGAAAAGGAAAAAAAAGGAAGAGAGGGAGAGGACAAGGGGCGAGGAGGAAGGGGCGAGAGGAAAGGAAGGCAGGGGGGGGAAGAGACGGGAACCAAGGAAAAGGGGGGGGAGGAACCAGGGGGGAAAACGAGACAAGGCGGGCACACACGAGGCATGGGAGAGGAAGGGGAAGAGAAGAAGAGAGCAGAAGGGAAAGGACAGGGAGAGAAGGAAAAAAAAAAAACGGGGAGGGGAAGGACCACAAAAGAAGGGGGCCGAAGGACGCGGACGAACAGTAGAGGGGAGGAAAAGGAAGAGAAGAAAGAGTAGCGAAGCGGGAGGAAAGAGGACCCCCAGACAACCACCAACCACCCCATACCCCCCCCCCCCCACCCCACCCCCCCCCCTCCCCCCCCCCCCGCCCCCCCGCCTCTCGACCTCCCACCCCTTTATCTTCTCCCCTTCCAGCCTCCCCACCTCTCCCCCACCAGCCACCCCCCCCACCCCCCCCCCCCACCCCCTCCCCCCCGCCCCCCCCCACACCCCCTCTGTTGAGGCATCGTCTCTCTGAGAACACCCCCCAACCCGCGTCTCCACCCGCTCCAGCCACCAACACCACTACCCACCCCGTACCACCGTCTCTCCCCCCTCTCCCGCCCCCCACCTACCCCAGGCCACCTCTTTCCCCCCCCCCCCCCCTCCCCACCCCACTCACCTCGCCCTCTACCCAACGGCCCCCCCCCCACACCCCCCCACCCCCCCACCCACCGCTCCCACCCCCCCCGCCCCCCCCGCCCACCCCCTTCCCCCACCACCTCCCGCCCCTTCACTCACCCGCGCTCCTCTCCCCCGCACGCGCCCCCACCCCCCACCCCCCCCCCCACCCCCCCACCCCACTACCCCCCCACACCACAATCACAACCCCCCACCCCCCCCCCCCACCCACCCCCGCCCCCCCCAGGTGTTTTTTTCTGTCCCCCGCACCCCTCCCCCACCGCTCCCTCACCCCCCCCCACACCCCCCTCCGACCCCACCCCACCCCCCCACCACCTTTCTCCCTCGCTTTCCCCCCACCACCTCACCTCCCCCCCCCACCCCTATTTACTATTCTCCTATGTTAGTACACAATCATTCTACCACCATCCCTCCACACCTCAGCGCCCGGTTCCAATATATTCACCTTTATTCTCTTGGTAGTACCTACGACGATCCCAATAGCCCTTCCTTCCCCCCCCGATCATTCATGTAGTCCACTACTTCCTTATACCTGTCATCCCTATTCCCCGTCGTCCCCACAAACCCTACTTACCTCCTCAACACCTTCCCCTATCCTTGTTACGATCACCCCTCTCCCCAAACACCCCACCTACTCCACCTACCGATTACCGCTAACCCTCCTATCTTCGTGATCCCGTCCACCACACTCCTCTCTCTCGTTCGTCACCCCCCACCCTTATCCTCACTATCTCCCTATCCGTTAGCCGAAAAACCTCACTCCCACTCACACAGTCCTCCCTCTCCGATCACCTTCCAGATTCGCCTAACCTATAATCCTTCCCAATCACCTAATCCCCAACACCCCCCACTCCGTTGTCCACCGTCCCCAAGTACCGCCAAAGCCATATTCTCCTCGGGTAGTAACATATTCTCCTACCTATTATCCTATCGTTCGTCAAATCTATCCTAAAGATTATCCTATCGTTAAGCCCACCCCACCACACCCCACCCCCCTAAAACCGTACTCTATCCTAAACTCATATATCCACTACCATCGCTTCTTAAAAATACCCTCCTACTTCTGAAAATAGTCCCCACCACTCCCCTATGGTTAGTACAATATCCCTCACTGTCACTAAATCTATCTCTGTTAGTAAAATATTTATCTCCTATAATATTATCCTCTGCTTAGTAAAACTATGTCTAAATCCACCCATCCCCCCCCATTCCTATTAGTACAGTAAATATTACCATTAAAATATACAATATATCTATTGTTGTAAAATATTATCACAAAATTCCATACTGGTACAGTTAGTTTCTGGTTGACTCCAGGGATGGTTTCGATTGCCATTTCAGTCAGGAAGGATTCCCACCCTCCTTTTTAGCTGGGCTTTTTGCCTTCCTCGGATCAACTGTTAGGTTGGGTTTAAAAAGGAGGGTATAAAGGTGGACTGATGGACATTTGTCTTTATTCAATCTCAATTACTGGTTATTGTATGTCATTGTGAGCAAATAAGGAATCGTCGTATGCCAAAGGGGAACTAAAACTTTTTAGCACCAGTTAAAAGTCTATGTCTCCATTCATCACCAACCGACAATGCTGCTTCTATTCTATTTTGTTACATTCTTATATTGGTTGTATGTGTTGTGTCTGCTAATACATTCCTATTTATTATGAAATCTATTAATTGGTTGTGTATTTTGGGATATAATTAAGTTGTTTTTAACCTGGAAGCATTATTTACCCTTTCCTGTTTCTCTTTACGTACATCCTAAAGCCTCGTACACACACTCGATTTACGAGCGAGGAACGCCCCTCGCGGCCGAGAATTGTCCATGTGTATGCGCTCGGTCGGGGGTCATTCGTTGATCTGCCTGGCGGATCGGTAAATGACCCCCTAACGCATACACACATACAATTCTCGGCACACAGTCATTTCATCCAGTTCTTCAGGAGGTTACATTTATTTTAATGCCATTCACGGTAGTGGGATTTTACAGTTTACTGGTGTTTTTATAGGGTATATTTTAAGATTCTGGAATAAAAAATGTGGGTTTAGTTCTCCTTTAAGATGCAGGTACACGGCTGAGTCCTGACCCGAGGAATTGTCTCTTCTGTGCTGGGCCATACGTTAGCGCAGTTGCTGTTTGGTTTCCCCACATACAAATCAGAGCATTCTTCACTGCACTCACTGTGTATGTGATGCCTTCACTGCCACTGCTGTATGTGATGCTGCTATTCATGCATGTGTATGTATGGCTCTTCACTGCATGTGTATGTGACTGTCGTCTACTGCACTGTGTATGTGATGCGCTCTTCACTGCACTGTGTATGTGATGTCGCTCTTCACTGCATGTGTAGTGATGTCGCTCTCACTGCACTGTTATGTGATGTCGCCTTCACTGCACTGTGTATGTGATGTCGCTCTTCACTGCACTGTGTATGTGATGTCGCTCTTCACTGCACTGTGTATGTGATGTCGCTCTTCACTGCACTGTGTAGTGATGTGCTTCACTGACTGTGTATATGTCACTTCATGCACGGTATATGTCACTTCACTGCACTGTGTATGTGATGTCACTTCACTGCACTGTGTATATGATGTCTCTTCACTGCACTGTGTATGTGATGTCGCTCTCACTGCACTGTGTATGTGATGTCACTTCATTGCGTATATGATGTCGCTTTTATGTTCAGTATTGGGTCTTTCTGATGCACCTTTTGCTTATAGATCTGTTTGCTGGTAAGGATGCTGTCTTGGCCTTGACACAACGGTCTCTGCCATGTACAATGCTGTTTTGACTACTTACCTTGCCTCAATGCATCCACACCCTGCATTCAGAAGGTCCCTAACACCTGGCTGTCCTATGCTAATTGGGACTTTCCAGGACTTTGCCAACAGATTCTTGTACAAGTCATTCTGAATTGAGAAAGCCAGTCGGATGACTTCAAGAACTAAACTTCAAGTCCAGTTGATCTAAGTGAATACAATATTGTACCTAGCAATACCCCAACGATATAGGACCATACCTGAAAGAGTAAACTTCCCCCATTCCATCTTCACCTTCCAGAGTATACATGATCTTTTTCACCATTTCGGTTCCATCTTTCTGACGGTCCGACAGCCCCTTACATGGTCCACCAAGTCTGCTAGAATTACCAGAATCTCCTTGGCTATGATCTCCCCTGTGATCTTCCTCTTCATCAATGGAGAAAGGCAGGCTGGTATAAAGATACAAAGACACAAGCTTAAAGTTATTTCAAGGCACAGCCAGACAGTAAAAAACTGTTTATCACCCACTTCCTTAGCATATCCCAGCCCCTCCCCCTGCCACAACTTTGACAACTTTCTATGAAAGCAAAACTTATTCCTGTCACTGCAAACTGATTCAGCTTCATGATCTGCAGAGATAAAAAAAAACTCTTCTCATGCTCTTACTATGTCTTCAGCTGACACACGTTCCTGAGAATAGCTCCTCTCTGTGCGGTCTGTGTTCAGGGTCCGAGTCCCAATCTAGAACTCCATCTAAAGAAATAAATTCCCCACTGAACTAATAAAGAAAATCTAATTTAATAACAGCTGCCACGCCTGCTATTCCCTATAACACAACCAAAGGGTGAATGCAGTTGGCTATAGCTCATCTACACCTGTTCACCCAGTCTGTGTCACAGATTGTAAAAGTAGTGGATGGAAACGTATGTGAGGAGACAGTGAATAAAGGCACTGGGGTCATTATTTTCACTTTAGTGTCTCCATACAAGTGTTAAATATCCTAGGGTGATGTCTCCAGCCGCCATGTATCCAAAGCTATAGACTTTCAATGGATCACTACCTAGTCTGCACGGTCTTTAATCCATGCTATATCTGTCACCGCACGGGAGTGACTGCCTGTGTAATGAGCTCAAACTCCACCCCCTCTACAAGATTAAATATTGCAACTTTTCTCTGAGCTTTCCTCAGCCTGGGGACCCTAGCGAGGGGATCTTTAAAAAGATAAGAATTTTGGGCTTAAGAAATCTTTCTGTTGTCCAAGGGGGGGAGCAGATTGTGTTGGTGATGTCACAGCTCAAAGAGTAAACAAGAAGCAAAACCCTTTACACGCTGTAGTCTGGATAGGTTGCAACTAGTCGCATTCTAAAGGTAATGAGGCGTTTCTTTTTAATACAGGGCAATTGTATGAAGACATTTCCCCTTTAAGGTCAGAAACTATAGATTAAATTTACTTGTCTTTCTATAAAATTCTTAATTAAAGGCATAACTTTGAAATCAGCAATTTATTTTTACTACAGAAAGGCCTCCTCTTAATTTACTTGCCTCAGTGAATCAAACTGAGCATTTCAGAGATCACTGAGCTGGAGGGGGATCTGTGGGGAATGCTGTACTGAGCACAATGTTGTATGAATGACCGTTTCACAGACTGAGCGCCCATTCATACACCATCATGTGTCACAGGTTGGGCCCTGTGATTGCACATGTGTATGGACCTTTAGACTTTAGCTATTTTACCTTTGGAATTTTAATTGGAATTACATAAATAGACAATGGAGAGAAACGCCTTCTTGTAACATAAGGCATCTTGCAGTCTCCTGCTATAGTAAGCACTGCCCATAAAATCTAAGAAACAAGAATTCATTTCTTACTCCCATGTTCCCCAGAGTAAGGGGCGGAGATATACAAAATACTCCTTTATGTCCCTTAGCTAACGCATGTGTCCAGAACCGCTGGCTAATAATATGCAATATAGCTTAATATATAGAGCCAATCATCTGATAAATAAACAGGGGATACATTGTTTTAATTAGCTCTTAATGACCCGTCATAGAAAATGTTTATGTTAAATAAAAAAGGAAAGTTACCACTTAAACAAAATAACTTACAAGAACTGGAGGGTGATTCCAGCTTTTTTCAGATTTGCAATAATAATCTCCAGCTGATCCTCACTGAATGGGCTACTAAGATCAGTGAACACAGCGATATGAAGTCGCTCAAACTTCTTTCCCCTGTGAAAATATAAAGGATCAGTAACACGATTAGCACTATAGAAATATATATATATAAAAATATAAATGTATTCACGGTGCACTCCTGGGTCTTGTAAATGATTACTTTATTGAAACATGCAACGGCAACATTTCGGCCCTTTGACTGGGGCCTTTCCCAAGCCAAGGGTTGGGCCCAATATTTTCCTTGCTCTACGATTCAGTGGTATATTATGAACGGCAATTAAACGGATATCTCCATCTTTATTTTATGCGTTTATCCATTAGCACTCTGAGGGATCTTCGTTCTGGAAGGTTTGTGGGGCCAGGTCCGTAAGATTTGGAATCGGTGACCTTGATCATCTAGAGTCGCTGGATTTTGTGCCATTTGTAGAATCTTTCCTTAGTATCATAAAAATGCAGTTTGGTTAAATGTCTGAGCTAGGTTGTCAGCTGCAGGCTTAGTTATCCAGTCTTGGTCCTCTGCTAATAGATTTCTGATATTTCTTGTACTACCTCTGGTGTTGTTTGAAAAATTAAGGGTTTTCGTGGATCCTCAGATTGCATCTCCTGCAGCGATTTTCTAAGTGTTCTAGTTTATAGTTGGCAATGTGACTGCCTTTGCGACGTCATCTTGGCGGGGACTCTGTCCCCTATGCGCTGACCCAGTTTTTGTGTATCAGCTTGCAGTGGGGATAGGCAGATCGAAGTTCTTCTTTTAGCAAGGTTTGGATTGGTCTAGTAGTTTCCTGCCCGTATGTCGAAGGTTGTGTTTGCCCCTTGTGCTGGTACGGTTTTTTGGATTCAGGCTCCTCATCCACATTAGGCCTTGGGACTATCGGCCCCCATGTCTGAAGGCTTGGAGCACTTTAACGCTGGGGTTGGTTTGGGTTTATGAGGCTCATCTCGATTCTTCTACAGCTTTGGGTTGACAGGAATTCGGCTGTTTTGCTATGTTTGCCTATATCTCTGGCGTGGGTAGAAGAGTTCCACTAGGACACATTCGTTCCCATGTGCTGCTCTCGAGCACCCCCTACCCATATATATTTAAATACCTCTGGTAATGATGTGTACATGCAAACACAAGTTTAAATAACCAGCTCCAGGGTTCCAATTAGCAACACAGATAACCAAGTGTTTCCATAATAAATAATATATTATGGTATCAAGATGCATACTCCATGAATCCAAATGGGAATGGGACTCCCCTAAATCCAGGGGGTGCTTGGGGGTTAGAAATGTGACTATAAATACGGTCCGGAGGATATTATAAACTCACCTGGAGTATTCATTTGGGTGTTCCTCTCACAGTCGAAATACAACCTTTTACACAGTTCATGAAGATGGATGTCTATCAACATATGGGACAATAACGATGGATCCCTATACCCAGCATTTGTGGTTGAATACAAGTCCAGTCTGAGATCGGGGACGCCCGATGTTTTTAGTTTTAGTTTAGCTACGGTGTATTTTGGTATATTATGTTATATGGTAATAAAGGAATGTTTTTAGAAAATTAGATCCACTCTTTCCTACTACACTCGCACACAGTGGCTATGTGACTGATGGTTTTACAATATTGGGAATTCAAGGGATAGAGTGCTATATTGTTGAGGGCTCTATGTTTAGGGCTATCCCTATAATTATATTTTTAGTTTCCATAATAAATGTAGCACACACTTACTGATATTAATTAACAGTCCACAATATCCACGTACCACACACACACACACTTGCAGAGAGTTCACTTCTCATAAGTAGAATGTTAACATTTGAAGGCTCATTTATCGAGCGATGCAGCTTAAAGGAAATGTCCACCTATAACATCTAAATTTCAAATACAGAAGCAGGACCTCCCCCCCAAACCCCCATTTACTTCCAAAGATACAATGAAAGGAAAATTACAATTTCTGGTCACTCGCCACCTGGGTACCGCCCACTGCTGCAAGTTCGTTTCGAGTTGAGATAGCCAAGTGAGACACTTCCTGGTCGTGGCTGTCAGCGAATTGGCTGGACGTCACATCATGCTTTTAACTGACAGCCACACACAGAAGCAGATAGGGGAGACCAGCAGAGCGGCAGGGGACCAGGTTTTGTAAGTTCCTTTAGCTTCAACAGGTTCCTTACTGTATATCCATCTTTGTAAGTTCCTTTAGCTTCAACAGGTTCCTTACTGTATATCCATCTTAGTGCATCCCTGGAATTTACGGTGTTTGTCTATTTCACTTTGAGTGAGACAAGGCAACGTTTCGGTCAGTGCCTGGGACCTTTATCAAGGGCTTGATATGATGCACCTGACGAAGGGTTACGCCCCCGAAATGTTGTGCACATATCTTGTCATAATAAACATTTGAAGACTATGTGAGTGCGTCCCTCATTATTTATCATTTTGGAAACTATAGCTGAAAGTGGTTGACAGCTAAGAGGGACAGCACCACCTATAATAAAGTGGAGTATGAGGAGATCTCAAATCCTGATATATATATTATGAAAGGGAATTTTAATCCCCGTTTAGAAACCATTCCCTAGCAGTAAAGTTTGGGACATTTAAATGTCAAACAGTAACTGTCAATGAGACCCACCCTGAGATTTATAAGGGGTAGGTACCTGAAAGACAGACCCAGTTTGTAGCTATACCCCTAAATCCACATGGTTGGACACCAAAACGGGACGCAGCTATAGTTGTTCTATCGTGTTGGTACATGACACCTGGCTCTTTGTTTACCCACCCACATATCAGCTTAGAACCCCCATCACATGCACTTATACACACGTGGTATACATTATTACCTGCCCATGTAGGTTATCCTATGTGGGGGAGAACAGATCTCTCTACGTATCCGGATTGATCGACACAGGTCAGATATCAATACGGCTTATAGGGATGGTAGAACAACCAAGCCAGTGGCCAAGGGTTTCTTAGAGATGGGACACAATCTTGCATCATTGAAATATATGGCAATAGACCATATTCCATCACCCCATCGAGGGGAAGATGTTACCTCTGTTACCTCCTCCATGTCTCAACTCCGGCTAAACGACAAGCTTTTCATGTGCAGTAGGAGTTAAAGTTCAACATGCTGAAAAACACACCCACGCAGAGTGGCTAATAGAAAGCAAGCTGTCCTGGAGACACAGATCTCTCCGTGTCCGGATCTCTCTCTTTGTGACCCATCATCAATCAGTGCAGCCTTATCTCTGCCATCAAAGCTACCTCTCTCCCCCTGGTAATGCTGTTATCGCTATATTTATTACAGAGCAGGGTGGATAGAGGGACTTGAGCAGGGAAGAGGATCACGTCACAGATTTGATTGACAGTACAAGTTGGAGTACAGGAATGCAATCACCTATTCTTCTAACTTCCCTCTCTGTCTCAGGACAGAAAATAAAGACACTCTGGGGGTTGGGGGAAATTATAGAACTCATGGAAAGAAAGAAAAAAAAGTTCATTTTCCCACTATAGATGCCCTTGGATACCCTAGATACAGTTAGTCCAGAGGTCTGAACAAACAATGTTCGTTAAGATGCTTTTTGAAAGGGAAGTACAATATATGTCTTATAATATACGTTCAGGATTTGTTTTGGTTTATTAAACAATGTGTGGTTTTTAACCAATAAGATATTTATAATCAAATTTAAAAGGTGAACAACAGATCTTCACCAATAGTACCCTCTCACAGCACTCAAATAATTGTGGCTATTCAATTAAAAATCTGTTTATTGGCACAAATGAACAATATAACAACCCATCACATATTGCACATATCCACCAAATCCTAGCACCACAATATACATAACAAATAATAACCTCTAACAATAAACAGAATTAAAAACCAGGCGTCTCTGGTGTAATATAATGTAGGATATTAAATACTGGGCATCAAAGCAGCTGAGAAATGTCAAATCTGCTAAATGATAGTGAAATGTATAGTAGAAAAACTATATCCAATATAACTGCTGAATGCAGGCTCAATAATGTAAACAAATGTAGCTCAGGACTCTCCACAAACTCACAACGTTTCACACACAATGTTGGTGGAGCAAACAAACAGCTGATTATTTAAATCTCAACGTTAGTCTAGCGTGCACACAATGCGGGCCAGACAGTAAATATGAACAGGGTACACACGGGACTATAAGCCTCCAGGTCAGGTTTCCACAACGGATACCCAGCAATTAGTGTAACTTCCAAGTATAAAAGTAAACTCACGTGTACCGGTACCAATCGTGTGTGGCCACACTACTAGTTTCTCACATCCCTTCAAGGCTTCTTCACCCATTGATGTCCCGTGTGTCCATGTACCCGGTCTCACTGTGCTGTTAAGAGTTGTGGTTGTCCTAGCCATAGAATGTAACAAAAAGGCCTCAGCCTAGTGCCCAGTTCAAACTGGGGCGCATTTTACCAGTGGCCTCATCCATCATGGGCTATCCTATTTAACCCCCATTCTAAAGGGGATATGTATGTGTACGATATGGAACCAGAGCATTACATGATATGTCAGAGCCTCCCTTATAGTTAAGGGCCCAGAGCAAAGGGACAAAGAGAAAATGCTATTTAGGCACCTGAGAAACAGTCTATGATATGGGGTTATCTAATCGACCAAACAATTACAGGAAATCCTGAATAGTACAAACAGAAATCGTTTGATGTACTTACAAAGTCTCTTTCTGCAGTATATCCATCGACACAATCAGAGCATCCAGGACTTGGAACGTTAAGGACAATAGATGTTCAATATTCACATTATTTAAATAATGAATGTCAACCATTACCTAGGAGACGATATTGTGTTTTTCATTCATAAAATGGATGGATAAAGGTCTGTGTTTGTTCCCCAATATATCTGTCAATACAGGGTCCTGTTTAATTAAATCACCCCACATACATAAAGATCTCCTTACACTTACTACTGGGCTGTTGTTCTACCTTCCTTATAAAGTAACTGGATCTCCTTTCTCTGTAAATCTATCCCAGAGTGCCAAGGTCAACAAAATCTCCTTATACATATTAAGAAATGTACCTGACCTCAATTCAAAAGCATTGACACAGACTAAAATGTATGCAGTGTTCGATTCCAAAAAAAACAACAAAACAATTTGTATTTCCCCCAATTGAAATATCGCCCAGTGTCCATAGCCGTCTGGGAATCTGCATTCTCAGTCAGTAGCCAGTAGACTTGATTTGGGATATTCCAAAAATGTGATGCCGGATTAATCTGCTAAGAATGTTTGCTATGTATGTGATGGTTACTATCTGTACAAAAACACTGAAATGGAATATTTAGGAGATTGTGTCAGATGCATATCCTCCAAGATTTAGAGACTGTCCTGACTACTGCTATGCTATGCTACTGTTATCCTATCGTGCCTGGACTGTTGTAACCTACTACTTACTGGTCTTCCTGTTTCTCACCTCTCTCCCCTTCAGTCTATACTATTGAATTGTTTCACTCTCTAATAAACCGGATCCCAAATCTCCTCTGTACCGGACAACAACCTGGCTCCCCATTAAACAGCGCATTGTATATAAATCCTTCTCTTAACATTTAAATCCCTTCACTCTGCTCCTCCTTATATTTCCTCTCTAGTGTCCCCATATGTTCCTGTCCGTACCCTCCGCTCATCACAGAACCAGCTCCTGTACAGACCCCCCAGATATGGGACCCTCGTATATACAGTCAGACACACATGCATACACACACACACACACACGTATATACAGTCAGACACACATGCACACACACACACACAGACCTACAACAAGACATGTCACCATAATGGGGTTTCTAATAAACTCTGACATCAATGTGAACATCACATTCCAGGGAGATTGTATATAGTTTAGGGAGTCAGGGAGAGATGGGATGGCTGGGGACCGCACATAGTAAATAGCACTGGGACCCAAATGGACTATTGAAGGCCTGTGTTATCCTTCTAGCCTTCGATATACAGAAGAACCAGTGTGGTCATTATAGGGAGAGTTTATTGGGCCTATCCCAACCCTCTATTCAACTGCTCATCCTGTTACCTGGGACAATCTCTCTCCTTTTCTAACCACATTAACTGTGCTACGAAAACCTGCCGCTTCTTCCTTCGCAATGTAGCCAAAATCTGCAGGTTCCTTTCTCTCCCGACCACCGCTATGGTTATACATGCTCTCATCCTATCGCACCTGGACTATTGTAACCTACTACTTACTGGTCTTCCTGCTTCCCACCTCTCTCCCCTTCAGTCTATACTTAACTCTGCCACACGTATAAACCGGATCCCAAATCTCCTCTGTACCGGACAACAACCTGGCTCCCCGTTAAACAGCTCATTGTGTACAAATCCTTCTCCTAACATTTATAGTCCTTCGCTCTGCTCCTCCTTATATTTCCTCTCTAGTGTCCCCATATGTTCCTGTCCGTACCCTCCGCTCATCACAGAACCATCTCCTGTACAGACCCCCCCACTCGTACTGCTTCCTCCACCTTAAACCTTTCTCTCTCGTACCTCCCATCCTCTGGAATTCTATTCCCCTTTCTAGGTCAAGAAACATCAATTAGCAGGTTTAAATCTACCCTTACATCCTACCTATCCGGTAACCAGCACAGTATATGATATCTATATATCTATATATGATAAATCTACCCTTACATCCTACCTATGCGGTAACCAGCACAGTATATGGTATCTATATATCTATATATGATAAATTTACCCTTACATCCTACCTATCTGGTAACCAGAACAGTATATGGTATCTATATATCTATATATGATAAATCTACCCTTACATCCTACCCAGAATTACCGCACACACATGGGAATTACAGGGCACCTACCAGAGAGGATTTGGTAAATCCCAAAACTTCAAAGCACTTTCCTTCTGATTTGTATTTCATCTGTTCTTGTCACTTGGAGAATGGAACAATGTCACTTCCATAACGGAAACTGTGGGGGGAGAGAGGGTCCACGATTACACCAATGACACAGGGGCTGCACTTGGGATGGGTCTGAAACTAGCAACGTTTTTTAAATGAAAGGACATCCCCACACCAGTACTTCATTCACCAATTGGATAAAGCCCTCCCACTTGAATAGTATCATCTTGGGCCACTTCCGTTTCTTCATCGTTATTCAGACAGTAACGGTTTCTTTAACATCTCTTTTGTCAGGACTGGCGTGTCACAACATTCCAGGTCTTTTTACCTTTCTTCGAACCTTAAAGTAGCATTGACATTGTGTTAAAAGGCACTGTATTACTCCACCACACTGTGAGCAACTCTACCAGCCTGTCTGCAGCAGCCAGAACACTGCAGAGAGGCAGGGGAACATTGCACGGTCTCTCTCTGCAGCCACCTGGGGTCAATTATTTCACATGAAATACATCTTGATTTACTTGGATTGTGCCTCCCTACCACCTTAAGGGTACGTCACCTGTAACACTTATCTTATTGGACGTGTGGCTTTAAAATAAAGGTGGTGATTCCCCATTTACCCTCCCATACCCTCCTTTATGTTGAATGTTTAGGCTTCCTTCTCCAAAGTATAGGATTTATAATTATAACGGGAGGAAAAAACACACAACCTTTATATTTATTTAAGTCACAGCTCTATCCAGTAAAAAAAATGTTTTTACAGTTGTCCCTCCATTACTAAGTTCTCCTCCCACCATAAAACCCAATCTCTTCTGTACCTGCTCCTCCCCTTGTATAACTATCTATCCCACACACTAATACTGTCTCCTCCCCCAATAAACCATCTCTCTACTGCTCCTCCCCTTTAACTCTATCCTACACTAATATTGTCTCTCCCACCATAAACCCATCTCTCTTACGTCTCCTCCCCTATAACTCTACCTCAACATATGTGTCCTCCTCCCACCATAAACCCATCTCTCTAACTGCTCCTCCTTTATAACTCTATCCCTCACTAATAACTGGTCTCCTCCACCATAAACCATCTCTTACTGCTCTTCCCCTTATAACTTATCCCTCATAATATTGTTCTCTCCCACCATAAACCATCTCTCTTACTGCTCTGCCTTTATAACTATCCCTCACTAATTCTGTTCTCCCACCATAAACCCATCTCTCATTACTGCTCTCCCTTTAAACTCTATCCTCACTAAATTGTTCCTCCACATAAAACATATCTCTTACTGCTCTTCCCTTTATAACTCTATCCCTCACTAATATTGTTCCTCCCACAATAAAAACCCATCTCCTTACTGCCTCCACTTATAACTCTATCCCCTCACTAATATTGTCTCCTCCCACCATAAACCATCTCTCCCTTAATGCTTTCCCCTTTATAAACTCTATCCCATCTAATACTGTTCATACACACAATAAACCATTCTTTACGCTCTTCCCCTTTATAACTCTATCCCTTAAAATACTGTTCCTCCCACCATAAACCCTCTCTCTTAAGCTCCTCCCTTATAAACTCTATCCCTCACTATATTGTCTCCTCCCACCATAAACCCACTCTCTCTACTGCTCTCCCCTTTATAACTCTATCCCTCACAATAATGTCATCTCCCACCAATAAACCAACTCTTTATGCTGCTCTTCCCCTTTATAACTCTATCCTCACTAATCATTGTCTCCTCCCACATAAACCCACAACTCTTCTGCCCTCCCTTTTAACTCTATCCCACACTAATTATGTCTCCTCCCACCATAAACCCATCTCTCTACTGCTCTCCCTTTATAAACTCTATCCCTCACTAATATTGTCTCCTCCCAACATAACCATCTCTCTACTGCTCCTCCCCTTTCTAACTCTATCCTCACTAATATTGTCTCCTCCCACCATAAACCATCTCTCTTGACTGCTCCTCCCCTTTATAAATCTATCCCTCACTAATATGTCTCCTCCACCATAAAACCCATCTCTTACTGCTCCTCCCTTTATAACTCTATCCCTCACTATATTGTCTCCTCCCACCATAAACCCATCTCCTTACTGCTCCTCCCCTTTATAACTCTATCCCTCACTAATTATTGTCTCCTCCCACCAAAAACCCATCTCGTACTGCTCCTCCCTTTATAACTCTTCCCTCACTAACACTGTCTCCCTCCCACCATAAACCCATCTCTTACTGCTCTCCCCTTATAGACCACTATCCCTCACTAATACTGTCTCCTCCCACCATAAACACCACCTTACTGCTCTCCCCTTTAAACTCTATCCCACATAACACCTGTCACCTCCCAAAAAAACCCATCTCTTTACTGCTCCTCCCATTAAACCTATCCCACACTAACACTGTCTCCTACTCAACAATAAACCCATCTCTCTTACTGCTGCTCCCCTTTATAACTCTATCCCACACTAATACTGTTCAACTCCCCACAATAAACCCATCTCTTACTGCTCCCTCCCATCCCTCACTACACTGTCTCCTCCCACCATAAACCCATCTCTTACTGCTCCTCCCATTTATAACTCTATCCCACAACTAACACTGTCTCCTCCACACAATAAACCCAATCTCTTACTGCTGCTCCCTTTATAACTCTATCCCTCACTAATAATGTCGCCTCCCACCATAAACCTCTCTCTTATGCTCCTCCCATTTTAAACTCTATCCCTCACTAATACTGTCTCCCTCCCACCATAAACCCATCTCTTACTTGCTCCTCCCTTATAACTCTATCCCTCACTAATACTGTCTCCTCCCACCATAAAACCTCTCTCTCTACTGCTCCTCCCCTTATAATCTATACCCACTAATAACTGTATCCCTCCCCAAAACCCATCTCTCTTACGCTCCTCCCATTTATAAACTCTATCCCTCACTAACACTGTCTCCTCCCACCATTAAACCCATCTCTACTGCTCCTCCCTATTTATAACTTATCCCTCACTAACACTGTCTCCTCCCACCATAAACCCTCTCTTACTGCTCCTCCCATTATAACTCTATCCCACACTAACATGTCTCCCCACAATAAACCATCTCTCTTACTGCTCCTCCCCTTTAAACTTTTCCCCACTAACACTGTCTCATCCCCACAATAAACCCATCTGCTACTGTCCTCCCGTATAACCGATCCACAAAAGGGTCGCCCCACAAAAAACCTCCTGCTGTTCCCCCTTTATAACTATATACACACTAACACTGTCTCCTCCCACAATAAAACATTCTTTACTGCTCCTCCCCTTTATAACTTCTATCCCACACTAATCACGTCTCCTCACACCCTCGCGCGATCAGTTCCCTTCACATGCATAAGATGTCAAGCATCAGCAAAGGCATGTAACTAAGGAGGGGAAGTTTTTATTGCATTTGCTGGTATCTCCTGCATGTGGAAGAGGCAGGTAATCGCGCTCAGAATTACATACGAGATGAAGGTACAAGCAGGGGGATAACACACAGCAGATAAATGAGAGAAAACAGCAGGTCGGGGGGCTGAATGCCGAAGGGACAGTAAAATTAATGGAGAGAAACAAGCAGTTTTTGGATTGCAGAGGGGGGTTGGATTCTGAGGGGCGGTAGGGCCAGTAAAATTCATAGAGGAAAAGGTGGGTAATTAAAAAAGATAATGCACCCCCTATGTAAATTATATGATATCAGATGTCACCTCAGAGTCCGTGCCCTTTATAAAAAGGTATATGGTCATGGAACTCTAATATAATTACAGTAGGGGGTGCATTATCTACTATATAATGACAGCGTAGAGTAGCACTTTATAATACACATCGGCATATGTACATAATGTGATTAATAATAAAAAAAAACACAAAAGAAGGTCAAGGAATATGTGAGAACCAAACGGATCGGGAATGACAATGAAAGGCAGCACTTACAGCTTTGTATCCCACTATACGGATGGAAAAGGCCCGAATCCAATGGTAAGATGGCAGCCAGGCCATTGGCCTCCTCTCAATCTTCTTGAAGATGGACAGCCGTTTCAAGCTTTCCCTGAAGGTTTAGAAGAATAACAAAGCAGTGGAGTGGGGCAGGGTATTAAGAAGTAAAGATCACATGGATAGGCATTAAAAAGGCTAAAATGAAACAACTACTAGAGGTATCGCTACCCTGTTCTATGTAGGAAGTTTCATAGACTGACATCCTCCTAGAGGGTTGTAAGAGACCTTGACCCACCTACACTGGTGATAACCAGGGAAACCTATACAAGTCTGCACCAACATCAGGGAGGCATAAGGGTCAGCTAATGCTAGCTCCTAATTTAAGGACATGTCTATCCTTAAAACAAAAAATGGTGAATTGTAATTACCCCCAACTCATATTTTGCACTATATTACCTGCTTTACTAACAGGATATTGTTAGTAAAATTATATCCTAAATATTATTCCTATCGTTAGTAAATATTATCCAATTATCCTAGTTATATAAATATTATCCTAAATTATCTATCGTTAGTAAAATATTATCCTAAATATATCCTATCGTTAGAAAATATCCAATATTATATATCGTAGTAAAATATTATCCTAAAATTTCCTATCGTTAGTAAAATATTATCTAAATATTATCCTATCGTTAGTAAAAATAATTTCCTAATATATCCTATCGTTAGTAAATATTATCCTAAATATTATCCTATCGTTAGTAATATTATCCTAATATTATCCATCGTTAGTAAAATTATCCTAAAATTACTACGTATAAAATATTATCTAAATATATCCATCGTTGTAAAATATTATCCTAAATATTTATCGTTAGAAAAATTATCCTAAATTTCCTATCGTTAGTAAAATATATCCTAAATATTATCCTATCGTTAGTAAAATATTTTATACCTAAATATTATCCTATCGTTAGTAAATATTATCCTAAATATTATCCTATCGTTAGTAAAATATTATCCTAAATATTATCCTATCGTTAGTAAAATATTATCCTAAATATTATCCTATTGTTAGTAAAATATTATCCTAAATATTATCCTATTGTTAGTAAAAAATATCCTAAATATCCTATTGTTAGTAAAATATATCCCTAATTACTGGTATTAGTTCTGGTTGATCCAGGGATGGTTTCCGATTGCCATTTCAGTCAGGAAGGATTCCCCACCCCTCTTTTTAGCTGGGCTTTTTGCCTTCCTCTGGATCAACTGTTAGGTTGGGTTAAAAAGGAGGGTATAAAGGTTGGACTTGATGGACATTTGTCTTTATTCAATCTCAATTACTATGTTATTGTATGTCATTGTGAGCAAATAAGGAACGTTCGTCATGCCAAAGGGGTAACTAAAACTTTTTTAGCACCAGTTAAAAGTCTATGGCTCCATTCATCCAATCGAACAGACTGCTGCTTCTATTCTATTTTGTTACATTCTTACAATTGGTTGTATGTGTTGTGTCTGCTAATACATTCCTATTTATTATGAAATCTATTAACTTGGTTGTGTATTTTGGGATATAATTAAGTTGTTTTTAACCTGGAAGCATTATTTACCCTTTCCTGTTTCTCTTTACGTACATCCTAAAGCCTCGTACACACACTCGATTTACGAGCGAGGAACCCCTCGCGCGCCGAGAATTGTCCTGTGTATGCGCTCGGTCGGGGGTCATTCGTTGATCTGCCTGGCGGATCGGTAATGACCCCCTAACGCCTACACACATACGATTCTCGGCACACAGTCATTTCATCCAGTTCTTCAGGAGGTTACATTTATTTTAATGCCATTCACGGTAGTGGGATTTTACAGTTTACTGGTGTTTTTATAGGGTATATTTTAAGATTCTGGAAATAAAATGTGGGTTTAGTTTTCCTTTAAGATGCAGGTACACGGTGAGTCTGACCCGAGAATTGTCTTCTGTTGCTGGCCATACGTTCGCGCAGTTGCTGTTTGGTTTCCCCACTACAAATCAGAGCATTTTCACTGCACTGCACTGTGTATGTGATGTCGTCTTCACTGCAATGGTATTGATGTCGCTCTTCACTGCACTGTGTATGTGATGCGTCTTCACTGCATGTGTATGTGATGGTCGCTCTTACTGACTGTGTATGTGATGTCGTCTTTCACTGCACGTGTATGTGATGTCGCTCTTCACTGCATGTGTATGTGATGTCGCTCTCACTGCACTGTGTATGTGATGTCGCTCTTCACTGCACTGTGTATGTGATGTCGCTCTTCACTGCACTGTGTATGTGATGTCGCTCTTCACTGCACTGTGTATGTGATGTCGCTCTTCACTGCACTGTGTATGTGATGTCGCTCTTCACTGCACTGTGTATATGTCACTTCACTGCACTGTGTATATGTCACTTCACTGCACTGTGTATGTGATGTCACTTCACTGCACTGTGTATATGATGTCACTCTTCACTGCACTGTGTATGTGATGTCGCTCTTCACTGCACTGTGTATGTGATGTCCTCATTGCGTATATGATGTCGCTTTCTATGTTCAGTATTGGGTCTTTCTGATGCACCTCTTCTGAGCTTAAGATCTGTTCTGCTGGTAAGGATGCTGTCTTGGCCTTGACACCAACGGTCTGCCATGTACAATGCTGTTTTGACTACACTTTGCTCAATGCATCCACACCCTGCATTCAGAAGGTCCCTACACCCTGGCTGTCCTATGCTAATTGGGACTTTCCAGGACTTGCCAACAGATTCGTGTACAAGTCATTCTGAATTGAGAAGCACAGTCGGATTGACTTCAAGAACTAAACTTCAAGTCCAGTTGATCTAAGTGAATACAATATTGTACCTAGCAATACCCCAACGATAAGGACCATACCTGAAAGAGTAAACTTCCCCCATTCCATCTTCACCTTCCAGAGTATACATGATCTTTTTCACCATTTGGTTCCATCTTTCTGACGGTCCGACAGCCCCTTACATGGTCCACCAAGTCTGCTGAGATTACCCGAATCTCCTTGGCTATGATCTCCCCTGTGATCTTCCTCTTCATCAATGGAGAAAGGCAGGCTGGTATAAAGATACAAAGACACAAGCTTAAAGTATTTCAAGGCACAGCCAGACAGTAAAAAACTGTTTATCACCCACTTCCTTAGCATATCCCAGCCCCTCCCCCTGCCACAACTTTGACAACTTCTATGAAAGCAAAACTTATTCCTGTCACTGCAAACTGATCAGCTTCATGATCCTGCAGAGATAAAAAAAACTCGTCTCATGGTCTTACTATGTCTTCAGCTGACACACGTTCTCTGAGAATAGCTCCTCTCTGTGCGGTCTGTGTTCAGGGTCCGAGTCCCAATCTAGAACTCCATCTAAAGAAATAAATTCCCCACTGAATAATAAAGAAAATCTAATTAATACAAGCTGCCACGCCTGCTATTCCCTATAACACAACCAAAGGGTGAATGCAGTTGGCTATAGTCATCACACCTGTTCACCCAGTCTGTGTCACAGATGTTAAAAGTAGTGGGATAACAGTATGTGAGGAGACAGTGATAAAGGCACTGGGGTCATTATTTTCACTTTAGTGTCTCCATACAAGTGTTAAATATCTAGGGTGATGTCTCAGCCGCAAGTATCCAAAGCATAGACTTCATGGATCACTACCTAGTCTGCACGGTCTTTAATCCTGGTATCTGTCCACCGCACGGGAGTGACTGCCTGGTAATGAGCTCAAACTCCACCCCCTCTACAAGATTAAATATTGCAACTTTTCTCTGAGCTTTCCTCAGCCTGGGGACACCCCAGCGAGGGATCTTTAAAAAGATAAAGAATTTGGGCTTAAGAAATCTTTCTGTTGTCCCAAGGGGGGCGGAGCAATTGTGTTGGTGATGTCACAGCTCAAAGAGTAAACAGAAGCAAAACCCTTTACACTGCTGTAAGTCTGGATAGGTTGCAACTAGTCGCATTCTAAAGGTAATAGAGGCGTTTTCTTTTAAATACAGGGCAATGTATGAAGACATTTCCCCTTTAAGGTCAGAAACTATAGATTTAAACTTTACTTGTCTTTCTATAAAATTCTTAATAAAGGCATAACTTTGAAATCAGCAATTTATTTTTTACTACAGAAAGGCCTCCTCTTAATTTTACTTGCCCTCAGTGAATCAAACTGAGCATTTCAGAGATCACTGAGCTGGAGGGGGATCTGTGGGGAATGCTGTACTGAGCACAATGTTGTATGAATGACCGTTTCACAGACTGAGCGCCATTCATACACCATCATGTGTCACAGGTTGGGCCCTGTGATTGCACAGTGTATGGACCTTTAGACTTTAGCTATTTTACCTTTGGATTTTAATTGGAATTACATAATAGACAATGGAGAGAAACGCCTTCTTGTAACATAAGGCATCTTGCAGTCTCCTGCTATATGAATAGCACTGCCCATAAAATCTAAGAAACAAGAATTCATTTCTTACTCCCATGTTCCCCAGAGTAAGGGGCGGAGATATACAAAATACTCCTTTATGTCCCTTAGCTAACGCATGTGTCCAGAACCGCTGGCTAATAATAGCAATATAGCTTTATATATAGAGCCAATCATCTGATAAATAAACAGGGGATACATTGTTTAATTAGCTCTTAATGACCCGTCATAGAAAATGTTTATGTTAAATAAAAAGGAAAGTTACCACTTAAACAAAATAACTTACAAGAACTGGAGGGTGATTCCAGCTTTTTTCAGATTTGCAATAATAATCTCCAGCTGATCCTCACTGAATGGGCTACTAGATCAGTTAACACAGCGATATGAAGTCGCTCAAACTTCTTTCCCCTGTGAAAATATAAAGGATCAGTAACACGATTAGCACTATAGAAATATATATATATAAAATATAATGTATTCACGGTGCACTCCTGGGTCTTGTAAATGATTACTTTATTGAAACATGCAACGGCAACATTTCGGCCCTTTGACTGGGGCCTTTCCCAAGCCAAGGGTTGGGCCCAATATTTTCCTTGCTCTACCGATTCCGTGGTATATTATGAACGGCAATTAAAACGGATATCTCCATCTTTATTTTATGCGTTTATCATTAGCACTCTGAGGGATCTTCTGTTCTGGAAGGTTTGTGGGGCCAGGTCCGTAAAGATTTGGAATCGGTGACCTTGATCATCTAGAGTCGCTGGATTTTGTGCCATTTGTAGAATCTTTTCCTTAGTATCATAAAAATGCAGTTTGGTTATAATGTCCTGAGCTAGGTTGTCAGCTGCAGGCTTAGTTATCCAGTCTTGGCTCCTCTGCTAATAGATTTCTGAATATTTCTTGTACTACCTCTGGTGTTGTTGAAAAATTAAGGGATTTCGTGGATCTCAGATTGCATCTCCTGCAGCGATTTTCTAAGTGTTCTAGTTTATAGTTGGCAATGTGACTGCCTTTGCGACGTCATCTTGGCGTGACTCTGTCCCCTATGCGCTGACCCAGTTTTTGTGTGTACAGCTTGCAGTGGGGATATGGCAGATCGAAGTTCTTCTTTTAGCAAGGTTTGGATTTGGTCTAGTAGTTCCTGCCAGTATGTCGAAGGTTGTGTTTGCCCTTGTGCTGGTCACGGTTTTTTGGATCAGGCTCCTCATCCACCATTAGGCCTTGGGACTATCGGCCCCATGTCTGAAGGCTTGGAGCACTTTAACGCTGGGGTTGGTTTGGGTTTATGAGGCTCATCTCGATTCTTCTACAGCTTTTGGGTTGCAGGAATTCGGCTGTTTTGCTTATGTTTGCCTATATCTCCTGGCGTGGGTAGAAGAGTTCCACTAGGACACATTCGTTCCCATGTGCTGCTCTCGAGCACCCCTACCCATATATTTTAAATACCTCTGGGAATGATGTGTACATACAAACAAGTTTAAATAACCAGCTCGGGTTCCAATTAGCAACACAGATAACCAAGTGTTTCCATAATAAATAATATATTATGGTATCAAGATGCATACTCATGATCCAAATGGGAAGGGACCTACCCTAAATCCAGGGGGTGCTTGGGGGTTAGAAATGTGACTATAAATACGGTCCGGAGGATATTATAAACTCACCTGGTAGTATTCATTGGGTGTTCTCTCACAGTCGAATACAACCTTTTACACAGTTCATGAAGATGGATGTCTATCAACACTATGGGACAATAACGATGGATCCCTATACCCAGCATTTGTGGTTGAATACAAGTCCAGTCTGAGATCGGGGACGCCCGATTGTTAGTTTTAGTCTTAGCTACGGTGTATTTTGGTATATTTATGTTATATGGTAATAAAGGAATGTTTAGAAAATTATCCAATCTTTCCTACTACACTCGCACACAGTGGCTATGTGACTGATGGTTTTACAATATTGGGAATTCAAGGGATAGAGTGCTATATTGTTGAGGGCTCTATGTTTAGGGCTATCCCTATATATTTATATTTTTAGTTTCCATAATAAATGTAGCACACACTTACTGATATTAATTAACAGTCCACATATCCACGTACCACACACACACACACTTGCAGAGAGTTCACTTCTCATAAGTAGAATGTTAACATTTGAAGGCTCATTTATCGAGCGATGCAGCTTAAAGGACATGTCCACCTATACATCTAAATTTCAAATACAGAAGCAGGACCTCCCCCCCAAACCCCATTTTACTTCCAAAGATACAGCTAAAGGAACTTACAATTTCTGGTCACTCGCCACCGGGGTACCGCCCACTGCTGCAAGTTCGTTTCGAGTTGAGAATAGCAACAGTGAGACACTTCCTGGTCGTGGCTGTCAGCGATTGGCTGGACGTCACCATCATGCTTTTAACTGACAGCCACTACCCAGAAGCAGATAGGGGAGACCAGCAGAGCGGCAGGGGACCAGGTTTTGTAAGTTCCTTTAGCTTCAACAGGTTCCTTACTGTATATCCATCTTAGTGCATCCCTGGAATTTACGGTGTTTGTCTATTTCACTTTGAGTGAGACAGGCAAGTTTCGGTCAGTGCCTGGGACCTTTATCAAGGGCTTGATATGATGCACCTGACGAAGGGTTACGCCCCCGAAATGTTGTGCACATATCTTGTCATAATAAACATTTGAAGACTATGTGAGTGCGTCCCTCATTATTATCATTTTGGAAACTATAGCTGAAGTGGTTGACAGCTAAGAGGGACAGCACCACCTATAATTATCTATATATTATGAAAGGGAATTTTAATCCCCGTTAGAAACCATTCCTAGCAGTAAAGTTTGGGAATTTAAATGTCAAACAGTAACTGTCAATGAGACCACACCTGAGATTTATAAGGGTAGGTACCTGAAAGACAGACCCAGTTTGTAGCTATACCCCTAAATCCACATGGTTGGACACCAAAACGGGACGCAGCTATAGTTGTTCTATTGTGTTGGGACATGACACCTGGCTCTTTGTTTACCCACCCACATATCAGCTTAGAACCCCATCACATGCAATTATACACACGTGGTATACCTTATTACCTGCATGTGGTTATCCTATGTGGGGGAGAACAGATCTCTCTACGTATCCGGATTGATCGACACAGGTCAGATATCAATACGGCTTATAGGGATGGTAGAACAACCAAGCCAGTGGCCAAGGGTTTCTTAGAGATGGGACACAATCTGCATCATTGAAAATATGGCAATGACCATATTCCATCACCCCATCGAGGGGAAGATGTTACCTCTGTTACCTCCTCCATGTCTCAACTCCGCTAAACGACAAGCTTTTCATGTGCAGTAGGAGTTAAAGTTCAACATGCTGAAAAACACACCCACGCAGAGTGGCTAATAGAAAGCAAGCTGTCCTGGGACAACAGATCTCTCCGTGTCCGGATCTCTCTCTTTGTGACCCATCATCAATCAGTGCAGCCTTATCACTGCCATCAAAGCTACCTTTCCCCCTGGTAATGCTGTTATCGCTATATTTATTACAGAGCAGGGTGGATGGAGGGACTTGAGCAGGGAAGAGGATCACGTCACAGATTGATTGACAGTAAAGTTGGAGTACAGGAATGCAATCACCATTCTTCTAACTTCCCTCTCTGTCTCAGGACAGAAAATAAAGACACTCGGGGGTTGGGGGAAATTATAGAAATCATGGAAGAAAGAAAAAAAAGTTCATTTTCCACTATAGATGCCCTTGGATACCCTGGATACAGTTGTCCGAGGTCTGAACAAACATGTTCGTTAGTGCTTTTTGAAAGGGAAGTACAATATATGTCTTATAATATCGTTCAGGATTTGTTTTGGTTTATTAAACAATGTGTGGTTTTAACACAATAAGATATTTATAATCAATATTAAAAGGTGAACAACAGATCTTCACCAATAGTACCCTCTCCCAGCACTCAATTGTGGCTATTCAATTAAAAATCTGTTTATTTGCACAAATGAACAAATAAAAACCATCAAATATTGCACATATCCACCAAATCCTAGACCACCATATACATAACAAATAATAACCTCTAACAATAAACAGAATTAAAAAACAGGCGTCTCTGGTGTAATATAATGTAAGATATTAATACTGGGCATCAAAGCAGCTGAGAAATGTCCAACTGCTAAATGATAGTGAAATGTATAGTAGAAAAACTATATCAATATAACCGCTGAATGCAGGCTCAATAATGTAAAATGTAGCCAGGACTCTCCACAAACTCACAACGTTTCACACACAATGTTGGTGGAGCAACAAACAAACAGCTGATTTTAAATCTCAACGGTAGTCTAGCGTGCACACAATGCGGGCCTGACAGTAAATATGAACAGGGTACCACAGGACTATAAGCCTCCAGGTCAGGTTTCCACAACGGATACCCAGCAATTAGTGTAACTTGCAAGTATAAAAGTAAACTCAGTGTACCGGTACCAATCGTGTGTGGCCACAATACTAGTTTCTCACATCCCTCAGGCTTCTTCACCCATTGATGTCCCGTGGTCCATGTACCCCGCTCTCACTGTGCTGTTAAGAGTTGTGGTTGTCCTAGCCATAGAATGTAACAAAAAGGCCCAGCCTAGTGCCCAGTTCAGACTGGCGGCGCATTTTACCAGTGCCTCATCCATCATGGGCATCCATTTAACCCCCATTCTAAAGGGGATATGTATGTGTACGATATGGAACCAGAGCATTACATGATATGTCAGAGCCTCCCTTATAGTTAAGGGCCCAGAGCAAAGGGACAAAGAGAAAATGCATTTAGGCACTGAGAAACAGTCTATGATATGGGGTTATCTAATCGACCAAACAATTACAGGAAATCCTGAATAGTACAAACAGAAATCGTTTGATGTACTTACAAAGTCTCTTTCTGCAGTAATCCATGACACAATCAGAGCATCCAGGACTTGGAACGTTAAGGAAATAGATGTTCAATATTCACATTATTTAAATAATGAATGTCAACCATTACCTAGGAGACGATATTGTGTTTTTATTCATAAAATGGATGGATAAAGGTGTGTTTGTTCCCCAATATATCTGTCAATACAGGGTCCTGTTTAATTAAATCACCCCATACATAAAGATCTCCTTACACTTACTACTGGCGGTTTGTTCTACTTCCTTATAAAGTAACTGGATTCCTTTCTCTGTAAATCTATCCCAGAGTGCAAGGTCAACAAAATCTCCTTATACTATTAAGAAATGTACCTGACCCAATTCAAAAGCATTGACACAGACTAAAATGTATGCAGTGTTCGATTCCAAAAAACCAACAAACAATTTGTATTCCCCAATTGAAATATCGCCCAGTGTCCATAGCCGTCTGGGAATCTGCATTCTCCGTCATGCCATAGTAGACTTGATTTGGGATATTCCAAAAATGTGATGCCGGATTAATCTGCTAAGAATGTTTGCTATGTATGTGATGGTTACTATCTGTCAAAAAACACTGAAATGGTTTTAGGAGATTGTGTCAGATGCATATCCTCCAAGATTTAGGACTGTCCTGACTACTGCTATGCTTGCTATGCTATGCTACTGTTATCCTATCGTGCCTGGACTGTTGTAACCTACTACTTACTGGTCTTCCGGTTTCTCACCTCTCTCCCCTTCCAGTCTATACTATTGAATTGTTTCACTCTCTAATAAACCGGATCCCAAATCTCCTCTGTACCGGACAACAACTGGCTCCATAAACAGCGCATTGTAATAAATCCTTCTCTTAACATTTAAATCCCTTCACTCTGCTCCTCCTTATATTTCCTCTCTAGTGCCCCATATGTTCCGTCCGTACCCTCCGCTCATCACAGAACCAGTCCTGTACAGACCCCCCACTCACACTCCTCTCCACCTATACCTTTCTCTCTCGTAGCTCCATCCTCCGGAATTCTATTCCCTCTCTTTACGTCAAGAAACCTCATCAGCAGGTTTAAATCTAACCTTACATCCTACCTATCTGGTAACCAGCACAGTATATGGTATATATATATCTATATATGATAAATCTACCCTTACATCCTACCTATCCGGTAACCAGCACATATATGGTATCTATATATCTATATATGATAATCTACCCTACATCCTACCTATCTGTAACCAGCACAGTATATGGTATCTATATATCTATATATGATAAATCTACCCTTACATCCTACCTATCCGGTAACAGCCACAGTATATGGTATCTATATATCTATATAGATAAATCTACCCTTACATCCTACCTATCCTGTAACCAGCACACAGTATATGATATATATATATTTATATATGTAAATCTACCCTTACATCCTACCTATCGGTAACCAGCACAGTATATGATATTATATGATAAATCTACCCTTACATCCTACCTATCCGGTAACCAGACAGTATATGAATATATATATGATAAAATCTACCCTTACATCCTACCTAACCGGTAACCAGGGACAGTATTATGGTACTATATATGATAAATCTACCCTTACATCCTACTACTATCTGGTAACCAGCACAGTTATGGTATCTATATATGATAAATCTACCCTTACATCCTACCTATCCGGTAACCAGCACAGTATATGATGATCTATATATATAAAATCTACCCTACATCCTACCTATCGGTAACCAGCACAGTATATGGATTATATATCTATATATTGTAAATCTACCCTTACATCCTACTATCCGGTACCAGCACAGTATATGGTATCATATATCTATATATGATAATCTACCTACATCCTACCTATCGGTAACCAGCACAGTATATGGTATCTATATATCTATATATGATAAATCTACCCTTACATCCTACCTATCCGGTAACAGCACAGTATATGGTATCTATATATTATATGATAAATCTACCCTATCCTACCTATCCTGTAACCAGCACAGTAATGATATATATACTATATATGATAAATCTACCCTTACATCCTACCTATCCGGTAACCAGCACAGTATATGATATCTATTATATGATAAATCTACCCTTACATCCTACCTATCCGGTAACCAGCACAGTATATGATATCTATATATGATAAATCTACCCTTACATCCTACCTAACGGAACCAGGCAGTATATGGTATATATATGATAAATCTACCCTTACATCCTAACTATCTGGTACCGCACAGTATATGGTATCTATATATGATAAATCTACCCTTACATCCTACCTATCGGTAACCAGCACAGTATATGATATCTTATATAATAAATCTACCCTTACATCCTACCTATCTGGTAACAGCACAGTATATGGTATCTATAATCTATATATGATAATCTACCCTTACATCCTACCTATCCTGTAACCAGACAGTATATGATATATATATATATATGATAAATCTACCCTTACATCCTACCTATCGGTAACGCACAGTATATGATATCTATATATAATAAATAATCTACCCTTAATCCTAACTATCCGGTAACCAGCAAGTATATGTTCTATATATCTATATAATAATCACCCTTACATCCTACCTATCTGTAACCAGCACGTATATGATAATATATCTATATATGATAAATCTACCCTTACATCCTACCTATCGGTAACCAGCACAGTATATGATATCTATATTGATAAATCTACCCTTACATCCTACCTATCTGGTAACAGGCAAAGACACTGATATCTATTATATGATAAATCTACCCTTACATCCTACCTATCCGGTAACCAGGGCAGTATATGGTAATATATGATAAAATCTACCCTTACATCCTAACTATCTGGTAACCGCACAGTATATGGTATCTATATTGATAAATCTACCCTTACATCCTACCTATCCGGTAACAGCACAGTATATGATTCTATTTAATTAAATCTACCCTTACATCCTACCTTCTGGTAACCAGCACAGTATATGATATCTATATATGATAAATCTTACACATTACATCCCTACCTATCTGGTAACCGCACAGTAATGGTATCTATATATCTATATATGATAAATCTACCCTTAATCCTACCATCTGGTAACCAGCACAGTATATGGTATCTATATATGATAAATTACCCTTCATCCTACCTATCTGGTAACCAGCACAGTATAGTATCTATATACCTATATATGATTTGATAAATCTACCCTTACATCCTACCTATCTGGTAACCAGCACAGTATATGGTATCTATATATGATAAATCTACCCTTACATCCTACCTATCCGGTAACCAGCACAGTATATGATATCCATATATCTGTATATGATAAATCTACCATTACATCCTACCTATCTGGTAACTAGCACATTATATGATATCTATATATCTATATATGATAAATCTACCCTTACATCCTACCTACCCGGTAACCAGCACAGTATATGATATCCATATATCTGTATATGATAAATCTACCATTACATCCTACCTATCTGGTAACTAGCACATTATATGATTGTTTTAACTGCGCTGCATTTGTCTCACTCCAGCACTTATACCAATTCCATTGAATCTGTGTGTTACCCTCCTAACTAGATTGTATCTACGGGGCTGGGACCACCTTTTGTGGCAAGGCTCTAGCACTTATATAGTTATATTTATATAACAAACTCTTTATGTATTTGCTCCCCGTATATGACTTTTTTGTATTTTGTTATTGTACAGCGCTGCATCCCCAAGTGGGGCTTTATAAATACATACAATATATACAAATAGGTACACTATTGAATAGCAGAGATGAGGAGCATACTAAGATATAATCAAATAATTTATTGTGTGAAAAAGAGACATCTGAGGGAGGGGGCAGAATTCTTTTATTCTATTTTAGGGTGCTCTTCTCATCTCTAATGTGATATCCATGGGTAGAGGGTTCTAGATTGTACCTACCACCTTCTGGCAAAATGACACATATGATATGCTAGAGAAAGGAGAAAGAGGCAGATTCAAAGCAATCTTGTTAGGTTTGTGATTGACTGAGCCTGAAGACAAAAACTGTGTTGGATACAGTAAGATCCCACTGCTCCCAAAACATTTTTTCGGATTTTAAATCTGAGCTGTACATCCTGAGAAATCATTTGAAATCACAGCATTTACAGGGAAAGACTTGTCACTCCAGAAGCAGAAATTATAATGTGTCCCATCCCTGACCTCTTTCTAGGATCTTTAGCTGCCTGCCAGCACACTTTGTGCAAAATTTAAGAGAATCAGCAAAGAAATGAAAGAAGGGGAAAGGAGGGGGAGATGTGTAAGCAGAGCAGTGTCCATGGTGAGGCTGTGCAGAACTTAGAAGTGTTGCAGACACTACAAGAAGGCAGTGAGTAAGGGAGGGTGGGGGAATTAGGAGCACTCACTAAACATTAATAATTTAATGACAAAACAAGCACAGATAAACATGGGGCTACCACCATTCTACTTCTCTCAAATAGTAGTTTCAGATAATGTAAAGTGGTTTCTGAATGTGTCAGAAAACCTTTGTGTTTTGGCAGAGATAGTAAATGGCACCTTCGTATGAAATAATCATAGCCTATTGGTTACCGAGCATCCCAGAATGCAGTGTGATAAGACTTCTTCCTGGATAAGGAAGAATGAAAATATAGATAAAATGACAGCTAAAAAAAAGGCAAAAGACCACTTTGAAGGAAGAAGAAAAATATAAGGAGAGTGAAAAAAGGGTGAACATGCCATTTAAAGGGCATGTCCAGGTAAAAAAAACACTTTTAATATAAATGCAGAGCCCCCAAACCCCATTTTCGCATTATACAGAAATGTCAAAGATGCCCCAAAAGTGACTTACCTAACCCGGGTCCCTCGCCGCCTGGGCGCCGCCCCCTGCTTCTGTTTTGAGCAAAAGCATGAGCAGAGGGGCTCTGCACTGACAGACGCTCTACTTCCTGGTTGAGGCTGTCAGGTAATTGGGTGTGACGCGCCCAGAAAGTAGAGGGGCTGTTAGCTGCAGAGGAGGAGCTGCAAAGGACCGGGTTAGGCAAGTCGCTTCAGGGGCATCTTTGGCATTTCTGTATAATGCGAAACTGTGGTTTGGTGGGGCGGTGTTCTGCAGTGAAATGGTTTTTGTTTTGCCTGGACATGCCCGTTAAACGTTAAAAAATAAAAGTCAGAACATTGTTATACTAAGAAGAAAGAGCCACATGTTTAAAAACATTGATAAGTAGATGTGAAAGAAGGAAAATGAGGGGGCGCTGGGGGGAATCTAGAAGATAATTCTCATTGGTTACATTTGTATCTGATATTGTAGGACATTAGCAGGATACAGTCAGCCTGTGCAGATCCTGGGTGGATGGTATTTTGTATCTCTTCAAGAAGGTCAAAATCTGGAAGCATCAAGTGGCGAAGGACGGTGATGTTCTCATACTGATCCCCACAAGCCAGCGCGTTATCAGTGCCGTCAGTCCCGAACAAAACCACTGCAATCTCATCCTTGCTCTCTGCAAAGACCTAAAAAAAACTCAGGAAACTAAGATGTCTGGCCTTATGATACCCACTAAGGACTAAGTCCTGTCCATTAGCACAGTTTACATTTTTCCTAAATAGATTTTCTGCTTTCCTCTACCCAACATACATGACTCTACACTTGCAAGAGTAACTATAGCAGAAAATCCTTTTAAAGTCTTTTTCACAGAGAAGTATGGATTCAAGGGAGATAAATGTAATTCTCCCTCTTTACAAAGCATTGGTAAGGCCTCATTTGGAATATGCAGTGCAGTTTTGAATACAAAAAGGACATCTTTGAAATGGAAAGGGTTCAGAGAAGGGCAACTAAATTAATAAGGGGATTGGGGGAGCTTGAATATGAAGAGAGACTGGAAAAGTTACAATTATGTACGCTGGAGAAAAGGCGCTTGCGTGGGGATATGATTACTGTGTATAAATACATTAATGGGCCATACAATAAACTATCTGGGGCATTGTTCACCAATAGAACATGTCAGAGGACACGTGGACATCCCTTAAGACTGGAAGAAAGAAGTTTAGTCTTCATGCCTCTTTCAACCTCAAATTGTATACAATACACAGGGAGGTAGAAAATGTTGCTCCTACCTTCCTAGACGGTTGCTATCAGGAGGCTTTCAGTTGTCAAGATTCCACCCATGCAGAAACTGACAGCTCCTTCATTTGCGCTGGAGACCTTCACGCAACATGTCAGCCTCTGCACAAGCAGAATTAGACAGCCCACCACTCCCAATTGTGACCACCCAGAAATGTAGGACTGGACTTTCCTACCTCTCTGTGAAAAGCAAAAAAAAAGGATTTGTCATTATAGTTTCCATGGTTGATACCTGGATTGTGTTTTGGTACCTGTCTCTGCAGAAAGAGCATCATAACCTTCTTGGCCTCTTCAAATGGGGACCCTTCTGCTTGGTTGGAATGGCTCATTGCAAAACCCACGTCCATACACAGAACCACCGCGCTCTGGAGGAAGAATCGGTTATCCAGGTAAATGTTGCAACCAGTTAGCAGAAAGCATTGTAATGACAGCCCAAGATACAAAGAAATCATTGATCAGAAAGGTTCTGAATCTGTGGTCACGGCACATGCTCAGTGCAGGAATAAGCAAAAGAATCCAGAAAGAGATTGAGTTTCAGTGACTGAAGGAGGAGTGGGAGGGGCCACAGGGGGTTTCAAGTGGACTGCAAGGGGGCTCACGAGGAGACAGAGGGAAGAGGGACTGTCACATGGTTTTAGCGCAGGAATGGGAAGTAAACTGCAAAAATACTCAGAAAAACAATCCCTGTCAATTTACCTAAAGTTGTTTTTGGACCACAGTTACCCTTTAAAATAATCAACTGTAATCCCACTTATCCTTGCTCACGGTCATTGTTTAGGTAGGTAGTTTTAAGGCATTACCAATGATTAGTAATGTCACAAGCCTTTGGGAAATTGTTATTTCTAACAATAGACATTGGAACATAGAAATAATGATACTATTGTCAGGATCGTTATTTTATGACCGTCGTAAAAAACACCAATGAAATCTTAAAGGACAACTCCACCCTCATAAGAACATCTTTTAGAAAGAATGGCCTCTTTTACAGGTTGTCCTATGAATTCATTACTGTATGCCTGCTATTCTTCTGGATGCCTCATGGAAACTGAGCAATTTAGTGACCTGTACTGAGCCCGTACTGAGCCTGGGCATGCTCAGAAGAGGCAGACAGGGGATTAACATTCAGTCATTGGCTGTGATGTCAACTGTCAAATCCAGGTGGGTGATTTACCTGTATGTAAGTTTTCATTTTAGGGCTGGACTTGCCCTTTAAAATAACAAATGGAATTTCACAACAGAAACGTTACTGTACGACAGGGGGACCATACTGTGCCGAAACCTCTCATTTCCTGTATTTACGGTTGTACAGCTGCTAAAAAAAAGAATGAACAAGCAAAACTGCTACTTTCCAAGCCCTGCAATCTTCACATTCCATTGGGGTATATCCAGGGACAGTGTAAGTAACAAGGAGAAGGGGAATCTGTGGTTTTCAGTTAGGTCAACTGGACATGTAGTTTAGTTGTTGAAGACGTTTCGCTAATCATCGGACTTGTACAAGAATCTGTTGGCAATAAATCCCCCATAGCATTGTTGGAAGGAGACCCCACACAGTAATTATCAACTTGCTTGACATAGGATCCATGCAGATGGAGCACGGAAATAAAAGGGAATTTTATACTCACCGTAAAATACCTTTATCCAAAGCCATCAGGGGGACCCAGGACACGCAGGGGTTAAGTGAGCCATCTCCGGAAGCGGACACTCATAGGGAGATTCAATACAAGTTTTTATCTCTGGGTGATGAAGAGAGGCGTTGAATCTCTGGGTGATGAGGAGGGCCTTGGGAAAGAAGGTCTGGTCACGGGGGTCCTTACCAACATGCTGAGTAGTTCTGAGAACCCCGAGCGGTGTGGCCACTGAGCCCCCCTCTTCATCTTCACCTTCTTCAGCATTGTTGGAATCATGGCTATCAGGGGTAACTAGACAAAAAGACCTTGAGGGCGTCTATTAGCAGTGCTTGCCAACTTGGGACAAAAGGTCTGTACCTTGTCCCTCATGATGTCTATGTCAGTTGTTCAGAAGTCCCGGGATATAAATTGTTGAGAGGACTGGTAAATGTAGTTCTATCCAGGAGAGGATGGCGTGAACCTCTGCCATGACCATCTTGCTTCGAGTGCCCCCCTGGTGGTTCAGATATGACACAGCCGTGGCATTGTCTGATTAGATCTAAACACACTTTCCCAAGTCGAATACTGCGCCCCAGCCCTGAAGACTTTGTAAGTCTTACCATCCAGGGAGGGAGACTGAGCAATCACCCTGCCCTCAGGGTGTAATCTAGGGTCCGCCAATAGACTTCCAAACATGCAGAGGGATAATCTTGTCTAATCATTCCTAAGTCCAAGAGATGGATTTGAAGTTACTGTATGGGACGGCTTCTGCCGACGAGACCATCTTACCGACTAAGCGTATTGCCTGTCATACGAATATGTTGGGGGTCCTTATCACCTGGAGCGCTAAGTTTCTCAGAGAATTTGCCTTGTCCTGAGGGATGAAAAATGTTTGTAAGGTCGCATCATGCCTAACAAGAGGAACATTTATTTAAGTTGAAGAGCCATCTGAATTGGGCAGGGACCTGGGAGCAAATGGCCATGTGATTTTGAGCTAGATCAAATGATGGGGCTTTGAACAGAATGTTGTTCAGGTATGGTAGGAAGAAGATTCTTTGCAGACAGAGGAAGGCTGCCTGACAGACCATGACCCTTGTAAACACCCAAGGAGCAGTAGCTAGGCTGAACAGGAGAGACGTGAATTGAAAGCGTCTAGGCCCTAGAGCAAACCTGAGGAATCTATGATGTTTTTACCATATCGGTATATGTAGATATCTAGGGAGGCTAAGGATAACCGATCTGAGGGATTCCATTTTGAAATGCTGTGGTATGTACATCGACGTTGAGGGCCTTCAGGTCCAGTACTGGGTGATATGGGCCATCCTTTTTGGGGAACAAAACCAGGTTGGAGTAAAAACCTGCAAACCTCCTTTACCGTGGAACTGGTAAGATCACCTGTGCTTTTAACATGGACTGGATAATCAGATTCAGGGCCTTAAGACGTTCTGGGGACCTAAGAATTTTGGAGAAACGAGATGGAGGAAGAGAAAAAAAAAATCTTGTAGACCTGAGATATAAAGCTCAGGGAGTCTGTGGAAGGAACTGCTTGTGGTTGAAATTGAGAAGGCCTCAGAGCCACGTCAATTAGACCAGTATCCGCTAAATCTGGGGGCTGGACGAAAGGACAGAGTGGTTGGAGATGTTTCCTGTTGAGGTCTGAAGGCACGAAATGGGCGAAGAGACGCACGCCTCTGAAAAAGTGGTACCCTTTCAGGGTGATTCTGGGGGGGAGAACCTTGAGGGAAGAAGGAAGTCTCACCCTTCTAGCCAATCAGGTGCCAGAGCGGTGCTCTGCTCGTAGAAAGCCAAAGAAGCGAACGCTGGGGGTTAGGTTTGCGTAAATTAGCTGTTCCAACGCTATATGCGAACCCCCTTTGCAGCATGGGTAGGAGGAGACTTGCTCACATGCCTCTGAACTTGTTGTGGGTAAATACCTTGATTTCTGATGTGCAGGGGAGTGTCCAACTCCTGAACATAGAAGAGAAGCAGTAAGTGTGTATGGTTACCTGTGATCCTGCTACCGCGCGTCTCTGAGGGAGAAGGCCTCCTGAAGGTGGCTCACTTAACCCCTGTGTGTCCTGGGTCCCCCTGACTGGCTGAAGGAGAACTAAGAGTTTCTGCAGTTAACATACTGCATGTAGTCCCCTTCCAACATTGCTAGAGAGAAGTCGAAACCCAACATATGTAAACCGCAGGTATGGGATACACCCAACTCGTGTGGCTATACATTTGCTGGAATGTTCCAATCAGCATATAACCACAAGGTGTTAGGGACCTCTTGAATACCAGGTGGTGTTTGCATTGTAGCTAAGAAGTTTTATCGAATCTGCCCAGGGTAAAGGTGGCCATAGACATTCACGATATTACTTACCCGACCGAGCGATCACGCGATCCTGCAGGAACCGCCTCTCCCGTTCTTATATGCGACCGACATGCAATCACAAAATCCCTTTCAGTTTGCGATCGCATGTTGGTTGCATATAAGATCGGGAGAAGCGGTTCCTGCAGGATCACTCTAACGTCGCCTGAGCGCTCAGTCAGGTAAGTAATATTGTGTATATCTATGGCCACCTTAAGGCGTCAAAGCAGCATTGTACATGGCAGACAATTGCTGACAAACCCCCACCCCAATTCAGACATGTTTTCTTTATTTTGACATAAATGGCCTCCTTAGAACAAACAAGAAAAGAGATGATCAATGCACATTCCTGGGCCCCATATACCATAATATCTGTGTCCAACCACACCCCAGTATAGAAGGTCCTAACAATTTACCTTGGGTCATTTATCTGGGCTGACACTCCCTGCCTTGAATACTAAGCATTGGATGAGAGGCCCCTTCCCTCCTTGTTAAAATCCAGTAGGCGGGGGGAAGTGATACTAATCCAATGCAAGGTCAGGGAGACAACCTTCCCAAGAAAATGTAACCAAGCAGGGAGTGTCAACCCAGATTAATGACCCAAGGTAAACTGTTAGGACCTTCCATACTGGGGTTACCTTGATGTGGTTGGACACAGATATTGTTATATGGGGCCCAGGAATGTGCATTGATCATCTGGGGCCTGATTTACCCTTGTGTGCTGTGCTAAAAATAGGGGTTAAACTAGGTTAGCGCAAGTTTAACTCCATAATTGCACTGGCTGCACCAGTTTCGCAAAAGAAACCAGTGCAACTGGAGCAATTTATTTAATAAAGGATTTGCACCACTTTTAACTCCACAATTTAAGACTAGCTAATGGCTGCTCTTAAAGTGGCACTAGGGTAAAATCCCTTTTGGGATTTACCACCAGGTGTAAATGTATTAAATACCGAAAGCCTTATTTTCCCGGGGCAATTTGCAGCTCTGGGTAAATGATGTGCCTGGTGACTAAAACCATAGCTTTACCTTCCTTCATCCCAGCACTAGAATTCTCCATCATCTAAAGCATTAGTGTCCATGTAAACGTGCAATGTTGGCTTTGCTGTAAATGGGTTAACCATACGGTGTGTCCTATTCACTGAAACTATAAAGCGCCTGACAGCACGGGGTGTTCACTAATCATTCCATTTATGTCACGGCTCCATGTCAGAGTCATAGTGTTATGTTATGACATCATACCCCTTTAAATATGTGTTTCCTACTACAACTCCCAGCATTCCAGGGAGACTGTAAAATAATGAAATAGAACTGCATTTCCCAGCATCCTCTACAAGTAGTGTGAGTGCCACTATTACACCCTATACACAGTGGCTGGGTTACAATGAGGGAGATTCCATGATATTTATTACAGGATTTGGCCATCCAGGTCGGGACTATTGGACAAAACATAACTTCTAAAAGGGTACAGCTGTCCATTATGGGAAAGCAGTAGCTCCACCCCGCCACACAACGAGGGAAAAGAAACAGTAATGCTCCCCCAATCACAAACTCGGTCTCTCTTACTTTTGCAGCTCGCGCCATCTTGCTGGCCCAGGTATTTCCGGTTCCGTTGTGCAAGACCCTGACACTTCCCCTAACTTGTAATACGGCTTGGCCCCCTAGTGATCAGTTAGTGTACTGCGCCTTTAATATCCTTCATGAACATGAAATGTCGAAGTGGAGTTGGTGTCCCTAGCGGCTGCCTGGTGGAATTAATACGGAAGGTTTAACCTCCCGGACGTGCTTCGCTGTCACTAGGAAAAGCGGGAACTAGCGAGTGGGCGTGTCCGAGTGTCAGTGGTGAAGGGACCGCGACATGGATCATGCACTGTGTAGACCCTGTCTGTAGGGGGCGCCATTTGGTATATTATTGTGTAAGGTACAATTATTATTAATATGATTAGTGAAAATAATATCCTTAGGGGAGTCTATACTACTAAATAACCATATAATCTATATTACAGTCACTTAGTGATGTCACCCCTGTATTAGACATTTATATAGGAATCCATGTTTGTTATTGGCAGACAATGTTTTTCTTTCTCTTTCCAATAGGATCGGTAACGGATTATTTATACACTGAACATTCCTATATAAATGACTAATACAGGGAGGGGGGACAGTGGTAGTGGACAGGGTTTTTTTTGGCTGGTCTTCTGTATTATAAGAAATAATATGCTACCTACAGTGTAATATAAGGATATTACGTCACCGAGGAGTTCCATGACCATATATAAACAAGAGGCCGCAGGCATGGAACTCTATATCCACCTAGGGGCCCCTATTAACTATACATCTGCCTAGGGACCCCTATTAACTATACATCCACCTAGGGGCCCCTATTAACTATACATCTGCCTAGGGACCCCTATTAACTATATATCCGCCTGGGACCCCTATTATTAACTATATAGCCGCCTAGGGGCCCCTATTAACTATACATCCGCCATGGGGCACCTATTAGCTATACATCTGCCTAGGGGCCCCTATTAACTATACATCCGCCTAGGGGCCCCTATTAACTATATATCCGCCTAGGGACCCCTATTATTAAACTATATAGCCGCCTAGGGCCCCTATTATTAACTATAGCATCCACTAAGGGGCACCTATTAGCTATACATCTGCCTAGGGGTCCCTATTAGCTATACATTCACCTAGGGGTCCCTGTCCCTATTAACTATATATCCACACAGGGACCCCTATTAACTATATATCCACCTAGTGGCCCCTATTAACTATATATCCACACAGGGACCCCTATTAACTATATATCCACCTAGTGGCCCCTATTAACAATATATCACCTAGTGGCCCATATTAACTATATATCCACACAGGGACCCCATTAACTATATATCCATTAGGGGCCCCTATTAACTATATATCCACATAGGGACCCCTCTACTATATATCCAAGTAGGGACCCCTCAACTACAATATCTGTGTAGGGACCCCTATTAAATATATCCACAATGGGATCCCTATTAACTAAATCCACATAGAGACCCATATAACCAAGTAAATCTACATAGGGAGGGTATATATATATATATATATATATATATATAAAAGCTTCCATAGAGAAAAGCGCACTCCAGAGGTCTTTTTAAAAAAAACTTGAAAAACTTTTATTAACACAAGTTAAAAAACGCTGCAACGCGTTTCGACCATCTTGTGACCGTCATCAGGCACTGATCACCTTCACAAGAAATACAATGTTAAACATACATAAAGTGCAGCCTAACATTTAGATTTTTTAAAGCTATTCAATGAACTTGCCATTACCACATCTGCTGGAAGACAGTTCCACGGTGTACACCGTTCTCACTGTAAAGAAACCTTTCCTACCTGAAGATGAAACTTCTTTTCTTCCAACCTTAAAGGATGTCCACGTGTCCTCTGATATGACCTATAGTGAACAATGCACCACAGAGAGTATTGTATGGCCCAATTAATATATTTTATTAAGGTTTATGATCCATTAGGGACCCCTCTTAGCTATAGATTGTAGGAGGGATCCCTTAGTTATAGATTGTAGTAGGAAACCTTCTAGCTTAGATTGTAGTAGGGAACCTTCTTAGCTATAGATTGCAGTAGACTTCTAGTATAGATTGTAGTAGGGAACCTTCTTAGCTATAGATTGTAGTAGGGAACCTTCTTAGCTATAGATTGCAGTAGGAACCTTCTTAGCTATAGATCGTTAGTAGGGAACCTTTTCTTAGCTATAGATTGTATTAGGAAAACTTTCTTAGCTATAGATTGTAGTAGGGACCTTCTTAGCTATAGATGTAGTAGGGAACCTTCTAGCATAGATGTAGTAGGAACCTTCTTAGCTATAGATTGTAGTAGGAAACCTTCTTAGCTATAGATGTGTAGTAGGAAACCTTCTTAGCTATAGATTGTAGTAGGGAACCTGCTTCAAATAGATGTTTATAGATACGTAGATTGAGGAAATCAATAGACTTTATTACATACCGTAGTAAGTTGTATAGTGGAGTCTAGGTATTAGGGCTAGGTCACACTAACACAATTTGCGCACACGTTTTTGCTGCGATTTGGTTAAAATGGAATCACAGAAACGCAAAAATTCACGCAATTTCCGATGTGCGTGCCATTGTGCATCCATTTTGCGATCACCTTTTTTGCGCGTTTCTTTAATTCAAAATAGCTCATGGACAAATGGAACAACGTGCGACAAGCACAGAACCTGGTTGTAGTGGGGCCTCAGCCTAAATGTTTGGGGAAAAATCATGGCACTCTTGTTCCGACCCTTTCCACAATATATTATATAAAGCGCTTGAAAATGAGAAGCCAATCATGTGTATAAGCTCTGCCCATCACAGGTGATCAGAACGGTGTTATCAAACCTGGCCCTGTCTCTCAGGTAGAACTTCATAGTCCTTACAATTGGTTTCCCTCACTATACCACAAGATCAGAGTGCATAACATCTGTTTAGTGTCCCTTTAAAGGAGTACGAGGGCCAGGCTGATAACCCCATTCTGATCACCTGTGATGTACACAGCTATACACAGTGATTCCTCAACAGGAAGGGATAGCGATGTGTAAAGAGGCTCTAATTAAAGGGGTCACTCTAATCCCCCTATTGAATTCCTTATGGACCTTCTGGATTTTGTATTGGGTCTAAACTATCTTTGTTTTAAAGTAGGTACTACTGCAGAAATCCTGAATTGACATGGGTACTAATGTCAGCCACTCTTTTGCCAACTTACTTCAGGGCTGCAGGACTTCGAAGAGAGACAGTTATCCCAAAGTGCCATGATTTTCTTACAAACCTTAATAACCTCCCATAAAACTCACTATGGTATATAATACAGAGTCCATTCATTTCCAAGATCTAGGATCTTTAAACATCTAGGTAACATACCAACATATGGTATTACATAACAACAGACTGAAACACACGTATACATGCTTCAGCTTTCAAACCATGGCCTCAAAAGGAAGGCATACTTCATCACAATATGGTGCTTTATAATAGTTCTGATTAGGGGAAAGCTTCGGAGCAAGCAGAAGATATAGCCCAACACCGAGGATAGGCCTATAATGAGATCCTTCCACTATCTTGTTTTTTATAAGAAGTATATATGGAGTTTTAAAAAATTATGGTTCCCTGGATGACCAAAATAGGGTGAAGTGGTCCTATAATATGTAGATATTAGAAGAATATATTATAATAATATAAAAATGTGTCGAGGCTTGTTTGCACTATATCCATTTACACATAATTTATATATATGCTTTCTTAACCGATGTATGAAATTGTATTTAATTTGTATCTATCTGTATAATGGCACTTATCCCCTTGTTTGTATAATCTGTATTTTATAATGTACAGAGCTACGTACCCAAGTGGCGCTATATAAATAAACATATACATACTGTATAATCTGTATTGTTATAATGTACAGCGTGGTGTACCCAAGTGGCGCTATATAAATAAACATATACATACATACTGTATAATCTGTATTGTTATAATGTACAGCGCTGTGTACCCAAGTGGCGCTATATAAATAAACAATACAGATTATACAGTATGTATGTATGTATGTATGTTATAATGTACAGCGCTGCGCCCCAAGTGGCTATATAAACATATACATACATACTGTATAATCTGTATTGTTATAATGTACAGCGCTGTGTCCCCAAGTGGCGCTATATAAATAAACATATACATACATACTGTATAATCTGTATTGTTATAATGTACAGCGCTGTGTACCCAAGTGGTGCTATAAAATAAACATATACATACTGTATAATCTGTATTGTTATAATGTACAGCGCTGTGTCCCAAGTGGCTATATAAATAAACATATACATACATACTATATATATGTATTGTTATAATGTACAGCGCTGTGTACCCAAGTGGCGCTATAAATAAACATAATACATACTGTATATCTGTATTGGTAATGTACAGCGCTGTGTACCCAAGTGGCGCTATTATAAATAACAATATACATACTGTATAATCTGTATTGTTATAATGTACAGCGCTGTGTCCCCAAGTGGCGCTTATAAATATAAACATATACATACTAACTGTATAATCTGTATTGTTATAATGTACACGCTGTGTACCCAAGTGGCGCTATAAAAATAAAATATACATACTGTATAATCTGTATTGTTATAATGTACAGCGCGTGTCCCCCAAGTGGCGCTATAAATAAACATATACATACATACTGTATAATCGTATTGTTATAATGTACAGCGCGTGTACCCAAGTGGCGCTATATAAATAAACATATACATCATACTGATAATCTGTATTGTATAAGTACAGCGCTGTGTCCCCAAGTGACGCTATATAAATAAACATATACATACATACTGTATAATCTGTATGTGTATAATGTACAGCGCTGTGTACCCAAGTGGCGATATAAAACATATACATAATACTGTATAATCTGTATTGTTATAATGTACAGCGCTGTGTACCCAAGTGGCGCTATATAAATAGACTATACATACATACTGATAATACTGTATTGTTATAATGTACAGCGCTGTGTCCCAAGTGGCGCTATATAAACATAACTACATACTGTATATCTGTATTGTTTATAATGTACAGCGCTGCGTACCCAGTGGCGCTATATAAATAAACATATACATACATACTATATGATCTGTATTGTTATAATGTACAGCGCTGCGTACCCAAGTGGTGCTATATATATAAACATATACATACATACTGTATAATCTGTATTGTTATAATGTACAGTGCTGTGTCCCCAAGTGGCGCTATATAAATAAACATATACATACATACTGTAATCTGTATTGTTATAATATACAGCGCGTGTCACCAAGTGGCCCTATATACATACTGTATAATCTGTATTGTAATAATGTACAGCGCTGTGTCCCCAAGTGGCGCTATATAAATAAACATATACATACATACTGTATAATCTGTATTGTTATAATGTACAGCGCTGCGTACCCAAGTGGCGCTATCTAAATAAACATATACATACAACTGTATAATCGTATTGTTATAATGTACAGCGCTGTGTCCCCCATGTGGCGCTATAAAATAACATATACATACATACTGTATAATCTGTATTGTATAATGTAAAGGCTGCGTCCCCAAGTGCGCTATATAAATAAACATATACATACAATACTGTATAATCTGTATTGTTATAATGTACAGCGCTGTGGTCCCCAAGTGGCGCTATTTAATAAACATATACATACATACTGAATATCTGTATTGCTATAATGTACAGCGCTGTGTCCCCAAGTGGCACTATATAAATAAACATATACATACATACTGTATAATCTGTATTGTTATAATGTACAGCGCTGTGTACCCAAGTGGCGCATATAAATAAACATATACATACTGTTAATCTGTATTGTTATAATGTACAGCGCTGTGTCCCCAAGTGGCGCTATATAAATAAACATATACATACTACTGTATAATCTGTATTGTTATAATGTACAGCGCGTGTACCCAAGTGGCGCTATAAAAATAAATAATATAATACTGTATAATCTGTATTGTTAAATGTACAGCGCTGTGTCCCCAAGTGGCGCTGCTATATAAATAAAACTATACATACATACTGTAATCTGTATTGTTATAATGTACAGCGCTGTGTACCCAAGTGGCGCTATATAAAAACATATACATACATACTGTATATTTTGTATTTAATGTACAGCGCTGTGTCCCCAAGTGACGCTATATAATAAACATATACATCATACTGTTATATCTGTATTGTTATAATGTACAGCGTGTGTACCCAAGTGGCGCTATATAAACATATACATACAACTGTATAATCGTATTGTTATAATGTACAGCGCTGTGTACCAAGTGGCGCTAATAATAGACATATACATACATACTGTATAATCTGTATTGTTATAATGTACAGGGTGTGTCCCCAAGTGGCGCTATAACATATACTACATACTGTATAATCTGTATTGTTATATGTACAGCGCTGCGTACCAAGTGGCGCTATATAAATAAACATATACTACATATATATGATCTGTATTGTTATAATGTACAAGCTGCGTACCAAGTGGTGCTATATATATAACATATACAACATACTGTATAATCTGTATTGTTATAATGTACAGGTGCTGTGTCCCAAGTGGCGCTATATAAATAAACATATACAACATACTGTAATCTGTATGTTATAATATACAGCGCTGTGTCACCAAGTGGCCCTATATACATACTGTAAATCTGTATTGTATAATGTACAGCGCTGTGTCCCCAAGTGGCGCTATATAAATAAACATTACATACATACTGTATAATCTGTATTGTTATAAGTACAGCGCTGCGTACCACAGTGGGCGCTATCAATAAACATATACATACATACTGTATAATCGTATTGTTATAATGTACAGCGCTGTGTCCCCCATGTGGCGCTATATAAATAAACATATACATACATACTGTATAATCTGTATTGTTATAATGTACAGCGCTGCGTCCCCAAGTGGCGCTATAAATAAAAACATATACATACATACTGTATAATCTGTATTGTTATAATGTACAGCGCTGTGTCCCCAAGTGGCGCTATTTAATAAAACATATACATACATACTGTATAATCTGTATTGCTATAATGTACAGCGCTGTGTCCCCAAGTGGCGCTATATAAAAAACATATACATCTACTGTATAATCTGTATTGTTATAATGTACAGCGCTGTGTCCCCAAGTGGCGCTATAAAATAACATATACATACATACTGTATAATAGATTGTTAAATGTACAGCGCTGCGTACCCAAGTGGCGCTATATAAAAAACATATACAACATACTGGATTAATCTGTATGTTATAATGTACAGCGCTGTGTCCCCAAGTGGCGCTATATATATAAACATATACATACATACTGTATAATTGTATTGTTATAATGTACAGCGCTGTGTCCCCAAGTGGCGCTATATAAAAAACATATACATAAATACTGTATAATCTGTATTGTTATAATGTACAGCGCTGTGTCCCCAAGTGGCGCTATAATAAACATATACATACATACTGTATAATGTAGTTGTTATAATGTACAGCGTGTGTACCAAGTGGCGCATATAAATAACATATACATACATACTGTATAATCTGTATTGTTTTAAATGTACAGCGCTGTGTCCCAGTGGCGATATAAATAAACAGTACATACTGTATAATCTGTATTGTTATAATGTACAGCGCTGTGTCCCCAAGTGGCGCTATATAAATAAACATATAAACATACTGTATAATCTGATTGATTATATGTACAGCGCTGTGTCCCCAGTGGCGCTATATAAATAAACATATACGTACATACTGATAATCTGTATTGTTATAGTACAGCGCTGTGTACCCAGTGGCGCTATTAAATAAACATACACACATACTGTATAATCTGTATTGTATAATGTACAGCGCTGTGTCCCCAAGTGGCGCTATATAAATAAACATATACATACATACTGTATAATCTGTATTGTTATAATGACAGCGCTGTTGTCCCCAAGTGGCGCTATATAAATAAACATAACATACTGTATAATCTGTATTGTTTAATGTACAGCACTGTGTACCCAGTGGCGCTATATAAATAAACATATACATACATACTGTATACTTGTATTGTATAATGTACAGCGCTGTGTACCCAAGTGGTGCTGATAATAAACATATAATACATACTGTATAATCGTATTGTTATAATGTACAGCGCTGTGTACCCAAGTGGCGGTATATAAATAAACATATACATACATACTGTATATATCTGTATTGTTATTAATGTAACAGCGCTGTTGAAGGTTTCCTAATACAATCTATAGCTAAGAAGGTTCCCTACTACAATCTATAGCTAAGAAGGTTCCCTACTGCAATCTATAGCTAAGAAGGTTCCCTACTACAATCTATAGCTAAGAAGGTTTCCTACTACAATCTATAACTAAGGGATCCCTACTACAATCTATAGCTAAGAGGGGTCCCTAAGTGGATCTATAACCTTATATAAATATATTAATGGGCCATACAATGAACTCTCTGGTGCATTGTTCACTAATAGGTCATATCAGAGGACACGTGGACATCCTTTAAGGTTGGAAGAAAAGAAGTTTCATCTTCAGGTTAGGAAAGGTTTCTTTACAGTGAGAACGGTGTACAACGTGGAACTGTCTTCCAGCAGATGTGGTAATGGCAAGTTCATTGAATAGCTTTAAAAAAAATCTAAATGTTAGGCTGCACTTTATGTATGTTTAACATGTATTTCTTGTGAAGGTGATCAGTGCCTGATGACGGTCACAAGATGGTCGAAACGCGTTGCAGCGTTTTTTAACTTGTGTTAATAAAAGTTTTTCAAGTTTTTTTTAAAAAGACCTCTGGAGTGCGCTTTATCCTATGGAAGCTTTTATATATATATATATATATATATATATATATACCCTTCTCTATGTAGATTTACTTGGTTAATAGGGGTCTCTATGTGGATTTAGTTAATAGGGATCCCATTGTGGATATATAGTTAATAGGGGTCCCTACACAGATATGTAGTTGAGGGGTCCCTACGTGGATATATAGTAAAGAGGGGTCCCTATGTGGATATATAGTTAATAGGGGCCCCTAGATGGATATATAGTTAATAGGGGTCCCTGTGTGGATATATAGTTAATATGGGCCACTAGGTGGATATATTGTTAATAGGGGCCACTAGGTGCACCTAGGTGCCCATTAACTATATATCCACACAGGGACCCCTATTAACTATATATCCACCTAGTGGCCCCTATTAACAATATATCCACCTAGTGGCCCATATTAACTATATATCCACACAGGGACCCCTATTAACTATATATCCATCTAGGGGCCCCTATTAACTATATATCCACATAGGGACCCCCTCTTACTATATATCCACGTAGGGACCCCTCAACTACATATCTGTGTAGGGACCCCTATTAACTATATATCCCAATGGGCCCTATTAACTAATCCACATAAGACCCCTATTAACCAAGTAAATCTACATAGGGAAGGGTATATATATATATATATATATATATATATAAAAGCTTCCATAGGATAAAGCGCACTCCAGAGGTCTTTTTAAAAAAAACTTGAAAAACTTTTATTAACACAGTTAAAAAACGCTGCAACGCGTTTCGACCATCTTGTGACCGTCATCAGGCACTGATCACCTTCACAAGAAATACATGTTAAACATACATAAGTGCAGCCTAACATTTAGATTTTTTTAAAGCTATTCAATGAACTTGCCATTACCCACATCTGCTGGAAGACAGTTCCACGGTGTACACCGTTCTCACTGTAAAGAAACCTTTCCTAACTGAAGATGAAACTTCTTTTTCTTCCAACCTTAAGATGTCCCCGTGTCCTCTGATATGACCTTAGTGAACAATGCACCAAGAGTTCATTGTATGGCCATTAATATATTTATATAAGGTTATAGATCCACTAGGGACCCCTCTTAGCTATAGATTGTAGTAGGGATCCCTTAGTTATAGATTGTAAGTAGGAAACCTTCTAGCTATAGATGTAGTAGGGAACCTTCTTAGCTAGTTGCATAGACTTCTAGCTATAGATGTAGTAGGGAACCTTCTTAGCTATAGATTGTAGTAGGGAACCTTCTTAGCTATAGATTGCAGTAGGGAACCTTCTTAGCTATAGATCGTAGTAGGGAACCTTCTTAGCTATAGATTGTATTAGGAAACCTTCTTAGCTATAGATTGTAGTAGGGAACCTTCTTAGCATAGATTGTAGTAGGGAACCTTCTCAGCTATAGATTGTAGTAGGAAACCTTCTTAGCTATAGATTGTAGTAGGAAACCTTCTTAGCTATAGATTGTAGTAGGAAACCTTCTTAGCTATAGATTGTAGTAGGGAACCTTCTCAAATAGATGTTTATAGATACGTAGATTGAGGAAATCAATAGACTTTATTACATACCGTAGTAAGTTGTATAGTGGAGTCTAGGTTATTAGGGCTAGGTCACACTAACACATTTGCGCACACGTTTTTGCTGCGATTTTGGTTAAAATGGAATCACAGAAACGCAAAAATTCACGCAATTTCCGATGTGCGTGCCATTGTGCATCCATTTGCGATCACCTTTTTTGCGCGTTTCTTAATTCAAAATAGCTCATGGACAAATGGAACAACGTGCGACAAAGCACCAGAACCTGTGTGTAGTGGGGCCTCAGCCTAAATGTTTGGGGAAAAATCATGGCACTCTTGTTCCGACCCTTTCCACAATATATTATATAAAGCGCTTGAAAATGAGAAGCCAATCACTGTGTATAAGCTCTGCACTCACAGGTGATCAGAACGGTGTTTCAATCAACCTGGCCCTGTCCTCAGGTAGAACTTCATAGTCCTTACAATTGGTTTCCCTCACTATACCCACAAGATCAGAGTCACATCTGTTTAGTGTCCCTTTAAAGGAGTACGAGGGCCAGGCTGATAACCCCATTCTGATCACCTGTGTGTACACAGTCTATCACAGTGATTCCTCAACAGGAAGGGATAGCGATGTGTAAAGAGGCTCTAATTAAAGGGGTCACTCTAATCCCCCTATTGAATTCCTTATGGACCTTCTGGATTTTGTATTGGGTCTAAACTATCTTTGTTTTTAAAGTAGGTACTACATGCAGAAATCCTGAATTGACATGGGTACTAATGTTTCTAAGAAGGGTTCCTACTACAATCTATAGCTAAGAAGGTTTCCTACTACAATCTATAGCTGAGAAGGTTCCCTTACTAATCTATAGCTAAGAAGGTTCCCTACTACAATCTATAGTAAGAAGGTTTCTATACAATCTATAGCTAAGAAGGTTTCCTAACTACGATCTATAGCTAAGAAGGTTCCCTCTGCAATCCTATAGCTAAGAAGGTTCCCTACTACAATCATAGCTAAGAAGGTTCCCCTACTACATCATAGCTAAGAAGGTTCCCTACTGCAATCTATGCTAAGAAGGTTCCCCATACAATCTATAGCTAAGAAGGTTTCCTACTACAATCTATAACTAAGGGATCCCTACTACAATCTATAGCTAAGAGGGGTCCCTAAGTGGATCTATAACCTTATATAAATATATTAATGGCCATACAATGAACTCTCTGGTGCATTGTTCACTAATAGGTCATATCAGAGGACAGGGGACATCCTTTAAGGTTGGAAGAAAAGAAGTTTCATCTTCAGTTAGGAAAGGTTTCTTTACAGTGAGAACGGTGTACACCGTGGAACTGTCTTCCAGCAGATGTGGTAATGGCAAGTTCATTGAATAGCTTTAAAAAATCTAAATGTTAGGTGCACTTTATGTATGTTTAACATGTATTTCTTGTGAAGGTGATCAGTGCCTGATGACGGTCACAGATGGTCGAAACGCGTTGCAGCGTTTTTTAACTTGTGTTAATAAAAGTTTTTCAAGTTTTTTTAAAAAAGACCTCTGGAGTGCGCTTTATCCTATGGAAGCTTTATATATATATATATATATATATATATATACCCTTCCCTATGTAGATTTACTTGGTTAATAGGGGTCTCTATGTGGATTTAGTTTATAGGGATCCCATTGTGGATATATAGTTAATAGGGGTCCCTACACAGATAGATATGTAGTTGAGGGGTCCCTACGTGGATATATAGTAAAGAGGGGTCCCTATAGTGGATATATAGTTAATAGGGGCCCCTAGATGGATATATAGTTAATAGGGGTCCCTGTGTGGATATATAGTTAATATGGGCCACTAGGTGGATATATTGTTAATAGGGGCCACTAGGTGGATATATAGTTAATAGGGGTCCCTGTGTGGATATATAGTTAATAGGGGCCACTAGGTGGATATATAGTTAATAGGGGTCCCTGTGTGGATATATAGTTAATAGGGACAGGGACCCCTAGGTGAATGTATAGCTAATAGGGACCCCTAGGCAGATGTATAGCTAATAGGTGCCCCTAGGTGGGATGTATAGTTAATAGGGGCCCCTAGGCGGCTATATAGTTAATAATAGGGGTCCCTAGGCGGATATATAGTTAATAGGGGCCCCTAGGGGATGTATAGTTAATAGGGGGCCCTAGGCAGATGTATAGCTAATAGGTGCCCCATGGCGGATGTATAGTTAATAGGGGCCCCTAGGCGGCTATATAGTTAATAATAGGGGTCCCTAGGCGGTTATAGTTAATAGGGGTCCCTAGGCAGATGTATAGTTAATAGGGGCCCCTAGGTGGATGTATAGTTAATAGGGGTCCCTAGGCAGATGTATAGTTAATAGGGGCCCCTAGGTGGATATAGAGTTCCATGCCTGTGGCCTCTGTTTATATTGGTCATGGAACTCCTCGGTGACGTAATATCCTTATATTACACTGTAGGTAGCATATTATTTCTATAATACAGAAGACCAGCCCAAAAAAACCCTGTCCAATACCACTGTCCCCCCTCCCTGTATGTCATTTATATAGGATGTTCAGTGTATAAATAATCCGTTACCGATCCTATTGGAAAGAGAAAGAAAAACATTGTTGCCAAAACAAACATGGATTCCTATTTAAATGTCTAATACAGGGGTGACATCACTAAGTGACTGTAATATAGATTATATGGTTATTTAGTAGTATAGACTCCCCTAAGGATATTATTTTCACTAAATATTAATAATAATTGTACCTTACACAATAATATACCAAATGGCGCCCCCTACAGACAGGGTCTACACAGTGCATGATCCATGTCGCGGTCCCTTCACCACTGACACTCGGACACGCCCACTCGCTAGTTCCCGTTTTCCTAGTGACAGCGAAAGCACGTCCGGGAGGTTAAACCTTCCGTACAATTCCACCAGGCAGCCGCTAGGGGCCACAACTCCACTTCGAAATTCATGTTCATGAAGGATATTAAAGGCGCAGTACACTAACTGATCACTAGGGGGCCAAGCCGTATTACAAGTTAGGGGAAGTGTCAGGGTCTTGCACAACGGAACCGAAATACCTGGGCCAGCAAGTGGCGCGAGCTGCAAAAGTAAGAGAGACCGAGTTTGTGATTGGGGAGCATTACTGTTTCTTTTCCCTCGTTGGTGGCGGGGTGGAGCTACTGCTTTCCCATAATGCACAGCTGTACCCTTTTAGAAGTTATGTTTGTCAATGTCCCGACTCGGATGGCCAAATCCTGTAATAAATATCATGGAATCCCTCATTGTAACCCAGCCACTGTGTATAGGGTGTAATAGTGGCACTCACACTATTGTAGAGGATGCTGGGAAATGCAGTTCTATTTCATATTTACAGTCTCCCTGGAATGCTGGAGTTGTAGTAGGAAACACATATTTAAAGGGGTATGATGTCATAACATAACACTATGACTCTGACATGGAGCCCGTGACATAAATGGAATGATTAGTGAACACCCCGTGCTGTCAGGCGCTTTGTAGTTTCAGTGAATAGGACACACCGTATGGTTAACCCATTACAGCAAAGCCAACATTGCACGTTTACATGGACACTAATGCTTTAGATGATGGAGAATTCTAGTGCTGGGATGAAGGAAGGTAAAGCTATGGTTTTAGTCACCAGGCACATCATTTACCCAGAGCTGCAAATTGCCCCGGGAAAATAAGGCTTTCGGTATATTTAATACATTACACCTGGTGGTAAATCCCAAAAGGGATTTACCCTAGTGCCACTTTAAGAGCAGCCATTAGCTAGTCTTAAATTGTGGAGTTAAAAGTGGTGCAAATCCTTTATAAATAAATGCTCCAGTTGCACTGGTTTCTTTTGCGAACTGGTGCAGCCAGTGCAATTATGGAGTTTAACTTGCCGTAACCTAGTTTAACCCTATTTTAACACAGCACACAAGGGTAAATCAGGCCCCAGATGATCAATGCACATTCTGGGCCCCATATAACAATATCTGTGTCCAACCACATCAAGGTAACCCCAGTATGGAAGGTCCTAACACGTTTACCTTGGGTCATTAATCTGGGTTGACACCTCCTGCTTGGTTACATTTTCTTGGGAAGGTTGTTCTCCCTGACCTTGCATTGGATTAGTATCACTCCCCCCGCCTACTGGATTTTAACAAGGAGGGAAGGGGCCTCTCATCCAATGCTTAGTATTCAAGGCAGGGAGTGTCAGCCCGATAAATGACCCAAGGTAAATTGTTAGGACCTTCCATACTGGGGTGTGGTTGGACACAGATATTATGGTATATGGGGCCCAGGAATGTGCATTGATCATCTCTTTCTTGTTGTTCTAAGGAGGCCATTTATGTCAAAATAAAGAAAACATGTCTGGATTGGGGTGGGGGTTTGTCAGAAATTGTCTGCCATGTACAATGCTGCTTGACGCTTAAGTGGCCATAGATATACACAATATTACTTACCTGACTGAGCGCTCAGGCGATGTTAGAGTGATCCTGCAGGAACCGCTTCTCCCGATCTTATATGCAACCAACATGCGATCGCAAACTGAAGGGATTTTGTGATTGCATGTCGGTGCATATAAGAACGGGAGAGGCGGTTCCGCAGGATCGCGTGATCGCTCGGTGGTGGTAAGTAATATCGTGAATGTCTATGGCCACCTTTACCCTGGGCAGATTCGAAACTTCTTAGCTACAATGCAAACACCACCTGGTATTCAAGAGGTCCCTAAAACCTTGTGGTTATATGCTGATTGGAACATTCCAGCAAATGTATAGCCACACGAGTTGGGTGTATCCCATACCTGCGATTTACATATGTTGGGTTTCGACTTCTCTCTAGCAATGTTGGAAGGGGACTACATGCAGTATGTTAACTGCAGAAACTCTTAGTTCTCCTTCAGCCAGTCAGGGGGACCCAGGACACACAGGGGTTAAGTGAGCCACCTTCAGGAGGCCTTCTCCCTCAGAGACGCGCGGTAGCAGGATCACAGGGAACCATACACACTTACTGCTTCTTTCTATGTTCAGGAGTTGGACACTCCCCTGACATCAGAAATCAAGGTATTTACCCACAACAAGTTCAGAGGCATGTGAGCAAGTCTCCTCCTACCCATGCTGCAAAGGGGGTTCGCATATAGGTTGGAACAGCTAATTTACGCAAACCTAACCCCCAGCGTTCGCTTCTTTGGCTTCTACGAGCAGGCACCGCTGGCACCTGATTGGCTAGAAGGGTGAGACTTCCTTCTTCCTCAAGGTTTCTCCCCTAGAATCACCCTGAAAGGGTACCACTTTTTCAGAGGCGTGCGTCTCTTCGCCCATTTCGTGCCTTCAGACCTCAACAGGAAACATCTCCAACCACTCTGTCCTTTCGTCCAGCCCCCAGATTTAGCGGAACTGGTCTAATTGACGTGGCTCTGAGGCCTTCTCAATTTCAACCACAAGCAGTTCCTTCCACAGACTCCCTGAGCTTTATATCTCAGGTCTACAAGATTTTTTTTTTTCTCTCCTCCCATCTCGTTCTCCCCAAAATTCTTAGGTCCCCAGAACGTCTTAAGGCCCTGAATCTGATTATCCAGTCCATGTTAAAAGACACGGTGATCTTACCAGTTCCACGTAAAGGAGGTTTGCAGGTTTTTACTCCAACCTGGTTTTGTTCCCCAAAGGATGGCCCATATCACCCAGTACTGGACCTGAAGGCCCTCAACGTCGATGTACATACCACAGCATTTCAAAATGGAATCCCTCAGATCGGTGTATCCTTATCCCTAGATATCTACATATACCGATATGGTAAAAACATCATAGATTCCTCAGGTTTGCTCTAGGGCCTAGACGCTTTCAATTCACGTCTCTTCTGTTCAGCCTAGCTAATGCTCCTTGGGTGTTTACAAGGGTCATGGTCTGTCAGGCAGCCTCCTCTGTCTGCAAAGATCTTCTTCCTACCATACCTGAACAACATTCTGTTCAAAGCCCATCATTTGATCTAGCTCAAAATCACATGGCCATTGCTCCCAGGTCCTGCCCAATTCAGATGGCTCTTCAACTTAAATAAATGTTCTTGTGTAGGCATGATGCGACCTTACAAACATTTTTCATCCCTCAGGACAAGGCAAATTCTCTGAGAAACTTAGCGCTCCAGGTGATAAGGACACCCCAACATATTCGTATGACAGGCAATACGCTAGTCGGTAAGATGGTCTCGTCGGCAGAAGCCGTCCCATACAGTAACTTCAAATCCATCTCTTGGATTAGGAATGATTAGACAAGATTATCCCTCTGCATGTTTGGAGTCTATTGGCGGACCTAGATTACACCCTGAGGGCAGGGTGATGCTCAGTCTCCCTCCCTGGATGGTAAGACTTACAAAGTCTTCAGGGCTGGGGCGCAGTATTCGACTTGGGAAAGTGTGTTTAGATCCAATCAGACATGCCACGGCTGTGTCATATCTGAACCACCAGGGGGGCACTCGAGCAAGCAATGGTCATGGCGGAGGTTCACGCCATCCTCTCCTGGATAGAACTACATTTACCAGTCCTCTCAACAATTTATATCCCGGAATTCTGAACAACTGACATAGACATCATGAGGGACAAGGTACAGACCTTTTGTCCCAAGTGGCAAGCACTGCTAATAGACGCCTCAAGGTTTTTTGTCTAGTTACCCCTGATAGCCATGCTCAACATTGCTGAAGAAGGTGAAGATGAAGGAGGGGGGCTCAGTGGCCACACCGTTCGGGGTTCTCAGAACTACTCACGCATGTTGGTAAGGACCCCCGTGACCAGACCTTCTTTCCCAAGGCCCTCCTCATCACCCAGAGATTCAACGCTCTTTCATCACCCAGAGATAAAAACTTGTATTGAATCTCCTATGAGTGTCCGCTTCCGGAGATGGCTCACTTAACCCCTGCGTGTCCGGGTCCCCGTGTGGCTTTGGATAAAGGTATTTTACGGTGAGTATAAAATTCCCTTTTATTTCCGTGCTCCATCTGCATGGATCCTATGTCAAGCAAGTTGATAATTACTGTGTGGGTCTCTTCCAACAATGCTATGGGGGATTTATTGCCAACAGTTCTTGTACAAGTCCGATGATTCGAGAAACGTCTTCAACAACTAAACTACATGTCCAGTGACCTAACTGAAAACCACAGATTCCCCTTCTCCTGTACTTACACTGTCCCTGGATAACCCCCAATGGAATGTGAAGATTGCAGGGCTTGGAAAGTAGCAGTTTTGCTTGTTCATTCTTTTTTTTAGCAGCTGTAACCGTAAATACAGGAACTGAGAGGTTTCGGCACAGTATGGTCCCCCTGTCGTACAGTAACGTTTCTGTGTGTGAAATTCATTTGTTATTTTAAAGGGCAAGTCCAGCCCTAAAATGAAAACTTACATACAGGTAAATCACCCACCTGGATTTGACAGTTGACATCACAGCCAATGACTGAATGTTAACCCTGTCTGCCTCTTCTGAGCATGCCCAGGCTCAGTACGGGCTCAGTACAGGTCACTAATTGCTCAGTTTCCATGAGGCATCCAGAAGAATAGAGGCACAGTAATGAATTCATAGGACAACCTTGAAAGAGGCCATTCTTTTAAAAGATGTTTCTTATGATGGGTGGAGTTGTCCTTTAAGATTTCATTGGTGTTTTTTACGACGGTCATAAAATAACGATCCTGACAATAGTATCATATTTCTATGTTCCAATGTCTATTGTTAGAAATAACAATTTCCCAAAGGCTTGTGACATTACTAATCATTGGTAATGCCTTAAAACTACCTACCTAAACAAGACCGTGAGCAAGGATTAGTGGGTTGGATCTGCATACAGATTACAGTTGATTATTTTAAAGGTAACTGTGGTCCAAAAACAACTTTAGGAAATTGACAGGGATTGTTTTTCTGAGTATTTTGCAGTTTACTTCCCATTCCTGCGCTCTAAAACCATGTGACAGTCCCTCTTCCCTCTGTCTCCTCGTGAGGCCCCCCTTGCAGCTCACTTGAAACCCCCTGTGGCCCCTCCCACTCCTCCTTCAGTCACTGAAACTCAATCTCTTCTGGATTCTTTTGCTTATTCCTGCACTGGCATGTGCCAACCGCAGATAGGAAGGAACTATTTTTTGTGACCACAGATTCAGAACCTTTCTTGATCAATGATTTCTTTGTATTGGGCTGTCCATTACAATGCTTTTGCTAATGGTTGCAACATTTACCTGGATAACACGATTCTTCCTCCAGAGCGCGGTGGTTCTGTGTATGGACGTGTGGTTTTGCAATGAGCCATTCCAACCAAGGAGAAGGGTCCCCATTGAAGAGGCAAGAAGGTTATGATGCTCTTTGCAGAGACAGGTACCAAAACACAATCCAGGTATCAACCATGGAAACTATATGACAAATCCTTTTTTTTGCTTTTCACAGAGAGGTAGGAAAGTCCAGTCCTACATTTCTGGGTGGTCACAATGGGAGTGGTGGGCTGTCTAATTCTGTTGTGCAGAGGCTGACATGTTGCGTGAGGTCTCCAGCGCAAATGAAGGAGCTGTCAGTTTCGCATGGGTGGAATCTGACAACTGAAAGCCTCCTGATAGCAACCGTCTAGGAAGGTAGGGAGCAACATTTTCTACTCCCTGTGTATTGTATACAATTTGAGGTTGAAAGAGGCATGAAGACTAAACTTCTTTCTCCAGTCTTAAGGGATGTCACGTGTCCTCTGACATGTTCTATTGGTGAACAAGCCCCAGATAGTTATTGTATGGGCCATTAAGTATTTATACACAGTAATCATATCCCCACGCAAGCCCTTTCTCCAGCGTACATAATTGGAACTTTTCCAGCTCTTCCTCATATTCAAGCTCCCCCAATCCCCTTATTATTTAGTTGCCCTTCTGAACCCTTTCCATTTCAAAGATGTCCTTTTTGCACAGGATTCCAAAATTGCACTGCATATTCCAAATGAGGCTTACCAAGCTTTGTAAAGAGGGGAATTACATTTATCTCCCTTGAATCCATTACTTCTGTGATGAAAAGACTTAAAAGGATTTCTGCTATGTACTCTTGCAAGTGTGAAGTCATGTATGTTGGGTGAGGAAAGCAGAAAATCTATTTAGGAAAAATGTAAACTGTGCTAATGGACAGGACTTAGTCCTTAGGGGGATCATAAGGCCAGACATATTAGTTTCCTGAGTTTTTTTTTAGGTCTTTGCAGAGAGCAAGGATGAGATTGCAGTGGTTTTGTTCGGGACTGACGGCACTGATAACGCGCTGGCTTGTGGGGACAGTATGAGAACATCACCGTCCTTGCCACTTGATGCTTCCAGATTTTACCTTCTTGAAGAGATACAAAATACCATCCACCCAGGATCTGCACAGGCTGACTGTATCCTGCTAATGTCCTACAATATCAGATACAAATGAACCAATGAGAATTATTTCTAGATTCCCCCCAGCGCCCCCTCATTTTCCTTCATTCACATCTACTTATCAATGTTTTAAACAGTGGCTCTTTCTTCTTAGTATAACATGTTCTGACTTTTTTTTTTAACGTTTAACGGGCATGTCCAGGCAAAACAAAAACCATTTCACTGCAAACACCGCCCCACCAAACCACACGTTTCGCATTATACAGAAATGCCAAAGATGCCCCTGAAGCGATTTGCCTAACCCGGTCCTTTGCAGCTCCTCCTCTGCAGCTAACAGCCCCCTCTACTTTTGGGCGCGTCACACCCAATTACCTGACAGCCTCAACCAGGAAGTAGAGCGTGCTTCAGTGCAGAGCCCTCTGCTCATGCTTTGCTAAAAACAGAAGCAGGGGGCGGCGCCCAGGCGGCGAGGGACCCGGGTTAGGTAAGTCACTTTTGGGGCATCTTTGACATTTCTGTATAATGCGAAAATGGGGTTTGGGGGCTCTGCATTTATATTAAAAGTGTTTTTTTTACCTGGACATGCCCTTTAAATGGCATGTTCACCCTTTTTTCACTCTCTTATATTTTCTTTCTTCCTTCAAAGTGGTCTTTTGCCTTTTTTTAGCTGTCATTTTACTATATTTTATTCTCCTTATCCAGGAGAAAGTCTTATCACACTGCATTCTGGGATGCTCGGTAACCATAGGCTATGATATTTCATACGAAGGTGCCATTTACTATCTCTGCCAAAACACAAAGGTTTTCTGACACATTCAGAAACCACTTTACATTATCTGAAACTACTATTTGAGAGAAGTAGAATGGTGGTAGCCCCATGTTATCTGTGCTTGTTTTTCATTAAATATAATGTTTAGTGAGTGCTCCTAATTCCCCCCACCCTCCCTTACTCACTGCCTTCTGTAGTGTCTGCAACACTTCTAAGTTCTGCACAGCCTCACCATGGACACTGCTCTGCTTACACATTCCCCCTCCTTTCCCCTTCTTTCATTTCTTTGCTGATTCTCTTAAATTTTGCACAAAGTGTGCTGGCAGGCAGCTAAAGATCCTAGAAAGAGGTCAGGGATGGGAAACATTATAATTTCTGCTTCTGGGAGTGACAAGTCTTTCCCGTTAAATGCTTGTGATTTCAAATGATTTCTCAGGATGTACAGTCAAGATTTAAAATCCGAAAAAATGTTTGGGAGCAGTGGGATCTTACTGTATCCAACACAGTTTTTGTCTTCAGGCTCAGTCAATCACAAACCAAACAAGATTGCTTTGAATCTGCCCCTCTTTCTCCTTTTTCTAGCATATAATATGTGTCATTTGCCAGAAGGTGGTAGTACAATCTAGAACCCTCTACCCATGGATATCACATTAGAGATGAGAAGAGACACCCTAAAAATAGATAAAAGAATTCTGCCCCCTCCCTCAGAGTCTCTTTTTCACACAATAAATTATTTGATTATATCTTAGTATGCTCCTCATCTCTGCTATTAATAGTGTACCTATTTGTATATATTGTATGTATTTATAAAGCCCCACTTGGGGAGGCAGCGCTGTACAATACAAAATACAAAAAAGTCATATACGGGGAGCAAATACATAAAGAGTTGTGATATAATATAACTATATATAGTGCTAGAGCCTTGCCACAAAAGGTGGTCCCAGCCCCGTAGATACAATCTAGTTAGGAGGGTAACAACACAGATTCAATGGAATTGGTATAACTGCGGAGTGAGACAAATGCAGCGCAGTTTAAAACAATCATATAATGTGCTAGTTACCAGATAGGTAGAATGTAATGGTAGATTTATCATATTACAGATAATGGATTCATATACTGTGCTGGTTCCGGGTAGTAGGATTGTAAGGGTTAGATTTATCATAATAGAATAGATATCAATTTATAATGTGCTAGTTACCAGATAGGTAGGAGTGTAATGGTAGATTTATCATATACAGATATATGGATATCATATACTGTGCTGGTTCCGGATAGGTAGGATGTAAGGGTAGATTTATCATATATAGATCATATACTGTGCTGGTTACCAGATAGGTAGGATGTAGGGTAGATTTATCATATATAGGTTATAGATACATATACTGTGCTGGTTACCGGATAGGTAGGAGTAAGGGTTAATATATCATATATAGATAACATATACTGTGCTGGTTACCAAGTAGATAGGTAAGGATGTAAGGGTAGATTTATCCTATATATATATATAGATACCATATATGTGCTGGTTACCAGATAGGTAGGATTGTAATGGTAGATTTATCATATATAGATATCATTACTGGCTGGTTACCAGATAGGTAGGATGTAAGGGTAGTTTATTATATATAGATATCCTATATGTGCTTTTACCGGATAGGTAGGATGTAAGGGTAGATTTATCATATATAGATACCATATATGTGCTGGTTACCAGATAGTTAGGATGTAAGGTTAGATTTATCATATTGAACCATATACTGCCCTGGTTACCGGATAGGTAGGATGTAAGGGTAGATTTATCATATATAGATATCATGTTACTGTGCTGGTTACCAGATAGGTAGGATGTAAGGGTGATTTATCATATATAGATATCATATACTGTGCTGGTTACCGGATAGGTAGGATGTAAGGGTAGATTTATCAATATAGATATATATATATCATATACTGTGCTGGTTACAAGGATAGGTAGGATGTAAGGGTAGATGATTTATATATAGATATATAGATACCATATACTGTGCTGGTTACCGGATAGTTAGGATGTAAGGGTAGATTTAATTATTATAGATATCATATACTGTGTGGTTACGGATAGGTAGGATGTAAGGGGAGATTTATCATATATAGATATATATTATAATACATATACATGTGTTTACAGGATAGGTAGGTGTAAGGGTAGATTATCATATTAGATCTTAGATACCATTACTGTGCTAGTTACCAGATAGGTAGGATGTAAGGGTAGATTTATTAATATAGAGATCATATACTGTGCTGGTACCGGATAGGTAGGATGTAAGGGTTTAGATATCATATATAGATACCATATACTGTGCTGGTTACCAGATAGTAGGATGTAGGGTAGATTTATCATATATAGATACCATATACTGCCCTGTTACCGGTTAGGTAGGATGTAAGGGTAGATTATCATATATAGATATCATATACTGTGCTGGTTACCGGATAGGTAGGATGTAAGGGTAGATTTATCATATATAGATATCATATACTGTGCTGGTTACCGGATAGGTAGGATGTAAGGGTAGATTTATCATATATAGATATATATATATCATATACTGTGCTGGTTACAGGATAGGTAGGATGTAAGGGTAGATTTATCATATATAGTATTAGATACCAATACTGTGTGGTTACGGATAGGTAGGATTGTAGGGTAGATTATCATATATAGATATAGAGATACCATATACTGTGTGGTTACCAGATAGGTAGGATGTAAGGGTAGATTTATCATATATATAGAATATAGATACCATATACTGTGCTGGTTACGGATAGGTAGGATGTAGGAGGATTTATCATATATAGATATATAGATACCATATACTGTGCTGGTTACCAGATAGGTAGGATGTAAGGGTAGATTTATTATATATAGATTCATATACTGTGCTGGTTACCGGATAGGTAGGATGTAAGGGTATGATTTATCATATTAGATACCATATACTGTGCTGGTTACCAGATCGTTAGGATGTAGGGTAGATTATATATTAGAGACCAATATACTGCCTGGTTACCGGTTAGGTAGGATGTAAGGGTAGAATTTATCATATAGAGATATAATATACTGTGCTGGTTACCGGATAGGTAGGATGTAAGGGTAGATTATCATATAAGATATCATATACTGTGCTGGTTACGGATAGGTAGGATGTAAGGGTTAGATTTATCATATATAGAATTAATATATCATATACTGTGCTGGTTACAGGATAGGTAGGATGTAAGGGTAGATTTATCATATATAGATATATAGTACCATATACTGTGGGTTACCGGATAGGTAGGATGTAAGGGTAGATTTATCATATATGATATATAATAGATACCATATACTGTGCTGGTTACCAGATAGGTAGATGTAAGGGTAGATTTATCATATATAGTATTAGATACCATTACTGTGCTGGTTACCGGATAGTAGGATGTAAGGGTAGATTTATCATATATAGATATAGAGATACCATATACTGTGCTGGTTACCAGATAGGTAGGATGTAAGGTTAGATTTAAACCTGCTGATTGAGGTTTCTTGACGTAAAGAGAGGGGAATAGAATTCCGGAGGATGGGAGCTACGAGAGAGAAAGGTATAAGGTGGAGGAAGGAGTGTGAGTGGGGGGTCTGTACAGGAGCTGGTTCTGTGATGAGCGGAGGGTACGGACAGGAACATATGGGGACACTAGAGAGGAAATATAAGGAGGAGGCAGAGTGAAGGGATTAAATGTTAAGAGAAAGGATTTATATACAATGCGCTGTTAATGGGGAGCCAGTGTTGTTGTCCGGTACAGAGGAGATTTGGGATCCGGTTTATTAGAGAGTGAAACAATTCAATAGTATAGACTGAGGGGGAGAGAGGTGAAGAACCGGAAGACCAGTAAGTAGTAGGTTACAAACAGTCCAGGCACGATAGGATAACAGTAGCATAGCATAGCAAGCATAGCAGTAGTCAGGACAGTTTAAATTTGGAGGATATGCATTGACACAACTCCTAAAATTCCATTTCAGTGTTTTTTGTACAGATAGTACCATCACATACATAGCAAACATTCTTAGCAGATTAATCGGCATCACATTTTTGGAATATCCCAAATCAAGTCCATGGCTACTGACTGAGAATGCAGATTCCCAGACGGCTATGGACACTGGGCGATATTTCAATTGGGGGAAATACAAATTGTTTTGTTGGTTTTTTTGGAATCGAACACTGCATACATTTTAGTCTGTTGTCAATGTTTTATTGAATTGAGGTCAGGTACATTTCTTAATATGTATAAGGAGATTTTGTTGACCTTGGCACTCTGGGATAGATTTACGAGAAAGGAGATCCAGTTACTTTATAAGGAAAGTAGAAACAACGCCCAGTAGTAAGTGTAAGGAGATCTTTATGTATGTGGGGTGATTTAATTAAACAGGACCCTGTATTGACAGATATATTGGGGAACAAACACAGACCTTATCCATCCATTTTATGAATGAAAACACAAATCGTCTCCTAGGTAATGGTTGACATTCATTATAATAATGTGAATATTGAACATCTATTGTCCTTAACGTTCCAAGTCCTGGAGCTCTGATTGTGTCGATGGATATACTGCAGAAAGAGAATTGTAAGATAATCAAACGATTTCTGTTTGTACTATTCAGGATTTCCTGTAATTGTTGGGCGATTAGATAACCCCATATCATAGACTGTTTCTCAGGTGCCTAAATGCATTTTCTTTGTCCCTTTGTCTGGGCCTTAACTATAAGGGAGGCTCGACATATCATGTAGCTCTGGTTCCATATCGTAACATACATATCCCTTTAGAATGGGGGGTAAATAGGATAGCCCATGATGGATGAGGCCACTGGTAAAATGCGCGCCAGTCTGAACTGGGCACTAGGCTGAGGCCTTTTTGTTACATTCTATGGCTAGGACAACCACAAACTCTTAACAGCACAGTGAGAGCGGGGTACATGGACGACGGGACATCAATGGGTGAAAGAAGCCTCGGAGGGATGTGAGAAACTAGTAGTGTGGCCACACACGATTGGTACCGGTACACGTGAGTTTACTTTTATACTTGCAAGTTACACTAATTGCTGGGTATCCGTTGTGGAAACCTGACCTGGAGGCTTATAGTCCCGTGTGTACCCTGTTCATATTTACTGTCAGGCCCATTGTGTGCAGCTAGACTAACGTGGTTGAGATTTAAATAATCAGCTGTTTGTTTGTTTGCTCCACCAACATTGTGTGTGAAACGTTGTGAGTTTGTGGAGAGTCCTGAGCTACATGTGTTACATTATTGAGCCTGCATTCAGCGGTATATTGGATATAGTTTTCTCCTATACATTTCACTATCATTTAGCAGATTGGACATTTCTCAGCTGCTTTGATGCCCAGTATTTAATATCTTACATTATATCACCAGAGACGCCTGGTTTTTAATTCTGTTATTTGTTTAGAGGTTTTATTTGTTATGTAATTGTGGTGCTAGGATTTGGTGGATATGTGCAATATGTGATGGGTTGTTATATTGTTCATTTGTGCCAATAACAGATTTTTATTGAATAGCACAATTATTTGAGTGCTGTGAGAGGGTACTATTGGTGAAGATCTGTTGTTCACCTTTTAAATTTGATTAATATCTTATTGTTAAAACAAAATTTTAATAAACCAAAACAAATCCTGAACGTAATTATAAGACATATATTGTACTTCCCTTTCAAAAAAGCATCTTAACGAACATTGTTTGTTCAGACCTCTGGACTAACTGTATCCAGGGTATTCAAGGGCATCTATAGTGGGAAAATGAACTTTTTTTTCTTTCTTTCCATGAGTCTATAATTTCCCCCAACCCCCAGAGTGTCTTTTATTTTCTGTCTGAGACAGAGAGGGAAGTTAGAAGAATAGGTGATTGCATTCTCTACCCAAACTTGTACTGTCAATCAAATCTGTGACGTGATCTCTTCCCTGCTCAAGTCCCTCATCCACCCTGCTCTGTAATAAATATAGCGGATAACAGCATTACCAGGGGGAGAGAGGTAGCTTTGATGGCAGTGATAAGGCCGCACTGATTGATGATGGGTCACAAAGAGAGAGATCCGGACACGGAGAGATCTTGTCTCCAGGACAGCTTGCTTTCTATTAGCCACTCTGCGTGGGTTGTGTTTTCAGCATGTGAACTTTAACTCCTACTGCACATGAAAGCTTCGTTTAGCTGGAGTTGAGACAGGAGGAGGGTAACAGAGGTAACATCTCCCGGGGGGTGATGGAATATGGTCATTGCATATATTTCAATGATGCAAGATTGTTCCCATCTCTAAGAAACCCTTGGCCACTGGCTTGGTTGTTCTACAATCCTATAAAGCGTATTGATATCTGACCTGTGTCGATCAATCCGGATACGTAGAGAGTTCTGTTCTCCCCACATAGGATAACCCACATGGGCGTGGTAATAATGTATACCACGTGTGTATAAGTGCATGTGATGGGGGGTTCTAAGCTGGTATGTGGGTGGGTAAACAAAAGCACAGGTGTCATGTACCAACACAATAGAAAAACTATAGCTGCGTCCCGTTTTGGTGTCCAACCATGTGGTTTAGGGGGTAGCTACAAACGGGTCTGTCTTCAGGTGTACCTACCCCTTATAAATCTCAGGGTGGGTCTCATTGACAGTTACGTTTGACATTTAAATGTCCCAACTTTACTGCTAGGGAATGGTTTCTAAACGGGGATTAAAATTCCCTTTCATAATTATATATAATTTAGGTGGTGTGCTGTCCCTCTTAGCTGTCAACCACTTTCAGCTATGTTTCCAAAATGATAATATAATGAGGGACGCATCTCACATAGTCTTCAAATGTTTATTTGACAGAATGTGCACAACATTTCGGGGGCGTAACCCTTCGTCAGGTGCATCATATCAAGCCCTTTGATAAAGGTCCCAGGCACTGACCGAAACGTTGCCTTGTCCTCACTCCAAAGTGAAAAAGACAAACACCGTATAATTCCGAGGATGCACTAAGATGGATATACAGTAAGGAACCTGTTGAAGCTAAAGGAACTTACCAAACACCTGGTCCCCTGCCGCTCTGTGGTCTCCCCCTATCTGCTTCTGGGTAGTGGCTGTCAGTTTAAAAGCATGATGGTGACAGTCCAGCCAATCGCTGACAGCCACGACCAGGAAGTGTCTCACTGTTGCTATTCTCAACTCGAAACGAACTTGCAGCAGTGGGCGGTACCCAGGTGGCGAGTGACCAGAAATTGTAGTTCCTTTAGCTGTATCTTTGGAAGTAAATGGGGTTTGGGGGGGAGGTCCTGCTTCTGTATTTGAAATTTAGATGTATAGGTGGACATGTCCTTTAAGCTGCATCGCTCGATAAATGAGCCTTCAAATGTAACATTCTACTTATGAGAAGTGAACTCTCTGCAGTGTGGTGTGTGTGTGGTACGTGGATATGTGGACTGTAATTAATATCAGTAAGTGTGTGCTACATTATTATGGAAACTAAAAAAATATAAATATATAGATAGCCCTAACATAGAGCCTCAAAAATATAGCACTCTATCCCTTGAATTCCCAATATTGTAAAACCATCAGTCACATAGCCACTGTGTGCGAGTGTAGTAGGAAAGAGTGGATCTAATTTTCTAAAAACATTCCTTTATTACCATATAAACATAAATATACCAAAATACACCGTAGCTAAGACTAAAACTAAACAATCGGGCGTCCCCGATCTCAGACGGGACTTGTATTCAACCCCCAATGCTGGGTATAGGGATTCATGTTATTGTCCCATATGTTGATAGACATCCATCTTCCTGAACTGTGTAAAAGGTTGTATTTCGACTGTGAGAGGAACACCCAAATGAATACTCCAGGTGAGTTTATAATATCCTCCGGACCGTTATTATAGTCACATTTCTAAACCCAAGCACCCCTGGATTTTGGGTAGGTCCCTTCCATTTGGATTCATCGAGTATGCATCTTGATACCATAATATATTATTTATTATGGAAAACCTTGGTTATCTGTGGTGCTAATTGGAACCCTGAGCTGTTATTAAACTTGGTTTGTATGTTACACATCATTACCAGAGGTATTTAAATATATATGGGGGGGGTGCTCGAGAGCAGCACATGGAACGAATGTGTCCTAGTGGAACTCTTCTACCACGCCAGGAGATTAGGCAAAACATAGCAAAACAGCCGAATTCTGCAACCAAAAGCTGTAGAAGAATCGAGATGAGCCTCATAAACCCAAACCAACCCAGCGTTAAAGTGCTCCAAGCCTTCAGACATGGGGCCGATAGTCCCAAGGCCTAATGGTGGATGAGGAGCTGATCCAAAAAACCGTGACAGCACAAGGGGCAAACCAAACCTTCGACATACGGGCAGGAAATACTAGACCAAATCCAAACCTTGCTAAAAGAAGAACTTCGATCTGCCATATCCCCACTGCAAGCTGATACACAAAAACTGGGTCAGCGCATAGGGGACAGAGTCACGCCAAGTGACGTCCGCAAAGGCAGTCACATTGCCACTATAAACTAGAACATTAGAAAAAGCTGCAGGAGATGCAATCTGAGGATCCACGAAATCCCTAATTTTTCAACAACACCAGAGGTAGTACAAGAATATTCAGAAATCTATTAGCAGAGGAGCCAAGACTGAATAACTAAGCCTGCAGCTGCAACCTAGTCAGGACATTATAACCAAACTGCATTTTTTATGATACTAAGGAAAAGATTCTACAAATGGCACAAAAATCCAGCGACTCTAGATGATCAAGTCACCGATTCCAAATCTTTCGGACCTGGCCCCACAAAACCTTCCAGAAACAGAAGATCCTCAGAGTGCTAATGGATAAACGCATAAAATAAAGATGGAGATATCCGTTTTAATTGCCGTTCATAATATACCACGGAATCGGTTAGAGAAGGAAAATATTGGGCCCAACCCTTGGCTTGGAAAGGCCCCAGTCAAAGGGCCGAAGTTGCGCGTGCATGTTCAATAAAGTAATCATTTACAAGACCCAGGAGTGCACCGTGAATACATTATATTTTATATATATATATTTCATAGTGTAACGTGTTACTGATCCTTTATATTTTCACAGGGGAAAGAAGTTTGAGCCGATTCATATCGCTGTGTTCACTGATCTAGTAGCATTCAGTGAGGAATCAGCTGGAGATTATTATTGCAAATCTGAAAAAAGCTGGAATCACCCTCCAGTTCTCTGTAAGTTATTTTGTTTTAAGTGGTAACTTTCCTTTTTATTTACACTAAACTTTTCTATGACGGGTCATTAAGAGTAATTAAAACAATGTATCCCTGTTTATTTATCAGATGATTGGCCTCTATATATAAGCTATATTGCATATTATTAGCCACGGGTTCTGGACAGCCTTTAGCTAAGGGACATAAACAAAGGAGTATTTTGTATATCTCCGCCCCTTACTCTGGGGAACAGGGAGTAAGAAATGAATTCTTGTTTCTTAGATTTTATGGGCATGTATTATATAGCAGGAGACTGCAAGATGCCTTATGTTTACAAGAAGGCGTTCTCTCCATTGTCTATTAGTAATCCAATTAAAATTCCAAAGGTAAAATAGCTAAAGTCTAAAGGTCCATACACATGTGCAATACAGGGCAACCTGTGACACATGATGGTGTATGAATGGGCGCTCAGTCTGGTGAACGGTCATTCATAAACATTGTGTCAGTACAGCATTCCCCACAGATCCCCCTCCAGCTCAGTGATCTCTGAATGCTCAGTTTGATTCACGGGGCAAGTAAATTAAGTAGGAGGCCTTCTGTAGTAAAAAATAAATTGCTGATTTCAAAGTTATGCCTATTTTAATTAAGAATTTTATAGAAAGACAAGTAAAGTTTAAATCTATAGTTTCTGACCTTAAGGGGAATGTCTTCAACAATGCCCTGTATTTAAAAGAAAACGCCTCTATTACCTTTAGAATGCGACTAGTTGCAACCTATCCAGACTTACAGCAGTGGAAAGGGTTTTGCTTCTGTGTTTACTCTTTGAGCTGTGAACATCACCAACCACAATTGCTCCGCCCCCCTTGGGACAACAGAAAGATTTTCTTAAGCCCAAAATTCTTATCTTTTTAAAAGATCCCGCTGAGGTGTCCCCAGGCTGAGGAAAGTCAGGAAAGTTTGCTGAATATTTAATCTTGTAGAGGGGGTGGAGTTTGAGCTCATTACACAGGCAGTCACTCCCGTGCGGTGGACAGATATAGCCATGGATTAAAGACCGTGCAGACTAGGTAGTGATCCAGGAAGTCTATGCTTTGGATACCTGGCTGCTGAGAGACATCACCCTCAGGATATTTAACACTTGTATGGAGACATAAAGTGAAAATAATGACCCCAGTGCCTTTATTCACTGTCTTCACATAACTGTTAATCCCACTACTTTTACAACTGTGCACAGGACTGGGTGAACAGGTGTAGATGAGCTATAGCCAACTGCATTCACCCTTTGGTCTGGTTATAGGGAATAGCGGCGTGCGGCAGCTGTTATTAAATTAGATTTTCTTTACCCTAGTTCAGTGGGGAATTTATTCTTTAGAGGGGCTATAGATTGTAGTAGGAAACCTTCTTAGCTATAGATTGTAGTAGGGAACCTTCTCAAATAGATGTTTATAGATACGTAGATTGAGGAAATCAATAGACTTTATTACATACCGTAGTAAGTTGTATAGTGGAGTCTAGGTTATTAGGGCTAGGTCACACTAACACATTTGCGCACACGTTTTTGCCTGCGATTTTGGTTAAAATGGAAATCACAGAAACGCAAAAATTCACGCAATTTCCGATGTGCGTGCCATTGTGCATCCATTTTGCGATCACCTTTTTTGCGCGTTTCTTTAATTCAAAATAGCTCATGGACAAATGGAACAACGTGCGACAAAGCACCAGAACCTGTGTTGTAGTGGGGCCTCAGCCTAAATGTTTGTGGAAAAATCATGGCACTCTTGTTCCGACCCTTTCCACAATATATTATATAAAGCGCTTGAAAATGAGAAGCCAATCACTGTGTATAAGCTCTGCCCATCACAGGTGATCAGAACGGTGTTATCAACCTGGCCCTGTCTCTCAGGTAGAACTTCATAGTCCTTACAATTGGTTTCCCTCACTATACCACAAGATCAGAGTGCATAACATCTGTTTAGTGTCCCTTTAAAGGAGTACGAGGGCCAGGCTGATAACCCCATTCTGATCACCTGTGATGTACACAGTCAATACACAGTGATTCCTCAACAGGAAGGGATAGCGATGTGTAAAGAGGCTCTAATTAAAGGGGTCACTCTAATCCCCCTACTGAATTCCTTATGGACCTTCTGGATTTTGTATTGGGTCTAAACTATCTTTGTTTTTAAAGTAGGTACTACATGCAGAAATCCTGAATTGACATGGGTACTAATGTCAGCCACTCTTTTGCCAACTTACTTCAGGGCTGCAGGACTTCGAAGAGAGACAGTTATCCCAAATGTGCCATGATTTTCTTACAAACCTTAATAACCTCCACTATAAAACTCACTATGGTATATAATACAGAGTCCATTCATTTCCAAGATCTATGGATCTTTAAACATCTAGGTAAACATACCAACATATGGTATTACATAACCAACAGACTGAAACACCGTATTACATGCTTCCAGCTTTCAACCATGGCCTCAAAAGGAAGGCATACTTCATCACAATATGGGTGCTTTATAATAGTTCTGATTAGGGGAAAGCTTCGGAGCAAGCAGAAGATATAGCCCAACACCGAGGATAGGCCTTAATGAGATCCTTCCACTATCTTGTTTTTTATAGATAGTATATGGAGTATTTAAAAAATATGGTTCCCTGGATGACCAAAATAGGGTGAAGTGGTCCTATAATATGTAGAATATTAGATAGAATATATTATAATAATATAAAAATGTGTCGAGGCTTGTTGCACTTATATCCATTTACACATAATTTATATATATGCTTTCTTAACCGATGTATGAAATTGTATTTAATTTGTATCTATCTGTATTATGGCACTTATCCCCTTGTTTGTATAATCTGTATTTTATAATGTACAGAGCTACGTACCCAAGTGGCGCTATATAAATAAACATATACATACTGTATAATCTGTATTGTTATAATGTACAGCGTGGTGTACCCAAGTGGCGCTATATAAATAAACATATACATACATACTGTATAATCTGTATTGTTATAATGTACAGCGCTGTGTACCCAAGTGGCGCTATATAAATAAACATATACATACATACTGTATAATCTGTATTGTTATAATGTACAGCGCTGTGTCCCCAAGTGGCGCTATATAAATAAACATATACATACATACTGTATAATCTGTATTGTTATAATGTACAGCGTGGTGTACCCAAGTGGCGCTATATAAACATATACATACATACTGTATAATCTGTATTGTTATAATGTACAGCGCTGTGTACCCAAGTGGCGCTAATAAATAAAAAACATATACAGATTTAAGTATGTATGTATGTATGTATGTTATAATGTACAGCGCTGCGTCCCCAAGTGGCTATATAACATATACATACATACTGTATAACGTATTGTTATAAGTACAGCGCTGTGTCAAGTGGCGCTAATAAATAAACATATAATACATATGATAATCTGTATTGTTATAATGTACAGCGCTTGTACCCAAGTGGGCTATATAATAAACATATACATACTGTATAATCTGTATTGTTATAATGTAACGCGCTGTGTCCCCAAGTGGCGCTATATAAATAAACATATACATACATACTGTAAATCTGTATTGTTATAATGTACAGCGCTGTGTACCCAAGTGGCGCATATAAATAAACATATACATACATACGATAATCTGTATTGTTATAATGTACAGCGCGTGTACCCAAGTGGCGCTTATATAAAATAAACAATATACATATGTATTAATATGTATGTATGTTTATGTACAGCGCTGTGTCCCCAAGTGGCTATATAAACATATACATACATACTGTATAATCTGTATTGTTATAATGTACAAGCGCTGTGTACCCAGTGGCGCTATATAAATAAACATATACATACATACTGTATAATCTGTATTGTTATAATGTACAGCGCTGTGTCCCAAGTGGCGCTATAAAATAAAACATATACATAACTGTATACTGTATTGTTTAATGTACAGCGCTTGTGTCCCAAGTGGCGCTATATAAATAAACATATACACATACTGTATAATCTGTATGATTGTTATAATGTACAGCGCTGTGTACCAAGTGGCGCTAAAATAAACATATACATACTGTATAATCTGTATGTTATAATGTACAGCGCTGTGCCCCAAGTGGCGCTATATAAATAAAACTATACATACATACTGTATAATCTGTATTGTTATATGTACAGCGCTGTGTCCCAAGTGGCGCTATATAAATAAACAATACATACATACTGTATAATCTGTATTGTATAATGTACAGCGCTGTGTCCCACAGTGGCGCTATATAAATAAAACATACATACTACACTGTATAATCTGTATGTTATAATGTACAGCGCTGTGTACCCAAGTGGCGCTAAATAAACATATACATACATACTGTATAATCTGTATTGTTATAAGTACAGCGCTGTGTCCCCAAGTGGCGCTATATAAACATATACATACATACTGTATAATCTGTATTGTTATAATGTACAGCGCTGGTCCCAAGTGGCGCTCTAATAAAAAAACATACATACATATGACTGTATTGTTATAAGTACAGCGGCTGTGACCCAAGTGGCGCTATATAATAAACATATACATACATACTGTATAATCTGTATGATAATGTACAGGCTGTGTCCCAAGTGGCGCATATAAATAAACATATACATACATACTGTATAATCTGTATTGTTATAATATCAGCGCTGTGTCACCCAAGTGGCCTATATAAATAAACATATACATACATACTGTATAATCTGTATGTTATATGTACAGCGCGTGTCCCAAGTGGCGTATATAAATAAACATATACATACATACTGTATAATCTGTATTGTTATAAGTACAGCGCGGTGCCCCAAGTGGCGCTATATAAAAAAACATATACATACTGTATAATCTGTATTGTATAAGTACAGCGCTGGTACCCAAGTGGCGCTATATAAATAAACATATACATACATACTGTATAATCTGTATTGTTATAATGTAAACGCTGTGTCCCCAAGTGGTGACTATAAAATAACATATACACATACTGTAATCTGTATTGTTATAATGTACAGCGCTGTGTCCCAAGTGGCCTCTTAATAAACATATACATACATATCGTTATATCTGTTGTTATAATGTACAGCGCTGTGTCCCAAGTGGCGCTATATAATAAAACATATAAATACATACTGTATAATCGTATTGTTATAATGACAGCGCTGTGTCCCCAAGTGGCGCTATATAAAACATATACATACATACTGTAATCTGATGTTAAATGTACAGCGCTGTGTCCCAAGTGGCGCTATATAAAAAACATATACATCATACTGTAAATCTGATTGTTATAATGTACGCGCTGTGTCCCAAGTGGCGCTATATAAATAAACTAACTACATACTGTATATCTGTATTGTTAAATGACAGCGCTGTGTACCAAGTGGCGGATATATAAATAAAACATATACAACATACTGATAATCGTATTGTTATATGTACAGCGCTGTGTCCCCAAGTGGGCCTATAAATAAACATATACATACATCTGTATAATCTGATTGTATAATGTACAGCGTGTGTCCCCAAGTGGCCATATAAATAAACATATACATACATACTGTATAATCGTATTGTTAAATGTACAGCGCTGTGTCCAAGTGGTGCTATATAAATAAACATATACTACATACTGATAATCTGTATGTTATAATGTACAGCGCCTGGTCCCCAAGTGGCGCTATATAAATAAACATTACATACAACTGTATAATCTGTATGTTATAATGTCAGCGCTGTGTCCCCAAGTGGCGCTATTTAATAAAACATATACATACATACTGTATAATCTGTTTGTATAATGTACAGCGCTGTGTCCCCAAGTGGCGCTATAATAAATAAACATTAATATACATAATGTATAATCTGTATTGTTATAATGTACAGCGCTGTGTCCCCAAGTCGCACTATAAATAAACATATACATACATACTGTATATCTGTATTGTATAATGTACAGCGCGTGTCCCAAGTGGCGGCTATATAATAAACATATACATACATACTGTATAATCTGTATGTTATAATGTACAGCGCTGGTACCAAGTGGCGCTATTAATAAACAATATACATACATACTGTATAATCTGTATTGTTATAATGTACAGCGCTGTGTCCCCAAGTGGCGCATATAAAAAAACATATACATACATACTGTATAATCTGTATTGTATAATGTACAGCGCTGTGTCCCCAAGTGGCGCTATTTAAATAAACATAACATACATACTGTATAATCTGTATTGTTATAATGTACAGCGCTGTGTCCCCAAGTGGCGCTATATAATAAAACATATACATACATACTGTATAATCTGTATTGTTATATGTACAGCTGTGTCCCCAAGTGGCGCTATATAAATAAACATATACATACATACTGTATAATCTGTATTGTTATAATGTACAGCGCTGTGTCCCAAGTGGCGCTATATAAATAAACATATACATACATATACGTATAATCTGTATTGTTATAATGTAAGCGCTGTGTACCCAAGTGGCGGATATATAAAACATATACATACAAATGTATAATCTGTATTGTTAAATGGACAGCGCTGTGTCCCCAAGTGGCGCTATATAAATAAAACATATACATACATACTGTATAATCTGTATTGTTATAATGTACAGCGCGTGTGTACCCAAGTGGGCTATTAAATAAACATATACATACAACTGTATAATCTGTATTGTTATAATGTACAGCGCTGTGTCCCAAGTGGGCTATATAATAAAAAACATACATACTACTGTAAATCTGTATGTTATAATGTACAGCGCTGTGTCCCCACAGTGGCTATATAAAAATATACATCATACTGTTAATCTGTATTGTTATAATGTACAGCGCTTGTGTCCCCAAGTGGCGCTATATAAATAAACATATACATACATACTGTATAATCTGTATTGTTATAATGTACAGCGCGTGTTACCCAAGTGGAGCTATATAAATAAAACATATCATACATACTGTATTATCTGTGATTGTTATAATGTACAGCGCTGTGTCCCCAAGTGGAGCTATATAATAATAAACATATACATACATACTGTATTAATCTGTATTGTTTATATGTACAGCGCTGTGTACCCAAGTGGAGCTATATAAATAAACATATACATACATACTGTATAATCTGTATTGTTATAATGTACAGCGCTGTGTACCCAAGTGGAGCTATATAAATAAACATATACATACATACTGTATAATCTGTATTGTTATAATGATTACGCGCTGTGTACCAAGGGCGCTATATAAATAAACATATACATACTGTATAATCTGTATTGTTATAATGTACAGCGCTGTGTACCCAAGTGGCGCATATAAATAAACATATTTACATACTGTATAATCTGTATTGTTAAATGTACAGCGCTGTGTCCCCAAGTGGCGATATAAATAAACTATACATACATACGTATAATCGTATTGTTATAATGTACAGCGCTGTGTACCCAAGTGGCGCTATAAAAATACAACATATTACATCTGTATAATCTGTATTGTTATAATGTACAGCGCTGTGTCCCCAAGTGGCGCTATTAAATAAACATATACATACATACTGTATAATCTGTATTGTTATAATGTACAGCGCTGTTACCCAAGTGGCGCATATAAATAAACATATACATATACTGTATAATCTGTATTGTTATAATGTCAGCGCTGTGTCCCCAAGTGCGTATAAAATAAACTATACATACATACTGTAAATCTGTATTGTTATAATGTACAGCGCTGTGTACCCAAGTGGCGCTATATATAAACATATACTACATACTGTATACTGTATTGTTATAATGTACAGCGCTGTGTACCCAAGTGGCGCTATATAAAAAACATATACATACATCTGTATAATCTGATTGTTATAAGTACAGCGCTGTGTCCCCAAGTGGCGCTATATAAACATATACATACATACTGTATAATCTGTATTGTTATAATGTACAGCGCTGGTACCCAAGTGGCGCTATATAAAAAACATATACATACATGACATATTCTGTATTGTTATAATGTACAGCGCTGGTCCCAAGTGGGCTATATATAAACATATACATACATACTGTATAATCTGTATTGTTATAATGTACAGGCGTTGTCCCCAAGTGGCGCTATATAAATAACATATACAACATACTGATAATCTGTATTGTTATAATATCAGCGCTGTGTCACAAGTGGCACATATACATACATACTGTATAATCTGATTGTATAATGTACAGCGTGTGTCCCAAGTGGCGCTATATAATAAAATATACATACTACTGTATAATGTATTGTTATAATGTACAGCGCTGGTACCCAAGTGGCGCTATTAAATAAACATATACATACATACTGTAATCTGTATTGTTTATAATGTACAGCGCTGTGTCCACCCAGTGGCGCTATATAAATAACATATACATACACTGATAATCTGTATTGTTATAATGTACAGCGCTGCGTTCCCAAGTGGCGCTATATATAAAAACATATACATAACATACTGTATAATCTGTTGTATTAAGTTACAGCGCGTGTGTCCCCAAGTGGCGCTATAAATAAACATATACATAATACTGTATAATCTGTATGTAATGTACAGCGCTGTGGTACCCAAGTGGCTATATAAATAAACATATACAACATACGTATAATCTGTATTGTTAAATGTACAGCGCTGTGTCCCCAAGTGGGCTATATAAATAAACATTACATACTGTATAATCTGTATTGTTAAATGTACAGCGCGTGTCCCCAAGTGGCGCTATATAAATAAACATATACATACATACTGTATAATCTGTTTGTTATAATGTACAGCGCTGTGACCCAAGTGGCGCTATAAAAATAAACAATACATACTGTATAATCTGTATTGTTATAATGTACAGCGCTGTGTCCCAAGTGGCGCTATATAAATAAACATATACATACATACTGTATAATCTGTATTGTTATAATGTACAGCGCTGTGTCCCAAGTGGCGCTATAAAATAAACATATACATACATACTGTATAATCTGTATTGTATAATGTACAGCGCTGTGTCCCAAGTGGTATATAAATAAACATATACATACATACTGTATAATCTGTATTTGTATTAATGTACAGCGCTGTGTACCCAAGTGGCGCTATATAAACATATACATACATATGTATAATCTGATTGTTATAATGTACAGGCTGTGTACCAAGTGGCGCTATATAAATAACATATATACATATACTGTATAATCTGTATTGTTATAATGTACAGCGTGTGTACCCAAGTGGCGCTATATAATAAACATATACATACATACTGTATAATCTGTATTGTTATAATGTACAGCGCTGGTACCCAAGTGGCGCTATATAAATAAACATATACTAATACTATATGATTGTATTGTTATAATGTACAGCGCTGGTCCCAAGTGGTGCTAATATATAACATATACATAAATACTGTATAATCTGTATTGTTATAATGTACGGCGTGTCCCCAAGTGGCGCATATATAAAATAAACATATACATACTACTTAATCTGTATTGTATAAGATTACAGCGGTGTGCCCAAGTTGGCACATATATAACATATACGATAATTGTATTTATAATGTACAGCGCTGTGTCCCCAAGTGGCGCTATATAAATAAACATATACATACATACTGTATAATCTGTATTGTTATAATGTACAGCGCTGGTACCCAAGTGGCGCTATTAAAAAACATATACACAACTGTATAATCTGTATTGTTATAATGTACAGCGCTGTGTCCCCCATGTGGCGCTATATAATAAAACTATACATACATACTGTATAATCTGTATTGTTATAATGTACAGCGCTGGTCCCCAAGTGGCGCTATATAAATAAACATAACATCATACATGTATAATTGTATTGTTAATGTACAGCGCTGTGTCCCCAGTGGCGCTATTTAAATAAACATATACATACATACTGTATAATCTGTATTGTATAATGTACAGCGCTGTGTCCCCAAGTGGCGCTATATAAATAAACATATACATACATACTGTATAATCTGTATTGTTATAATGTACAGCGCTGTGTCCCCAAGTGGCGCTATATAAATAAACATATACATACATACTGTATAATCTGTATTGTTATAATGTACAGCGCTGCGTACCCAAGTGGCGCTATATAAATAAACATATACATACATACTGTATAATCTGATTGTTATAATGTACAGCGCTGTGTCCCCAAGTGGCGCTATATAATAAACATATACATACATACTGTATAATCGTATGTTATAATGTACAGCGCTGTGTCCCAAGTGGCGCATATAAATAAACAAATCAACATACATACTTAATCTGTATTGTTATAATGTACGCGCTGTGTCCCAAGTGGCGCATATAAATAAACATATACATACATACTGTATAATCTGTATTGTTATAATGTACAGCGCTGTGTCCAAGTGGCGCTATATAAATAAACATATACATACATACTTATAATCTGTATTGTTATAATGATCAGCGCTGTGTCCCAAGTGGCGCTATATAAATAAACATATACTACTGTATATCTGTATTTATAATGTACAACGCTGTGTCCCAATGGCGCTATATAAATAAAACATATACATACATACTGTTAATCTGTATTGTTATAATGTACAGCGCTGTGTCCCCAAGTGGCGCTATATAAATAAACTATACATACATACTGTATAATCTGTATTGTTATAATGTACAGCGCTGTGTACCCAAGTGGCGCTATATAAATAAACATATAACACATATGTAATCTGTATTGTTATAATGTACAGCGCTGTGTCCCCAAGTGGCGCTATTAAAATAAACATATACCTACATACTGTATAATCTGTATTGTTATAATGTACAGCGCTGTGTCCCCAAGTGGCGCTATATAAAAAACATATACTACTGTATAATCTGTATTGTTATAATGTACAGCGCTGTGTGTCCCAAGTGGCGCTATATAAATAAACATATACATACATACTGTATAATCTGTATTGTTATAATGTACAGCGCGTTGTACCCAAGTGGGCTATAATAAACATATACATACATACTGTATAATCTTGTTGTTAAATGTACAGCGCTGTGTACCCAAGTGGCTATTATAAATAAACATATACATACATACTGTAATCTGTATGTTATAATGTACAGCGCTGTGACCCAAGTGAGCTATATAAATAAACATATACATACATACTGTATAATGTATTGTTATATGTACAGCGCTGTGTCCAAGTGGCGCTATATAATAAACATATACATAATACTGTATAATCTGTATGTTATAATGTACAGCGCTGTGTCCCCAAGTGGCGCTATATAAATAAACATATACAACATACGTATATATCTGTATTGTTATAATGTACAGCGTGGTCCCCAAGTGGCTATATAAACATTACATACATACTGTATAATCTGTATTGTTATAATGTACAGCGCTGTGTCCCCAAGTGGCGTATATAAATAAAAAATATACATACATACTGTATATTCTGTATTGTTAATGTACAGCGCTGTGTCCCCAAGGGCGCATATAAATAAACATATACACATACATACGTATAATCTGTATTGTTTAACTGTACAGCGCCCTTGTGTCCCAAGTGGCGCTATATAAATAAACATATACATACATACTGTATAATCTGTATTGTTATAATGTACAGCGCTGTGTCCCCAAGTGGCACCTTATAAATAAAGTTACATACATACTAGACTGTTAAGCCCGTTATATAAAGGGGCGCTCCTCCTCATCATGCGCTTCTTTCTTCAATGTGCCATCCAATCCCATTTTGGCCCGTACACGCGGACGTTCAGGGATGCTCACGCACATGTGCAGAATGGAAGAGACACACACGGACTCAGGGACGCACATCTAGGGTTTTATCATACAGGATAGAACTATGGATGGTGCACGGTTAATAGGATTTTGAACTAATACCTATTTCACTTGATAAGATAGGAGTCTGTATAGCTAGTGTCTATTCCCTCGATCGCTTATTCAGTCAGGAACACGGGAAAACTTCCCTCTATTTATTAAAATATTTACTTTTAGGCACTTACCACTTTTTATTTTTTCATTTGTATATTTACCTTTAGGTACCCAGCACTTCAGCGTTTTGTGACTTCATTTAGAGCTGGATAGTTGTATTCTTGGTAGTGGATGTTACTTTGGTTCTGGGCAGCCAAGATAGTACGTAGCACTTCTGGTAACTTGGATACATTGTTTAACATAGAGTTGCTATACTGATTGATGTATTTTTGCTCTGTTTCTATCTGCTGTATATGGATGTACTGGTTAACAATATCACTGTGCACATGTAGTCCAGTTTTTAGCAGAGATGGATTAAGATCATATGGGGCCCTAGGCAGGACCATCGTATAGGGGGTACATTTATTGTATAAACTATAATATTGTTACTGCTTCTGAAGCTGGGCCCCCAGAAGTTTTCTGGGCCCCAGGCAGGTGCCTAGTGTTGCCTTGTGAATAATCCTGTAGTTTTTTAGTATGTGGTTAACTTTGGGATTAGGTCTGTGTCGTGTTAATTATGTTTATAATCTTACCAGGAAATGAGGTCACTGTAATCCTGATGAAGGTCCCGTAGACTGAAAGGTGTAGATGTGATCGGTAAGTCCAATAAAGTTATTGCTAAAAACTCCAGATGAGTGCTCCGCAAATACTTTACATATACGCTTAACCTTTATTTATGTTAATTTATCTGTATAATTACACTTATCCCCGTTTGTGGACGCTGTATTTTATAATGTACAGCGCTGTGTACCCAAGTGGTGTACATACATCCAACTGTAATTCAGTGGCTAATGGACCCCTAACTGTAAATTATAAGGATTTTAATAGACACTGAGGAGTTCTGTGTCCATATAACGGTATAAGGACAGTCACGGGGAAGTTTCAGGACATGTCGATTTGACTTATAATATCCCTAATTTACAGTTCTGGTGTATTATCTATTATAACCAACCCCCGTTCCCGGCTTCCAGCTCTGGTTTACCATCGCGGCTTCTGTTTCCAGTTTGGCATGTGGCTCATGGAGGCACGTGTTGGGGGTGGTTATAATCAGTGCACTGATTATAAGGATATTATCTTACTGTTCAGCCCATAGAAATCGACCACAGCGGAAGGTTATATTATAATAATTTATAGAGCACAATACATTTACTGTTTCAGACAGGCAATGGCATCACCGGCTCTGTATCACACCACAGGTCCTTTCATTGTTTGGGACAGCTCTGTGCTTGTTACCCATTGGATTGGCGAATCAGCATAATAAAAGACAAATTCTAAAATGTAATAATTTATTAGCAATAGAACGTAAATAGCATAACAGTCCATTAACAACCATAGTGGCAGTAAAATACATTCATTCCCGAGTATCCACTGCCTGCAGCAGCCCAGGAAACAGGAAGACCCTCAGCATTACTACTAGAGGTAGACGGAAATTTAATACTGTGGCACTGAATTGCCCTCGGCACCTTTTACCATCTGTTAAATAGAGCAAAAGTTTATAAAAGGGGAAATGGCTAATTGGGTTTTTACAGCAATCTCGGTGCAGCACAAGGCAATATAGGGACAGCATAGGGGAAAAGTCAGTCACTAAAAATGGGATCCCTGTGTTTCTGGGACAGAAAATAGTTTGAAAAGAAGCAAATTAATTTGGGAGAGTTTCTTGACCTTTTGTAAATCCAGCAAGAGATCCATGGATTGAATCAATTTTCATTGTACAGGGCGTGAAGTTTACATCGTCCATCATTTCACAGGTAGAAAACAAGAGGCTGGTGAATATAGGAAGATGACCTTCCCTAATGTAAACCTCTTTATGGAAACACAGCACTATGTAACTTCCCTGTGCAGAGTGGAGTTGTGTGGGAGGTAGGGGCTGATGTCCTGACCTTTAGTTAGATACCACACAGAATGAAGTAGTGTGGGAGGTAGGGGCTGATGTCCTGACCTTTAGTTAGATACCACAGAGTGGAGTAGTGTGGGAGGAAGGGGCTAACGTCCTGACCTTTAGTTTAGATACCACACAGAGTGGAGTAGTGTGGGAGGTAGGGGCCGATGCCATGACCTTTAGTTTTGCAGTTAAACTTCTCACCGCAACTTCCCTTTTTTGTAAGTGCGCACGTCATGCAAATGAATCCAGGGAACCCTCTCCTGAACACATCAAATCAGACAGGAGAAAGAGAAAAGGGGAAGTGGGACAGCAGCAAACCTAAAGGGACAAACCTCAGCCCCTACCTCCCACACTAGTCTTCGCTGCATGGGGAGGTCATTTTCAGAATGAACTGTTCCTTTAACTATGAATACACAATGTAAGAGCAGCTTAAGGTCATGTGATTCAGAATCCTCTCTTTATTTAAAATTAAACCAGCGCTCAGGATAAAAGGTCCAAGTCCAGACTATTAAAGGGACAGCATAGTAAATAACTAGATGAAGCCAATCCAGATAGTGTATCTCCCGAAGGGTCGTTGGGGCCATTAAGATCCAATAATCAATCACACTAGACTTGTTCTCTATTTCAAGGGAAACAAGATTTGTGGTGAATAAATAACCAGTGTTTTTACGATATAAAATGTATTCGCCACTGACCGAAAACAACTCCAGATTGTGTGAAGCGAACATTTATATTCTGGGTTATAGGAGAAAGGGTGTGAAGACTTCCTGCTAATTAGTAACACTGCTCCACGATCGGAATTATTGTGCTAAGGATCCACACCCGTCATGCAACACGGCAAGAGATTTCAGTCAAACATTAAAGCCCTGAGAGACGTTAATAATAGAATACATTACACAATAAAATGGCTCCTAGTAAAAGTCATTGCACAGGTTGGATTTACATTACCAATAAAGCTGTGGCAATTTAAGTGTTCGGTTATAGTTAATAGCTCGGAGGGGGAGGATGTCAAGCTGAGTAGTTTGAATCCACTCGAGACCAATCTTAGAAATGTAAAATATCCGAGTTCTGTGCAGCGAAATGGCTTGACGTTTACCGACCTCAGTTTCCACTTATCTGAAAGTTTATTTTCTGTTCCCCAAATCCCATGTCAGATGTTGGTGAAGCTTCTTTCATGGGTGTCAACCCATATTACTGTCTAATGGTCACCTAACCCATGGGCTGACCTGGCTGCCTTGGCTTGTCGCAGACCGGACACTACATCGTTTCTTTACAATCATGTTGATGTAAGCTCTCATGATCTTGGTGATCTCTCCCACCTAGAAGACAAACAAGTCTGGTCACACATCAGAAAAATGAGTGGATTAGTAATAAAGCAATAATATAATCAGTTTTGCAGAAGGCAGAATTAAAGCAATTAGTACTTAATTCCTATGGAATTATACAGATTAATACCCCACACTGCAATGGGGATTAGTACATCCGTAGTGTCTTGATTAGAACTTAAGGACCAAAAGTCATACAGACAAAATTAAATATGAACGCACATCTCATCTTCTCTGTGGATAAATGACAATTAATAATATTATCCTTGGGCTCGGCTGATGTGATGGATGGGTTTGTATACATTGTCCATTGTATAAACTAATTGCTGTAAGTTTTGACATCAGTGATGGGGAAGATACTGGAAACTTTCTTCTAGACTATGTCTCAAGAACTGATTTATTAGTTGTAGTCTGTAGGGATTCATAGGAAGTACATCTTGCTTGGTTTTTATGAAGAGGTGAGTAAGAAGTTAGATTCTGGCATTGCGGTGGATGTGGTATACTTGGATTTTACCAAGGGATTGATACTGTATAAACTCAAAACAACGCTAATTTAAGATCTGTTGGTCTTGAAAAACACATTTGTACATGGATAGAGAATTTGTTGATAGATCACATACAGAGAGTAGTGATCAATGGAGCTACATCTAGTGCCTCAGGGTTCTGTACTAGGGCCACGTCTATTTAATCTGCTTATAAATTACTTATGGGTGGGTATTGCAGATATATAGATCACTATTACACATAGGAAAGGTCTATATGTATGTGTGTAATTATCACAATTAAAATCACCATAACAAATAACACTATACAAAGTATAGTACTACTACTTTCAATGAATTACAAAACAAATAATATACAATTAATAACGTATACTTACTTTACTTGACACCCCTAAGTTTGAATAGAAAAACTCAAAATGGTAGGTTTAGCCACACCTCTAAAGCTGGGTACACACAGTACCGATAAAGCCCCGATACCATTGGATCTTCCGAACCAGTGCGTGGCCGCCAAACTATCGTGTCGGCCGATTCGTTCGGAAAAGAGGGAATATTTCCCTCGGCGGCAGTAGACTCTCTATTTAGGAGTCAGCCGCGGCTGAGGGAAACACAGAGTCCCGAGCGTTCTGCCTATGCAGACCCATTTTTATCTTTGAAAAATGACAGACAGGACCCAGCTTAAGAGTGCTGAAAATAAGTAACAAAGATTTCTGGGTAATTTCCATGTTTCCATACCAGCTCTCAGGAAAGCTATACATTTAAAAGGGCTTTTACAGCATTCCACAAGCTAAATTCAAAACCAGAGTGCCAACTACAGACCAGTTTCATCTTTATTGTGGAATGCTGTAAAAGGTATAGCTTTCCTGAGAGCTACCATTGAAAAATGGAAATTACCCAGAAGTCTCTGTTCCTTATTTCAATATACTGAAAGGGATCTGCAAAGCCTTAGTCTCTCCCTATCTTATTTAATTTATTAGTGATGTCTGGATGCTGGTAACTGTCTGAGTAACAGTTTAAAATATACTTGTGTAAAGATCGTTATATCCACATAGCAAAACATACACACACAAGCAAATTCCTCTGAGCACCAACGGGCACACTTTTGCTAATACAGATCTTTTATCTTTTGGACTGAGTTCAAGTGTTACTACATTTGTTTGGTAGATAAGATAGATTAGATAGATAAATTTAGTCCAGCGCACACATGGGATTTATCAAAAAAGAAAAAAAATGCAATGTTTCGGCCCTGTGTTCTGGGCCTTTGTCAAGCCAAATAATACACACATCAAAGTTACCAAACATTTATAAGGTTCATAGTTCAATAAAATTCTTATTGTTTAAAATGGTGCTAATTTTGCTCCAACCAATCAGATCTTATTTAACATTTGAAAGCTAACATCTGATTGGTTGGGGCAAAATTAGCATCATTTTTAACAATAAGAACTTTTATTGAATCTCCCTGTATGTGTTTTATCCACAGGAAATAGTTTTATGATGTCACAGGAAGTGATGCACTATGCACCTTATAAATGATTGGTAACTTTGATGTGTGTATTATTTGGCTTGACAAAAGCACAGAACACAGGGCCGAAACATTGCCTGTTTGATATAGCCCATTATGGGTAGGGTATAAAGGTTGGACTAGATGGACGTATTTCTTTATACAACCTCCAATACTATGTTACGATGTAACTGTTATACAGACATTATGCGTAGGGTATAAAGGTTGGACTAGATGGAAGTATGTCTTTATACAGCCTCCACTACTGTGTTACTATGTAACTGTTATACAGACATTATGGGTAGGGTATAAAGGTTTGAATAGATGGACGTATGTCTTTATACAACCTCCAATACTATGTTAATTTGTAACTGTTATACAGACATTATGGGTAGGGTATAAAGGTTGGACTAGATGGACGTATGTCTTTATACAACCTCCAATACTATGTTACTATGTAACTGTTATACAGACATTATGGGTAAGGTATAAAGGTTGGACTAGATGGATGTATGTCTTTATACAACCTCCAATACTATGTTACTATGTAACTGTTATACAGACATTATGGGTAGGATATAAAGGTTGGACTAGATGGACGGATGTCTTTATACAACCTCCAATACTATGTTACTATGTAACTGTTATACAGACATTATGGGTAGGGTATAAAGGTTGGACTAGATGGACGTATGTCTTTATACAACCTCCAATACTATGTTACTATATAACTGTTATACAGACATTATGGGTAGGGTATAAAGGTTGGACTAGATGGATGGATGTCTTTTTACAACCTCCAATACTATGTTACTAGGCATAATATAAAAGGCATAATCTCCATCCCACCGTTAATCTGCCCAAACCCAATGAGCAAAGAAACTGGATCAACCCCAAACACTTCTGGTGGAAGGGTAAAACCTAAAACAAGGGAAAACATTTTCAGATCAACACATCTGAAATCTCAAAGTACAAGTGAGTTTATTCTGTACAGCACCAGAGAAAGGGCTTGATCTCATGGTTACAATGGCAGTGTTTAGGGGGGGTTGGTCTGTACCACTGCATGCAGAGCGATTTACCTGGGTGGTTTCAAAGAACATCTCTCGATCATCTACCGTGATCTTGAAAGTGTTGGGTTGGGGAGCGCCAAAGAAAATGATGTGTTCATACTGGAACGTCTCCAAAGGCTTTGGTTCCCCCCGTTTGTATACAGACACATTTTCTGCACTCACCCCCAACCACAGGTCATTGGGGAAGCCGCCTTCCTTGTACTGGGTGAAATAACAAAAATGTGGAGTTAATGTAAGTTATGCAAGAAAGAAAAGGAATACGGTAATTAGCGCAAATTGGATTATTCGGATTTCTACCACTTTTCCTCATATCATCGGTGTAGAAAACCAGCACATGGGTACACTTAGGGTTTCAGCCATTTATACCATTATGGTAATCGTCTGCTGTTCCCATGAACCGTAATGCTTTGTAATGGCAAGGAGGTTCAACTGACCTTCTTGGACCCATAATATTGCACAGATGGTTAGTGCTAGTGCAATACAAGTGCCCCTTATTTCAAATCTGGAAAGTCTTGTTAACCCAGAAGGATATAACATGGCACTCCAACTTAAGAGAGCAGAGAATAAAGGGTTTCCCACTCATTATACCTCAACATCAAAGAGCGTTGATCCATATCCTGACCATTCGGTTATTATAACCATGTACTTCACCATTGCTTGGAGCTGAGACATCCCTTGCAATTTGGACCATTTCTCTGCAATGCTTGTTCGAGCAGCAGACAACTCCTCTTTTATCCACATTTCCAACATTTGCTCTTCCTCCAGCTTCTGTTTCCTCATTGATCCCACCTTGAACCCACGTTTCAGAGTCCCCTCCAGGAAGCTGGTTCTCCTCCTCTCGAGAGTATGACCAGTTGTGCTGCTTTTGGTGGCCTGAAGAATTTTGGCTTTAAGTCTCTGCACAGGATATACTGTATCGAGCAACCATGTGACTCTGGAACAATCTCCATGAACATACTGCAGTCTAAGAGCTGACAGGTGCAGTAAGGTCTCTTCAGGTGCAGGAAAGTGACCATTGGTTAGAGTTTCGTGGGCCTATAATAAATGGTTATATAATGACTTCACAGTTATTAGACAAATAAATAACATAGTATATGAGTGTGTTTTCATTGGCCTTTAGGGATGGCCCCACTAGCCTATTTTGATGTACGTTGTCCTCTTAGATGGGCTATCCCCATCCAAGAGAATGAGGATGGCCCCATTACCTTGGCTGCCGACCCATTTTTGGGGTACATCAAAGCAATCGTAGCGCGCATGTAGGGAATCGTGCAATGCAGTGAAATCGCAACTTTGTGAGATTCCTGCATGCTTCCTACTGGGGCCTTGCCCTTAGTGACAATAAAAGTTGTAATTTTAATTGAAATTGCAAACAGGTTTTACAGAAAGGAATATCCGTCTATCCTAATAGTTACAGTTCTAGGGGTTGCATTTGCATCCTACTGGGGAACACAAATATAATAAAAGGGAATGTAGAAAATTGGGCTGTTGTACATCCATATAAAGTGCAACTGGAGACCAAAAATATAATCCATACAAAAACCAGAATAATAGTGCACAAACAATTCTAATTGCATATTGGCTTTATCTCTATAAGGTTCCTGTACAAACAGCCTGCTAAACCAGATCTCCTTATGGAGATATAGCCAATATGCAATTAGAATTTGTATATAAATAAAAGGTGCCACCCCTTTCTGTTACTGTGGGTTGTTTGTGGTATCCAGATCTAGCTCTGCTTTAGAAACTGAAACACCATTGAGCACCAGTCTGCACCCTGCTCTACCCTAAGTACAGGTATACAAGTCCAAGACACTTCTTTCTCCCTGAATACAGATAAGTCCATTTCCCAGGGTGTTTATCTACTAACCTGCTCAAACATAAAGGCAAATTCTATGCCCTCCCTGGGAACACTCTGCACATCCAGGAAGCAGTATAGTTTAAAATAGAGATTCCATGGCCCTAAATCCTCCTCGTCGTCACCTGAACCAACAAGCCTGTGAACAAGTCAAGAGAAGAACAGAAAATCAGTTAAACCAGTGTAATCAACTGCAGCAAACTTCATTCATGTTTATGCAAAACCTAAAAATGATTGCAAATAACTTTCTTACAGCAAATTAATTTCAAAAACTGTGATATTCGTCCTGCAGCCCTTGAACGATTCCCAGTGTCTCAGATAAAGTTTGTACTGTTACAAACCGGATATGTAAACCTCCATTTTACCTATTCCCAATGCAAGATGTTGGACCACTGATGGACTTTTCCTGATGCAACATCCAATTAAAACTGCTGCACCTAGAAGGGATTATTCTGGAATTGGCCCAAAGTGTTTTTATTTCATGGGGTCACAGAATGAATAATAAAATCTCTTTAAAAACACATACAAGTTATTATGAGGATGAAGCCAGAATGGAGAAAGACACAATCACCTCTCAAACTTTGCGAGAACATCGGCTACAATGACGCGACTCTCCACCGCTCTGTCTGTGTTCTTGTTGTGTTCAAATAGAGAGAACATATTGCGACTGTCGTCCATAGAGAGACCACGAATTAACTTCTCCACCACCTCTCCTGCGGTTGTGTGAGAGTTGATGCAGATCTGACAGGAGCCTCCTCCGTGACAGTAGACGGTGGTTGTCATTTGACTGCGAGTAAGCAGAGCAGAAATTTCTTCTTGAGATGGGACCATCTCTCGGCACTTTGTCTTCTTTAAAGCATCAACAACAAAGTGTGCAAATTGTTCGACCTCCGTGCCTGGGAAGCGGTCTCTCACCCTGAATTAAAAACAAACAGAACATCTCCTCGGTACACTCTACTAGTTCATTATAAGCTCAATGGAGTCCTGATGTAAGACACTTTAATGAGAACGCAAAAAAGGACTAGACGGCTCCTCACCTTTTCAAATGAAACTTGAGATAGCGCAGAATTTCCCGCCCAGGGAGGAACGTGCAGCTCATACAAGACAGGAGCTGCCAATGGCGCAGATTTCCTAAGCTGTTGGGCTCAGGCACTTGATTGGTCTGTTTGATCAGCTGACAGTACACCTCATCCCTCAGGGACTTCAAGTCTTGGCAAGTCTGTAAGATGCCCTGAATTATAGGAACAGGATCAGGAACAGTCTCGATCTCTTGCAGAGAATTAAAAATCCGCACAGCCTCATCCTGGAGGGTTGTATATCCCTTCTGCTTTTGTACTGGGGAGAAAGAAAGTGTAATGAAGACTACTGACATTAGGGAATGATCTACCTCATTCATTTCCAATTACAAAAGGTTCCATGACCATATGAAGGTGCCAGGTGTTTAAACACAGGTTCCATCACTCCAGTAGGGATTATAATATTATTATCAACAGGTTTCAGTGAATCTTCTGAGCACTGTTCTCTCTAAGCTGTGCAAATGTGCACAACTCCTCTGACCTAAATAGTGCACAAAAATTCTCCCGGGATCCAGGTATTGTGAGTTGTGTATTATTTTCATGGTAACATAGTGACATTTACCTGATACATTGAAAGAAATATCGGGTACACACAAACAGATTCTTTGTCTGCCGACCATTAGCCACTATCGAGTAGTCGACCAGGACAAATCATCTGCTTGTGTGTACCCAGCCTAAAAGGCCATTGTAAAGTCGGGTCAATGTTCTATCAGACAGCAAATCATTAGCAATGCCGGGTGCAGCGGTGGTTTTACTTTCCAACTTACCCAGGCCGGTTTATGGTTTGGGATCAACAGTACAACCATAAACCGATGTATATGGTGATTACTCATGCAAATGAGTCTAGAATTTCTATGACAAGGTAACAAGCAGATATTTTGGTCTATTGGCCCGAAAAATCGGCTGTACTTTAGTGACCTCAACCAACCAAGGTCCATCAAGGACAATAGAATAGGTTTGTAAATCACAGCCCAAAGTGAAGTCTCCTATGGACTATATTTTGGCCCAGCCAACTGCACAATTCATTGATCCTCAAACTGTGGCAGTTTGTTGCTCTGGAGGATTCGGGTCGTTTACACCGGAGGTTAAGTTTCAATAATTTTACAATGTGGATTTTTTTATTCCTTGAAAGCTAGGAGGTTTTTCTATGCTTACTGAATTGCCATGATCTATTAATTACCCTGCTATCTTACGGAAACATAACACTGATTCACCTTATTAGAGATACAGGTTATGCTGTTTTTATCTATTTTGTTACTTTGGGTACTTTTTTCTTCTGTGTGTTCTGTTATGCACCCGCGAGTGGACAGGGCTTATGCACCCGCGGGTGGGTGGGGCCACATGGGGCTGTAAGAGAATGGGCCAAGCGGGGCCTGCAACTGGAGGGACCATGGGGTCCATGAGTGGGAGGGACCAGGGGGCTGCAAAGGGGAGGGGGGGACACGGGAGATTGACTGACATGGTTTCAGAGCAGGAAGCGCAGGGGACCTAGTGATGCTGCTGCCATATCACACACAAAAATGTAAATATCTTCAAAACTATGCAAAATAAACAATGACAATAAATTGCAGAAATTCTCAGGAGAGCAATTCCTATCTATTTACCTAAAGTCATTTTTGGACCACAGTTCCCCTTTAAGTGATTTTTTTTATCTCTAGAATTTATGTATAAAATGTGTATCTGGTGCATCATTAAATAAACTTTGGATGATATTTTAATTACTTACTCTTAGGTGGCTAACATTGTTTTATTACTCGTGTTTTTTAAGGTTCCTAGTTTCACTAGGAGTGTGGGTTGTAATAAGTGTTCACACATCTATTGAAATGTTAGCCATCCTTTTAAAGAAATAGTTTACTGAGAAAGTGAACTATTCCTTTAATGCACTGGTAAAGGAGCTATTACTCCCCTACGTTCCAGGCTCCGGTAAAATTGATTAAGGGATGGAAGACATAGCTCCTTTACTTTCTTTGATCAATGCATTAAAGGAATAGATCACTTTTTTCAAGATCTATTCCTTTAAAGGCACTTTGTTTTAGAACTTGGAAAAAAAGAGGATGTTCGTGTCCCGATAGAACCTGGGAATTAAAGGAGGGTGGACTCTGCTTTATTTTTCTCATAGATAGATATAAAAGGATATTAACTCCCCCGCAGTGATGTCATAGAACTTACAATGGAGGCTGACTTCTCCATAAGGCAGTGGCAGAAGAGGCGAGTGCAGAGAATGCTGGGTATATCTCAGTATAGGATTCCTTCTGTACATCTGCTCAACAGCCTCACTGTTCAAGCTACTCTCCTAGAAATCAAACAACAGACAGTATATAGCATTACAATAGACATTGTTACCTAATTACCACAATCTAGAGTTGTCATTTGCACTGCACCTTGATGTCCCTGATTAACTGTTGGGTCGGGGTCTCAATGGGTGACTTGCTGTCAATCACTCCCAGTATTGCATTGGCCCACCGCATGGCTTCATTAAGCAGTTTAGTGTAGACCCTGTACGAATGCTTCCGACCATAAACAATTAAGTTCCAATAACCTGCAACACATGGTCTTATATGAAGGCAAATTTGGTTATACATAATCTATGATGAACTAGGTCTCTACAGACCTCGGTTTCTTTGGGATTCTCAGATTGGAGAATCCTCGTTTATGTTTTATTTATATTTCTTATGGTAGAGAAAAGAATGTATAAACAGACACGTCTTCTCTGCACATTCCCGTGACTCCTACCTGTTTCCGAGTGGGTTTTCTCATCTGGCTGAACCACCGAGCAGAGACTGTTGAGTACAAGTGTCCCGAGTCTGGATGCCGTCCGCTCTGAAGACTTGTAGTAATCCAGAGCATTTCTAGTTAACACAAACCAGCGCCTCTTCAGCTTTAAAGATGCCATTTTATTGCCGCTCTGCACCTCCTTGTGCAGCCAACCTGTAGGCAAGGGTGATGGTAGAAATCAAGGGAAAATACATCTACATTGTGCAGGAATGTTTTGCCTTCCCAAGCTAGGCATGCAGGGTGAGATATGTATCCCATAGAACACACATCACTGCCTTCATTTCATCTCTTAACATAAAGTCTCCAATAAAGCAGAGTAATGGAAATGATTGGGCCAGTGGTAAGGACGATTGCACTGACATCCCCTGGTGACAGGGACCAGAAGAAAGGGTTTCAGATGAAGCTTGATTACCACTTCTTAGCCTTTTGGGAAATTAGACCAAGAATAAACAATCCTACCAATACATTCATTGAAATACCCCAGTGCTGGGTTTGTAGAAATTCAGGAAAAGCCATACTGGTTCCTAACTATGGAGAGAAGGTGGGATCAAATGAAATGTAAGTGAAAAGTGTAAGTAAGTGAAGGAGTCAATGTGCTGATACCTCTCACAAGGAATTCCTGTCCTTCCACCTTGGCTTCCCCTCGAGGTTTCTGCAGCAGGGAGATCCAATGGTGCATCTCCTCGGGTATATCAGTATTACAGTGAAGCACACGGTTTGCAGTGATGATCACAAAGGAGTTTGGTCTAAGAAGTGGATCAGTAGAAAGGGAAATCTTATGTGGCCCCATAAAACAACCATCACTCATTTACATTTCCTTATATCACCATGCCTAGAGAAATCAGCCTTTATATAGACCTAAAGCTTGATCTCTTACTAACATGCTTATGGTTTTCAGTGTATATCCTGATGACGGCTGAAAAGCGTTGATCGCTCCACATTAAAAGCTATGTTACACAAGTCTTGTGTGTGCTCCAACTATGACTGTTGGATTAAGCAACTGGGCATCAATGGATGATTTTATATATAAAATGTATGTATGTATACACACACGTAAAAACTGTGTATGGATACAAAACTCCTCAGTGACTTCTAATATCCTTATAATTTACAGTGGGGGATACATTATCCCTTATAATACATGAGTGGTACCCAGAGTTCCCTGTATAACTCAGTCTGTGTCCTTGTACTTTTATATAGACACAGAACTCCTTAGTGACTTCTAATATCCTTATAATTTACAGTAGGGGATACATTATCCCTTATAATACATCAGTGGTACCCAGAGTTCCCTGTATAACTCAGTCTGTGTCCTTGTACTATTATATAGACACAGAACTCCTCAGTGACTTCTAATATCCTTATAATTTACAGTAGGGGATACATTATCCTTATAATACATGAGTGGTACCCAGAGTTCCCTGTATAACTCAGTCTGTGTCCTTGTACCTTTATATAGACACAGAACTCCTCAGTGACTTCTAATATCCTTATAATTTACAGTGGGGGTCATTAGTCCCTTAAATCATCATGAGTGTACCGAGTTCCCTGTATAACTCGGTCTGTGTTCTTGTATCTTGTGACTTCTAATATTCTTATAAAGTGGGGGATACATTATACCTAATAATCCATATTTTTATTGCCTTTTACATTTATTTGGCCACAGAAATGCATACTAACTTTTAATAGCTTTATAATTTACTGAGGGAGGCACACAATTCTATAGTTCCCTGACCTTTATGGTTTAAAGGATTAATGGAAAAGGAGCAGCATTAACAGTTTTCTTTCACATAGCAGCGTACTGCAAAACAAATGTAAGAATGTAAGTTACTAATAGACAATAGTGTAGAAATGAGAAAGGCACATTGAGAAATGAGATGTTCCTGTTACCTATCAGGACAGTCGGAGGCGCATACAGAGTCAATGAGACCCACGTCCAGTGTTCCCTAAAGATGAAAAATAAAAAAATCAGTCCTAATTACTGTATGTGTGAATGTAAAAACTCTTCACAGTGACTACCGCTGAACGATCATTTACATACATCTCTGGAAACATCACATGTCAATATCTCACTACACCAGTGTAAACCGTATGGTGGCTACTGCTGTACAATAATTTACATTCATGTCAATATCTCACTACACCAGTGTAAACCGTATGGTGGCTACTGCTGTACAATAATTTATATTCATGTCAATATCTCACTACACCAGTGTAAACCGTATGGTGGCTACTGCTGTACAATAATTTATATCATGTCAATATCTCACACAACCAGTGTAAACCGTATGTGGGCTACTGCTGTACAATAATTATATTCATGTCTGAAACCATGTCAATATCTCACTACACCAGTGTAACACCGTATGGTGGCTACTGCTGTACATAATTTATATCATGTCAATATCCACTCACTACACCAGTGTAAACCGTATGGTGGCTACTGCTGTACAATAATTATATTCTTTTAACCATGTCAATATCTCACTACACCAGTGTAAACCGTATGGTGGCTACTGCTGTACAATAATTTATATTCATGTCTTGAAACATCCCATGTCAATATCTCACTACACCAGTGTAAACCGTATGGTGGCTACTGCTGTACAATAATTTACATTCATGAACTTTAAATAGAACATTAAAACTGTCAAGCTGTGTTATTGTGTTCTCGCATTATTGTGATACTTTATTAATTTGTAAGGAGGGCACAATGCAGAGAGGCTTCAGCCCCCAACATAGAAAAGGAAGGAAAACGGAGGTCCATTTATATATTTTGTGCAAGTTTTGTTGTGGGGCCACTGAGATTCCCCTTTACAGCCTCTCGTCTTTCTAAACTTAGGGTTTGCCAACAAAATGACATTTCGTAATGGGAGAATTTCCTATACCACACAGCATTTTTGGGGTTGCCCTGTTCATCCCTATTCTCGTGCTGTTGGAGGTGCACTGTGGACTCTGCTGAGGACATTAAACCACCCACTGGAAGAAAATACAAATCTGGTCAATGTACGACTGTCTGCCTCTGGACGTATCCCTTACCAGGTGCACATTACCAGGAATTCCAATGCTTCTACAGCCTTACTAAGCTAAACTCACATCACGTCAGGCCGAAAACTGCATGTTTTGTACAGTGTTGGTTCAAAAGGTTGGGATTTCATCTTTTTATAAATCCAGTTTTGCAATCTCTATAAAGATTTTGATTTGAACCTATTGGTCTGGCCCTTCATGACAATCCAAGTTTCTTATGCGGACCTCTGTGAAATTTAATTACCCACCCCTGGACTAGATGGACATGGGTAGGGTATAAAGGTTGGACTAGATGGACGTATGTCTTATACACCCCCAAATACTAGTTTACTATGTAACGTTATACGACTTATGGTGGGTATAAAGGTTGACTAGATGGACGTATGTCTTTTACAACCTCACTACTATGTTACATGAACTGTTTATACAGACATTTGGGTAGTATAAAGGTTGGACTAAATGGACGTTGTCTTTATACAACCTCCAATACTGTTGTTACTATGTAACTGTTATACAGACATATTGGTAGGGTATAAAGGTTGGACTAGATGGATCGGTCTTTAACAACCCTCATACTGTGTTACTATGTCCTGTTTATACAGACATTATGGGTAGGGTTATAAAGGTTACTAGATGGACATATTCTTATACAACCTCCATACTATGTTACTATGTAACTGTTATACAGACTTATGGTAGGGTATAAAGGTTGGACTAGAGACGTATGTCTTTATACACACTCCAATACTATGTTAATGTAACTGTTATACAGACATTATGGGTAGAGTATAAAGGTTGGACTAGATGGACGTATGTCTTTATACAACCCCAATACTATGTTACTATGTACTGTTATACGACATATGGGTAGGGTATAAAGGGTAGCTAATGACGTATGTCTTTATACAACCTCCAATACTGTGTTACTATGTAACTGTTATACAGACATTATGGGTAGGGATAAGGTTGGACTAGATGGATTAGTCTTATAACAACCTCCAATACTATGTTACTATGTAACTGTTATACAGACATTATTAGGATATAATGGTTGGACTAGATGGACTTGTGTATTTGTTTAACCTGGTAGTAATAGGTTACTACCAATCAGAATTCTGTACGGGCTGGTATATACAAGGCAGTTATGGCCCCCCCCATTGCTGATATTTTGTGGTATTTAAAAACAAACAACAATCACTTCTTCCCTGCATTTACCTGGCATCTTCTGGGGTCTCTGCCACAATGTGATACGTTCTTCTTTTCTGTGACAATGTCCAAGGCATTCTCTTTCTCATGTATGTCTATAATCGCTCTTTGGAAAATTCAGCAGAGAAAGTCAACACTATCATAATCCACTGATCTTTTTTTCTAGCCTTAATTGATGGACCTGGGAACATGTTAAATTAGTTTCCTCTGTGTTTAGTCCAGTTCGGAGCCAGGTTAATGCTCTCCTCCCCAACAGCCCATTAAAAAAAAATCCTGTTTTTCTTCCTTTTAAAGCATAACTCACTGGCACTCCTGATATCGATAGTCCCTCGGAGACGTTCCTCACTGTCATTCTCGAAGTACATGAGCTTAGACTCGCGTAGAACAAACCAGCGGCGTTTCCAGTTTCTTCTCGGGAAAGTGTGGGACATCCACCAACCTTTTTTGTACAGCCAACCGCACTTCAGAGCTTCCTGCTTTGTACGGAACCACATGAACGTGTCGTCTTTCAGGACGCACCAACGACGTCTCCAAATGTTCATCAGCCCCCCAGCTGGAAGAATAGAACCACGCAGAGTTTATTATAACTCGTTACAGGGCTACCTTCCTTCCTATATCCCTCCGTATGGAAATCGTAATATACCGGTGTGTACATATGGTACAGTGTCACTCCAACAAACAGATAAACACATGAAATACCAGACACATTGCCTGCCTTTCTTGACCCTTAAGTATTCACCTAGGGCTAGGCCACACCAGCCAGTTTTAAAACCCATGGAATCACATTTGTGATCCGATCGCATGTTAAAAAGCGTGCAATAGTGTTGACTGGCCACACTAGGTGCACTGCAATCCGTTATCAAGCACATGCGATCCGCAATCACAACACATGGCAACACGCATGAGCACCCCAAAATGTGCTACTTGCGTGGCCATTTTTGGAACTTACGGGTTACTGTGTGGTTTCAGTCACTAGAAAGGGTCCATTATGTATAGAATAAGCCACTCCATAACATTCACAGACAATATGCTATTCCGAACTTTTGGCCAATACATCTATAGCAATTCAGATACACTGGGCCTGTGCAAAGTCCACTGGCCATGTGGGGGTAGGATGTAGGTCAGTAAAAATGGTTAACCCCAGGAGACAACTTTACAGACATGTTGATTTTATTTACTAAATGTGTCTGTAGAATAGTGTATTTCTAGCCAGGGTGTGACTTACCTTTCATGTACAGATAACTATGAAAATAAGGGGGCCCCCCTCCATGAAACAAAGTCACTCGGCCAGTCATTAACTCTTCATCAGTATCAATATGACTATCGACTTCTTCATCGCTGTCCGAAACTGAATGGAAGGAATAGCATGTTACACAGTGATATATCCCAACCATGTCCCGATCTACGGTAACTGTAGGCTAAAGGCTGCAGTACATAATAGTGAGTTCCATCTACGGTAACCGTAGTATAATAATAGTGAGTTCCATCTATGGTAACCGTGTATAATAATAGTGAGTTCCATCTACGGTAACCGTAGTATAATAATAGTGAGTTCCATCTACGGTAACCGTAGGTTAAGGCTACAGTATAAAAAAAGTGACTTCCATCTACGGTAAACGTAGGCTAAAGGCTACAGTATAATAGTGAGTTCCATTTATGGTAACCGTAGTATAATAATAGTGAGTTCCATTTATGGTAACCGTAGTATAATAATAGTGAGTTCCATTTATGGTAACCGTAGTATAATAATAGTGAGTTCCATTTATGGTAACCGTAGTATAATAATAGTGAGTTCCATCTATGGTAACCGTAGGTTAAAAGCTACAGTATAATAGTGAGTTCCATCTACGGTAACCGTAGGCTAAAGCTACAGTATATAGTGGTTCCATCTATGGTAACCGTATATAATATAGTGAGTTCCATCTATGGTACCGTAGTATAATATAGTGAGTTCCATTTATGGTAACCGTAGGCTAAAGGCTAACAGTATATATGTGAGTTCCATCTATGGTAACCGTAGTATAATAATAGTGAGTTCCATCTATGGTAACCGTAGTATAATAATAGTGAGTTCCATTTATGGTAACCGTAGTATAATAATAGTGAGTTCCATCTACGGTAAACTAGGCTAAAGGCTACAGTATAATAAAAGTGAGTTTCATCACGGTAAACGATAGGCTAAAGGCTACAGTAATAATAGTGACTTCCATCTATGGTAACCGTAGTATAATAATAGTGAGTTCCATTTATGGTAACCGTAGTATAATAATAGCGAGTTCCATCTACGGTAACCGTAGCGAAAGGCACAGTATAATAGTGAGTTCCATCTATGGTAACCGTAGTTAAATAATAGTGAGTCCCATCTATGGTAACGTAGTATAATAATAGTGAGTTCCATCTATGGTAACCGTAGGCTAAAGGCTACAGTATAATAGTGGTTCCATCTATGGTAACCGTAGTATAATATAGTGAGTTCCATCTATGGTATGGTAGTATATAATATGAGTTCCATCTACGGTAACCGTAGGCTAAAGGCTACAGTATAATATTGATTTCCATCTAGGTAACCGTAGTATAATAATAGTGAGTTCCATCTATGGTAACGGTAGTATAATAATAGTGAGTTCCATCTACGTACCGTCTAAAGGCTACGTATAATAGTGAGTTCCATCTATGGTAACCGTAGTATAATAATAGTGAGTTCCATCTACGGTAACCGTAGGCTAAAGGCTACAGTTTAATAATAGTGAGTTCCATCTACGGTAACCATAGGCTAAAGGCTATAGTATAATATGATTTCCATCTATGTAACCGTAGTATATAATAGTGAGTTCCATCTATGGTAACCGTAGTATAATATAGTGAGTTCCATCTACGTAACCGTAGGCTAAAGGCTACAGTATATAATAGTAAGTTCCATCTATGGTAACCGTGGTATAATAATAGTGAGTTCCTCTATGGTAACCGTAGTATAATAATAGTGAGTTCCACCTACGGTACGTAGGCTAAAGCTACAGTATAATAATATATGAGTTCCATCTATGGTAACCGAGTAATAATAATAGTGAGTTCCATCTATGGTAACCGTAGTATAATAAGTGAGTTCCATCTATGGTAACCTGTATAATAAAGTGAGTTCCATCTATGGTAACCGTAGTATAATAATAGTGAGTTCATCTACGGTAACCTAGTCTAAAGGCTACTATAATAATAGTGAGTTCCATCTACGGTAACCGTAGGCTAAAGGCTCCAGTATATAGTGAGTTCCATCTATGGTAATTGAGTATAATAAGTGAGTATTCCATCTATGGTAACCGTAGGCTAAAGGTTACGTATAATAATAGTGAGTTCCATTTATGGTAACCTTAGTAAATAATAGTGAGTTCATCTACGGTAACCGTAGGCTAGCTACAGTAAATAAAAGTGAGTTCCATCTATGGTAACCGTAGTTTAATAATAGTGAGTTCCCTCTATGGTACCGTAGTATATAATTAGTGAGTTCCATCTACGGTACCGTAGGCTAAGGCTACAATATAAAATTGAGTTCCATCTATGGTAACCGTAGTATAATAATAGTGAGTTCCATTTATGGTAACCGTAGTATAATAAAAGTGAGTTCCATCTACGGTAAACTTAGGCTAAAGGCTACAGTATAATAAAAGTGAGTTTCATCTACGGTAAACGTAGGCTAAAGGCTACAGTATAATAGTGACTTCCATCTATGGTAACCGTAGTATAATAATAGTGAGTTCCATTTATGGTAACCGTAGTATAATAATAGCGAGTTCCATCTACGGTAACCGTAGGCTAAAGGCTACAGTATAATAATAGTGAGTTCCATCTATGGTAACCGTAGTTAAATAATAGTGAGTTCCATCTATGGTAACCGTAGTATAATAATAGTGAGTTCCATCTATGGTAACCGTAGGCTAAAGGCTACAGTATAATAGTGAGTTCCATCTATGGTAACCGTAGTATAATAATAGTGAGTTCCATCTATGGTAATGGTAGTATAATAGTGAGTTCCATCTACGGTAACCGTAGGCTAAAGGCTACAGTATAATAGTGAGTTCCATCTATGGTAACCGTAGTATAATAATAGTGAGTTCCATCTATGGTAACGGTAGTATAATAATAGTGAGTTCCATCTACGGTAACCGTAGGCTAAAGGCTACAGTATAATAGTGAGTTCCATCTATGGTAACCGTAATATAATAATAGTGAGTTCCGTCTACGGTAACCGTAGGCTAAAGGCTACAGTATAATAATAGTGAGTTCCATCTATGGTAACTGTGGTATAATAATAGTGAGTTCCATCTATGGTAACCGTAGTATAATAATAGTGAGTTCCATCTATGGTAACTGTAGTATAATAATAGTGTGTTCCATCTACGGTAACCGTAGGCTAAAGGCTACAGTATAATAATAGTGAGTTCCATCTACGGTAACCGTAGGCTAAAGGCTACAGTATAATAATAGTGAGTTCCGTCTATGGTCACCGTAGTATAATAATAGTGAGTTCCATCTATGGTAACCGTAGTATAAAAGATGAATCGACCAAATCCTTTTGAACCAACACTGTACACAACATGCAGTTTTTTTCTCGGCCTGAGTGATCGATAGTTTTCAGTCTTTAGTAAGGCTTGTACGAAGCATTCGGAACCTGGTAATGTGCTCCCTTGGAAGGGATACTGTCACAAGAGGCCGCCATTCGTACATTGACCAAGATTTGTATTTTTCTTCCAGTGGGTGTTTAATAATGTCCTCAGCAGAGTCCACAGTGCCACTCCCAACAGCTACGAGAACATAGGGAGACAGGCCAACCCCAAAAATGCTGTGGTAAGGGAAATTCTCACTTAACTGAAATGTCATTTCTTGTTTCTGGAAAACCCCTAAGTTTAGAAAGACGAGAGGCTGTAAAGGGAATCTCAGTGGCCACCACAACAAAACTTGCACAAATATAGAAAATGGACCTCTTTTTCCTTTCCTTTTCTATGTTGGGTTGGGGGGTGAAGCCTCTCTTCATTGTGCCCTCCCTTACAATTACATAAAGTATCACACATGCAGAACACCAATAACACAGCTTGACAGTTTTTAAAAATGTCTATTTACAGTTCATGAATGTCATATTGTCCAGCAGTAGCCACATAAGCGGTTTTACCACGAACTGGTGTAGTGAGTTTGACATGAAATGTAAATTATTGTACAGCATTAGCCACTAGAAACGGTTTAACACTGGTGGAGTGAGATATTGACATGACTGATAATTATTGTACAGCATAGCCACCATAGATAAACGGGTTTACCTGGTGTGGTGAGATTTGACATGAAATAAATTATTGTACAGAGTAGCCACGCAATAACGTTTTACAACTGGTGTAGTGAGTATTGAACATGAATATAAATTATTTGTACAGCAGTAGCCACCATATACGGTTTAAACACTGGTGTGGTGAGATCTTGACAGAATATAAATTATGTACAGCCTAGCACCATACACGGTTTACAACTGGTGTAGTGAGATATGGACATGAAATAAATTATTGTACAGCAAGTAGCCACCTAAAACGGTTAAACTGGTGTGTGAGATATGCATGAATATAAATTATTGTTACAGCAGTAGCCACCATAATACGGTTTACATACAAAAAATGGGTGTGGTGGATATTGACAGGAAATATAAATTCTTGTACAGCAGTAGCCACCATATAATACGGTTTACACTGGTGTGAGATATTGACATGAATAGACCTTAATTGTACACAGTAGCCACTATACACGGTTTACACTACACTGGTGTGAGTTTGAATGAATATAAATTATTGTACAAGCAGTATCCACTATAACGGTTTACACTGGTGTTGTGCGATCTTGGACATGAATTAAATTATTGTACAGCAGTAGCCACCATAACCATAGTAACGGTTTACACTGGTGTGGTGGATAAATTGGACATGACTGTAAATTAATTGTACAGTGCATAAGCACTATAACATAAACGATAACGGTTTACCACTGGGTGGTGAGATAATTGACATGATATAAACAAATTATTGTCAGCATACCACTATACGGTTTTTACACGTGTGTGGTGAGATATTGACATGATATAATTATTGTACAGCGTAGCCACTATAAAACGGTTTTACACTGGTGTGGGTGAGAGATTGACATGAATAAACTTATTGTAAAGCCGTAGCGCACCATACGGTTACACTGGTGTTGAGATATTGGACATGAATATAAATTATTGTACAGCGTAGCCAGCCACTATACGGTTTTACAAACAACCACTGGTCGTAGTGAATATGACATGAATATAATTATTGTAACATCCAGTAGCCACTATACGGTTTTACACTGGTGTGGTGAGATATTGACATGAATATAAATTATTGTACAGCAGAGCCACCATATACGTTTTACACTGGTGTATTGAGATATTGAACCTGATATAAATTAGTCAGCAGTAGCCACATAAAACGGTTTTACACTGGTGTAGTGAGATAATTGACCGAAAGTAAATATTGTCGCAGCAGTAGCCCACCATAATAAAAACGGTTTTTTTTACAACTGTGTGTGAGATATTGACATGTGCTGTTTCCAGAGATTTATGTAATGATCGTTCAGCGGTAAAGTCACTAGTAGAGTTTTTTTACATTCACACATACATACTTAGGACTGGAATTTTTTTATTTTTCCTCTTTTAGGGAAACACTGGACGTGGGTCTCATCTGAACTCTGTATGCCCTACCGACTGCCTGATAGGTAACATGAACATCTCATTTCTCATGTGCCTTCTCATTTCTACACTATTGTCTATTAGTACTTACATTCATTATTACATTTGTTTTTTGCAGTACGCTGCATATGTTGAAAGAGAAACTGTTAATGTGGCTCCTTTTCCATTAATCCTTAACCATAAAGGTCAGGGAACTATAGAATTGTGTGCTTCCCCAGTAAATTATAAGCTATTAAAAGTTAGTAAATGCATTTCTGTGGCCAAATAAATGTAAAAGGCAATAAAATTATGGATTATTAGGTATAATGTCATCCCCCACTTTATACTAATATTATAAAGTCCAAGATACAAGCACACAGACCGAGTTATACAGTGGAACTCTGGGTACCACCTCGATGTAATTATAAGGGATATGTAATCCCCCACTGTAATGATAAGGATACTAGAATCACTGAGGGTTCTGTGTTATATAAAGGTACAAGGACACAGACTGAGTTAATACAGGAACTCTGGTGTACCACTCATGTATTAAAGGGATATATATCCCCTCACTGTAAATTATACAGGGTAATTAGAAGTCCTGAGGAGTTCTGTGTCATATACGGTACCAGGACACAGACTGAGTATCAGGGAACTCTGGGTACCACTCATTTATTAAAGGGATAATGTATCCCTACTTACTGTAATTATAAGGATATTAGAAGTCACTGGGACGTTCGTGTCTATATAAAAGGTACAAGGACACAGACTGAGTTATACAGGGAACTCTGGGTACCACTCATTTATTATAGAGGATAATGTATCCCCCCCACTGTAAATTATAAGGATATTAGAAGTCACTAGGGTTCTGTGTCTATATAAAAGGTACAAGGACACAGACTGAGTTATACAGGGAACTCTGGGTACCACTCATGTATTATAAGGATAATGAATCCCCTACTGTAAATTATAAGGATATTAGAACACGAGGGTTCTGGTCTATATAATGTACAAAGGCACAGATGAGTTATACAGGGAACTCTGGTACCACTGAGTATTTAAGGATAATGATCCCCACTGTAAATAAAGGATATTAGAGTCACTAAGGAGTCTGTGGTTATATAAAAGTACAAGGACACAGACTGAGTTTATACAGGGAACTCTGGGTACCACTCATGTTTTATAAGGGATAATGTTTCCCCCACTGTAATTATAAGGATATTAGAACACTGAGAGTTTTGTATCCATACACAGTTTTACGTGTGTGTAACATACATACCATTTTATATATAAAATCATCCATTGATGCCCAGTTGCTTAATCCCACCTCATAGTTGGAGCACACACAAGACTTGTGTACATAGCTTTAATGTGGAGCGATCAAACCGCTTTCAGCCCCGTCATCAGGATATACACTGAAAACCTAAGCCATGTTAGTAAGAGATCAAGCTTTAGGTCTATATAAAGGCTGATTTCTCTAGGCATGGTGATATAGGAAAGTAAATGAGTGATGGTTGTTTTAATGGCCACATAAGATTTCCCTTTCTACTGACCACTTCTTAGAACCAAACTCCTTTTGTGATCATCACTGCAAACCGTGTGCTCACGTTAATACTGATATACCCGAGGAGATGCACCATTGGATCTCCCTGCTGCAGGAAACCTCGAGGGGAAGCAAGGTGGAAGGACAGGAATTCCTTGTGAGAGTATCAGCACATTGACTCCTTCACTTACTTTCACTTACACTTTTTCATTTGATCCACCTTCTCTCCATGATTAGGAACCAGTATGGCTTTTCCTGAATTCCACAACCCAGCACTGGGGTATTTTCAATGAATGATTGGTTAGGATTGTTTTTCTTGGTCTAATTTTCCCAAAAGGCTAAGAGTGGTAATCAAGCTTCATCTGAAACCACGGGGATGTCAGTGCAATCGTCCTTACCACTGGCCCAATCATTTCCATTACTCTGCTTTATTGGAGACTTTATGTTAAGAGATGAAATGAGGCAGTGATGTGTGTTCTATGGGATACATATCTCACCCGCATGCCTACTGGGAAGGCAAACATTCCTGCACATGTAGATGTATTTCCCTTGATTTCTACCCATCACCCTTGCCTACAGGTTGGCTGCACAAGGAGGTGCAGAGCGGCAATAAAATGGCATCTTTAAAGCTGAAGAGGCGCTGGTTTGTGTTAACTAGAAATGCTCTGGATTACTACAAGTCTTCAGAGCGACGGCATCCAGACTCGGGACACTTGTACCAACGTCTCTGCCTCGGTGGTTCAGCCAGATGAGAAAAACCCACGTCGGAAACAGGTAGGAGTCACGGGAATGTGGCAGAGAAGACGTGTCTTGTTTATACATTCTTTCTCTACCATAAGAAAATAAATAAAAACATAAACAGGATTCTCCAATCTGAGAATCCCAAAGAAACCGAGGTCTGTAGAGACCTAGTTTCATCATGATTATGTATAACCAAATTTGCCTTCATATAAGACATGTGTTGCAGGTTATTGGAACTTAATTGTTTATGGTCGGAAGCATTCGTACAGGGTCTACACTAAACTGCTTATGAACCATGCGGTGGCCCCATGCAATACTGGGAGTGATTGACACAAGTCACCCCATTGAGACCCCGACCCAAACATTATCAGGACATCAGTGCAGTGCAAATGACAACTCTAGATTGTGGTAATTAGGTAACAATGTCTATTGTAATGCTATATACTGTCTGTTGTTTGATTTCTAGGAGAGTAGCTTGAACAGTGAGCTGTTGAGCAGATGTACAGAAGAATCCTATACTGAGATATACCCAGCATTCTCTGCACTCGCCTCTTCTTGCCACTGCCTTATGGAGAAGTCAGCCTCCATTGTAAGTTCTATGACATCACTGCGGGGAGTTTAATATCCTTTTATATCTATCTATGAGAAAATAAAGCAGAGGTCCCCCCTCCTTTAATTCCCAGGTTCTATCGGGACACGGAACATCCTCTTTTTTCCAAGTTCTAAAACAAAGTGCCTTTAAAGGAATAGATCTGAAAAAGTGATCTATTCCTTTAATGCATTGTCAAAGAAAGTAAAGGAGCTATGTCTTCCATCCCTTAATCAATTTTACCGGAGCCTGGAACGTAGGGGAGTAATAGCTCCTTTACCAGTGCATTAAAGGAATAGTTCACTTTCTCAGTAAACTATTTCTTTAAAAGGATGGCAACATTCAATAGATGTGTGAACACTTATTACAACCCACCTCCTAGTGAAACTAGGAACCTTAAAAACACACGAGTTATAAACAATGTTAGCCACCTAAGAGTAAGTAATTAAAATATCATCCAAAGTTTATTTAATGATGCACCAGATACACATTTTTACATAAATTCTAGAGATAAAAAAATCACTTAAAGGGGAACTGTGGTCCAAAAATGACTTTAGGTAAATAGATAGGAATTGCTCTCCTGAGAATTTCTGCAATTTATTGTCATTGTTATTTTGCATAGTTTGAAGATATTTACATTTTTGTGTGTGTATGGCAGCAGCATCACTAGGTCCCCGGCGCTTCCTGCTCTGAAACCATGTCAGTCAATCTCCCGTGTCCCCCCCCCCTCCCCTTTGCAGCCCCCTGTCCCTCCCACTCATGGACCCCATGGTCCCCTCCATTGCAGGCCCCGCTTGGCCCATTCTCTTACAGCCCCATGTGGCCCCACCCACCCGCGGGTGCTAAGCCCTGTCCACTCGCGGGTGCATAACAGAACACACAGAAGAAAAAAGTACCCAAGTAACAAAATAGTAAAACAGCATAACCGTATCTCTAATAAGGTGAACAGTGTTATGTTTCGTAAATAGCAGGGTAATTAATAGATATGGCAATTCAGTAAGCATAGAAAAACCTCCTAGCTTTCAAGAATAAAAAAATCCACATTGTAAAATTATTGAAACTTAACCTCCGGTGTAAACGACCCGAATCCTCCAGAGCAACAAACTGCCACAGTTTGAGGATCAATGAATTGTGCAGTTGGCTGGCAAAATATAGTCCATAGGAGACTTCACTTTGGGCTGTGATTTACAAACCTTTCTATTGTCCTTGATGGACCTTGGTTGGTTGAGGTCACTAAAGTACAGCCGATTTTTTCGGGCCAATACCCAAATATCTGCTTGTTACCTTGTCATAGAAATTCTAGACTCATTTGCATGAGTAAACACCATATACCATCGGTTTATGGTTTGTACTGTTATCCCAAACCATAAACCGGCCTGGGTAAGTTGGAAGTAAAACCACCGCTTGCACCCGGCATGCTAATGATTTGCTGTCTGATAGAACATTTACCCGACTTTACAATGGCCTTTTAGGCTGGGTACACACAAGCAGATGATTTGTCCTGGTCGACTACTCGATAGGTGGCTATGGTCGCAGACAAAAATCTGTTTGTGTGTACCCGATATTTCTTTCAATGTATCAGGTAAAATGTCACTATGTTCCATGAAAATAATACAAACTCACAATACACCTGGATCCCGGGAGAATTTTTGTGCACTATTTAGGTCAGGGAGTTGTGCACATTTGCACAGCTTAAGAGACAGTGCTCAGAAGATTCACTGAAACCTGTTGATAATAATATTATAATCCCTACTGGAGTGATGGAACCTGTGTTTAAACACCCTGGCACCTTCATATGGTCATGGAACCTTTTGTAATTGGAAATGAATGAGGTAGATCATCCCCTAAGGTCAGTAGTCTTCATTACCTTTCTTTCTCCCCAGTACAAAAAGCAGAGGGATAATACAACCCTCCAGGATGAGGCTGTGCGGATTTTAATTCTCTGCAAGAGATCGAACTGTTCCTGATCCTGTTCCTATAATTCAGGGCATCTTACGACTTGCCAAGACTTGAAGTCCCTGAGGGATGAGGTGTCTGTCAGCTGATCAAACAGACCAATCAAGTGCCTGACCAACAGCTTAGGAATCTGCGCCATTGGCAGCTCCTGTCTGTATGAGCTGCACGTTCCTCCCTGGGCGGGAAATTCTGCGCTATCTCAAGTTTCATTTGAAAAGGTGAGGAGCCGTCTAGTCCTTTTTTGGCGTTCTCATTAAAGTGTCTTACATCATGACTCCATTGAGCTTATAATGAACTAGTAGAGTGTACCGAGGAGTTTGTTTTGTTTTTAATTCAGGGTGAGAGACCGCTTCCCGGCACGGAGGTCGAACAATTTGCACACTTTGTTTGTTGATGCTTAAAGAAGACAAAGTGCCGAGAGATGGTCCCATCTCAAGAAGAAATTTTCTGCTCTGCTTACTCGCAGTCCAATGACACCACCGTCTACTGTCACGGGAGGGAGGCTCCTGTCAGTCTGCATCAACTCTCCACAAACCGCAGGAGAGTGGTGGAGAAGTTATAATTCGTGGCTCTCCTATGGACGACAGTCGCAATATGTTCTCTCTATTTGAACACCAACAAGAACACAGGACAGAGCGTTGGAGAGTCGCGTCATTGTAGCCGATGTTCTCGCAAAGTTTGAGAGGTGATTGTGTCTTTCCTCCTTCTGGCTTATCATCTATAATAACTTGTATGTGTTTTAAAGAGATTTTATTATTCATCTCTGTGTACCCCATGAATAAAAACAACTTTGGGCCAATTCCAGAAATAATCCCTTCTAGGTGCAGCAGTTTTAATTGGATGTTGCATCAGGAAAAGTCCTCAGTGTCCAACTCTTGCATTGGGTAGGTTAAAATGGAGGTTTACATATCCGGTTTGTAACGTACAAACTTTTATCTGAAACAACTGGGAATCGTTCAAGGGCTGCAGGACGAATATCACAGTTTTTGAAAATTAATTTGCTGTAGAAAGTTATTTGCATCATTTTGGTTTTGCATAAACACTGAATGAAGTTTGCTGCAGTTGATTACCCTGGTTTAACTGATTTTCTGTTCTTCTCTTGACTTGTTCACAGGCTTGTTGGTTCAGGTGACGACGAGGAGGATTTGGGCCATGGAATCTCTATTTAAACTATACTGCTTCCTGGATGTGCAGAGTGTTCCCAGGGAGGGCATAGAATTTGCTTTATTTTGGCAGGTTTAGTTATAAACACCCTGGGAAATGGACTTATCTGTATTCAGGGAGAAAGAAGTGTCTTGGCCTTGTATACCTGTACTTAGGGTAGGCAGGGTGCCAGACTGGTGCTCATGGTGTTTCAGTTTCTAAAAGCAACTAGATCTGGATACCACAAACAACCCACAGTACAGAAAGGGTGGCACCTTTTATTTATATACAAATCTAATTGCATATTGGCTATATCTCCATAAGGAGATCTGGTTTAGCAGGCTGTTTGGTACAGGAACCTTATAGAGATAAGCCAATTGCAATTAGAATTGTTTGTGCAACTATTATTTCTGGTTTTTGTATGGATTATATTTTTGGTCTCCAGTTGCATTTTATATGAGTACAAACAGCCCCAATTTTACATTCCCTTTTATTATATTTGTGTTCCCAGTAGGATGCAAATGCAACCCTAGAAACTGTAACTATTAGATAGACGGATATCCTTCTGTAACAACCTGTTTGCAATTTCAATTAAAATTACAACTTTTATTGTCACTAAGGGCAAGGCCCCAGTAGGAAGCATGCAGGAATCTCACAAAGTTGCGATTTCACTGCATGCACGATTCCCTACATGCGCGCTACGATTGCTTTGATGTACCCCAAAAATGGGTCGGAGCACCAGGGTAATGGGGCCATCCTCATTCTCTTGGATGGGGATAGCCCATCTAAGAGGACAACGTACATCAAAATAGGCTAGTGGGGCCATCCCTAAAGGCCAATGAAAACACACTCATCTATACTATGTTATTTTATTTGTCTAAATAACTGTGAAGTCATTATATAACCATTTATTATAGGCCCACGAAACTCTAACCAATGTCACTTTCCTTGCACCTGAAGAGACCATTACTGCACTGTCAGCTCTTGACCTGCAGTATGTTCATAGGAGATTGTTCCCGAGTACATGGTTGCTCTGATACAGTATATCCTGTGCAGAGACTTAAAGCCAAAATTACTTCAGGCCACCAAAAGCACACAACTGGTCAATACTCCTCGAGAGGAGGAGAACCAGCTTCCTGGAGGGGACTCTGAACGTGGTTCAAGGTGGGATCAATGAGAAACAAGCTGGAGGAAGAGCAAATGTTGGATTGGATAAAAGAGGAGTTGTTGCTGCTCGAACAAGCATTGCAGAGAAATGTCCAAATTGCAAGGATTGTCTCAGCTCCAAGCAATGGTGAAGTAACATGGTTATAATAACCGAATGGTCGGATATGATCAACGCTCTTTGTGTTTGAGGTATAATGAGTGGGGAAACCCTTATTCTCTGCTCTCTTAGTTGGAGTGCCCATGTTATATCCTTTTGGGTTAACAAGACTTTCAGATTGAAATAAGGGGCACTTGTATTGCACTAGCACTAAACACATCTGTGCAATATTATGGGCCCAAGAGGTCAGTTGAAACCTCCTTTGCCATTACAAAGCATTACGGTTCATGGGACAGCAGACGAATTACCATAATGGTATAAAGGCTGAAACCCTAGTGTTCCCCATGTGCTGGTTTTCTACCGATGATATGAGGAAAAAGTGGTAGAAATCCGAATAATCCAATTTGCGCTAATTACCGTATTCCTTTTCTTCTTGCATAACTTTACATTAACTCCACATTTTTTGTATTTTCTCACCCAGTACAAAAGGAAGGCGGCTTCCCCACTGACCTGTGGTTGGGGGTGAGTGCAAAATGTGTCTGTATACAAACGGGGGAACCAAAGCTTTGGAGACTTCCAGTTGAACACATCATTTTCTTGGCGCTCCCCAACCCCACACTTTCAAGATCACGGTAGATGATCGAGAGATGTTCTTTGAAACCCCCAGGTAAATCGCTCTGCATGCAGTGGTAACAGACCAACCCCCCCTAAACACTGCCATTGTAACCATGAGATCAAGCCTTTCTCTGGTGCTGTACAGAATAAACTCACTTGTACTTTGAGATTTCAGATGTGTGTTGATCTGAAATGTTTTCCCTTGTTTTTAGGTTTTTACCCTTCCACCAAATGTTTGGGTTGATCCAGTTTTCTTTTGCTTCTTGGGTTTGGCAGATAACGGTGGGATGGAGATTATGCCTTTTATATTATGTCCTAGTAACATAGTATTGGAGGTGTAAAAACACAGACATCCATCCATCTAGTCCAACCTTTATACCCATACCATAATTCTGTATAAACCGTTATATAGTACATCAGTATTGGAGGTTTGTATAAAGACATACGTCCATCTAGTCCCCTTTATACCCTACCCTACTGTCTGTATAACAGTTACATAGTAACATAGTATTGGAGGTTGTATAAAGCCCAGCTCCATCTAGTCCAACCTTTATATCCACCCATAATGTCTGTAAACAGTTACATAGTAACATAGTAATTGGAGTGTTGTTAAAGGACATACCTCCATCTAGTCCAACCTTTATACCTTACCACAATGTCTGTATAACAGTTTACATAGTAACATAGTATTGGAGGTTGTATAAAGCATACATCCATCTAGTTCACCTTTATACCTACCCATAATGTCTGTATAACAGTTACATAGTAACACAGTATGGAGGTTGTTAAAGACCATACGTCATCTAGTCAACCTTTATACCCACCCTAATGTCTGTATAACAGTTACAAATAACAATAGTATTGGAGGTTATATAAGACATACGTTCCATCTTTCAAACTTTATATACCTACCCATAATGTCTGTATAACAGTTACATAGTAACACAGTAGTGGAGGCTGTATAAAACATACTTCCATCTAGTCAACCTTTATACCCTACGCCTATGTCTGTATAACAGTTTACATGTAACATAGTTATTGGGGTTGTATAAAGACTATACGTCCATCTAGTCCAACCTTTATACCCTACCCAATAAGTGGGCTAATCAAAACGGCAACTGTTTCGGGCCCATGTGTTCTGTGCTTTTTGTCAGCCAATAACCAACACATCAAAGTACCAACTCATTTAAGGTGCTAGTGCATCAACTCTCCTGTGACATCATTAAAACTATTTCCTGTGGATAAAACACATACAGGGAGATCAATAAAAGTTCTTATTGTTAAAAATGATGCTAATTTTCCCAACCAATCCAGATGTTAGCTTTTCAAATGTTAAATAAGTATCTATTGTTTGGAGCAAAATTACAACCATTAAACAAAGAATTTTATTGAACTATGAACCTTATAAATGTTTTGGTAACTTTGATGTGTTCTATTTGGCTTGACAAAGGACCAGAACACAGGGCCCGAAACTTGCCATTTTTTTTCTTTTTTGATATCCCATGTGTGCGCTGGACTAAATTTACTATCTAATCTATTTATCTACCAAACAAATGTAGTAACACTTGTACTCAGTCCACAAAGATAAAAAAAGGGGATCGTATTAGCAAACAGTGTGCCCGTTGGTGCTCAGAGGAATTTGCTTGTGTGTGTATGTTTTGCCTATGTGGATATAACGAATCTTTACAAAGTTATTTTATAAAACTGTTACTCAGGACAGTTACCAGCATCCGACACATCATAAAATTAATAAGATAGGAAGAGACTACAGGCTTTGCATGATCCCTTTCCGTATATTGAAATAAGGAAACAGGAGACTTCGGGGTAATTTCCATTTTTTCAATGGTAGCTCCGCGCTCAGAAGCCTATACCTTTTGACAGCATTACCACAAAAAGATGAAACTGTCGGTAGTTGCACTCTGGGTTTGAAATCTAGCTTTGTGAATCTGAAGAAAGAGCCTTTTAAATGGTATAGCTTTCCTGAGAGCTGGTATGGAAACATGGAATTACCCAGAAATTTTGGTTACTTAGTTTCAGCACTCTTAAGTCATGGGTCAGTCTGGCCGTCATTTTTCAAAGATTAAAAATGGGTCTCATAGGCACAGAACGCTTCGGGACTACTGTGTTTCCCTCAGCCGCGGTCGGACGCCCTAATAGAGACGTACTGACCGCCCAGAGGAGAAATATCCCTCTTTCCGAAACGATCGATCATGCGATTGTTTGGCGGCCACGACACGGTTCGGAAAGATCCAACTGGTATCGGGGGCTTTCGTAATGTGTGTTACCCAGCTCTTAGAGGTTGTGGGCTAAACCTACATTTTGGTTTTTTTTCTATTTTTCAAACTTTATGGTGTCAAGTAAAGTAAGTTTACGTTATTAATTGTTATTATTTGTTTTGTAATTCATTGAAAGTAGTAGTAACTTATACTTTGTATAGTGTTATTTGTTATGGTGATTTTAAATTGTGGATAATTACATACACACAGACATATAGACCTTTCCTATGTGTAATAGTGATCTATATATCGATCTGCAATCCCACCTAATAGTAATTTATAAGCAGATTAAATAGACGTGGCCCTAGTCCCGAACCCTGATTCACTTTAGTCCATTAGATGTCGCTCCATTGATCAATACTCTCTTATTGATCTATCAACAAATTCTCTCTCCCGGTACAAATTGTTTTTTCAAGACCACCGATCTTACATTACGTTGTTTTGAGTTTATAACAGTATCATCCCCTTGGTAAAATCCAGTATCCACATCCACATCCAATTCCAAGAATCTAACTTCTTACTCACCTCTTCATAACACCAAGCAAGAGTACTGCCAGGACTCCCCTAAATACTACAACTAATAAATCAGTTGTCTTGAGACTCGGTCTAGAAGAAGTTTCCAGTATTATCTCTACCCCATCACTGATGTCAAAACTTTACAGCAATTAAGTTTATACAATGGACAATGTATCAAACCCATCCATCACAAGTCACGCCGAGCCCAAGATCATAATTATTAATTGTCATATTATATATCCCCAGAGAAGATGAGATGTGCGTTCATATTTAATTTGTCTGTAATACTTTTGGTCCTTAAGTTTAATCAAGAACACTAGTAGTCTAATCCCCATTGCAGTGTGGGGTATTAATCTGTATAGATTCCTAGGAATTACCCGTTCACTGCAGGTAGATTTTCATTTTTTTTTTTGTCGTTACTGCCAGAAGAATTTTTCAGGAATTTTGCCATCAAATCGTTTAGACTTAATTTTACGTAGGAAACCTTGCAGTAATCAGGAATATTATACCATTGTTTTTCTTCAGCCACGTCTACTGTAATAGGTAACAAAATTTTTGTAACTTTCTGGGACATTTTTCCTGGAATATGGGTACAATATGTACCAACACTGAAAAAATTTTGCAAATTTTCATGGATTTTTCCCATTTTTTACTATAGTTATCTTAAGGTTACACACAAAACTCTTACTGTTTCTAAAAAAGCTCAGATACTCCCGCTAGCAACTATACCAGATTATTAGGTTCCCCAACGTTTTCCTGGTACGGAGACAGCCCCCCACACTAAAACTGCACCTCCTAGAATATTACAAAAACCAAATTAAAAATGTGTAACCACTACGACAGTTAACATAGAATATCTATACCAAATTAATCTAAAATATCCCCCCCAAGTGAGATATTTTTAAGAAACTACACACGTCGCAGGATTTTTCGCGTGAGGTGAGTTGTTTCGATCAAAATGCAGATACCCCGGACGCAGCTCCTTCGCGTCAAATTTGTAATTACTTTCTCACATTTTCCTTTTTTTCCTCAACGTAAAATCAGAGACAAAATCAAATGCGAATTTCAGCTAAAAACTGTGGAGGAAAGTTTCAAACGCATCTCAATATGAAGCCTAACCCCTTCCCCGCATAAAACGGTAATGCCATCATTCATTGGTTACCCAGAGCCAATGGCTGCCAACTACCAACCCAAGCGTGACCAGTGCCAAAGTCAATAGCAGCAAAAAAAAACTTAAGAGCCAGTTTTGTATTTCACAGTCCCTGCATGTTTTTTCACAAACAAACACCCCCCCAACTCAAAAATACCCCCCCACAAAACTATATCCTTTCCTGAAATTTACAACACTTTCAAGCTATGTTAACGCTGTAGTTTCGTTCATTCATACCATCCAATGTGTGGGCGCGTTCTTCGTAGAAGTTTGGCACTTTTAAACCGATTTTAAAAAAAAATGAACATCAAACAACGTTCAATAAGGTCCGAAATCATGCCAAACCCCATGGACTGTAAAAAAAGGTACCCAATAATCAAATCTCCCAATGTCCTGAAATCAAACGGTATGCCATATGTGTGGTTTAGCACACGCGGACGTGAAGCGAAAAGCCAACCGAGTGAGACAATGCACGCTGGCTCAGAAACAGCCGAAAATATTTAGCCAACTCGAATTTTGGACGTCTGCAGTTTTTTTTCCACAAAAACAACAAAAACACCCCCCCCTTAACTTATAATAACCCCCACAAACTATATATTCCTGAAATCTACACCCTTCAGAGCTATGTAACGGCTGTAGTTTGTTCATTCCTACCATCACTGGTGTGGGCGCAGTTTTCTTCGAGAAGTTCGCACTTTTCTGAAAATGAACAAAAAACAACTTCAAACGGTATAAATCATGCCAAAACCTGATGGAATCTAAAAAAATTACTAAATATCATCTCCCAATGTCCTGACATCAAACGGTAATGCCCTAGTGTTGTACACCCCCGGAACGTGAGCGAAAAGCCACAGTGAGACAATGCACGATTGCTCAGAAACAGCGAAAAATATTTAGCCAACTCCGAATTTGACAGTCTGGCAGTTTTTTTTTTTTTTCCACAAAACACCCTGATACCTCAGAAATAACCCCCCACAAACTATATATTCCTGAATCAAACACCTTCAGCTATGTAGCACTGTAGTTTTCGTTCATTCATACCATCAATGGTGGGGCGCAGTTCTTCGTAAAGTTCGCATTTCTACAACAAGTTTCTGGAAATAGAGAAAAATACATTTCAAAGTTACAAATCACACCAAAAACCCCATGTAATAGTAAAAAACAACTTATTACCAATATCAAATCTCCTAAATGTCCTAATCAAACAGTGTGCCATATGTGTGGTTACACACACTGACCGTGAAGCGACAGTCAAATGTAAAACAATGCGCAGTGCCGCCCAATAAACGCATTTTCCCATATTTTTCCAAACTGAACACGCCTCTAACATTGGAAATAACCCCCGCAAAAACTATATATTTCCTCAGAATTACATACCTTCAGCTACTTAACTCGTATTTGTTCATTCATACAATCAATGGTGTGGGCGAGTTCTTCGTAGAAATTCTGCATTTGTCTGAAAATGAACAAAAACAACTTCAAGTAAAATCAATGCCAAAACCCCAAGGACTTAAAAAAAGTGTACCAATAATCAAAAATCTCCCCAAATGTTCTGAATCAAACGGTAATGCCCTATGTCATGGGTACACACGCAGAACTGGTAATCACTAGCCACAAATTGAGCCAATGAACAGTGGCCCAATTACAGCAACTTTTCAGATTTGTCCGACTAAAAACCCCCTCTAATTTAGAATAACCACCCCCCAAACCTATATATTCTTTCCTTGGACCTCTACACACCTTCAGGCTACACATGGTGTGATTTTTTTATGCATCCCACCAATTGGTGTGGGTGCAGTTTTTTGTGTACAATTTCGCTTTCTTACCAGATTTTCAGGAAAATTTATAAAAATACAATTCAAAGTTAAAAATCATGGCAATTTCCATGTCATGTAAAAAAAACTTGTCAATTATCAATCTTCCAATTCCTCTGAATCAAAAAACGGTAATGCCATAATGCGTGGTATTCACGACAGGACGTGGCCACACTAGCTCAAATGGGAACGCATGCCACCGTGTAATTACAAGAAAAGAATCAAGGTGCTCTGTAATTTCCAAACGCCCCAAACTTGAAATGCCCCCCGCAAATAAACCCCCCACGACATATCAATCTCCACACATTTTCCTGATCAACGGTATGCCATATGCGTTGATTCACAAGAACGTGGCCACCAACTAGCTCAAATGGACGCATGCACAAATGCAATTACAAGAAAACATTCAAAGTGCTCTGTAATTTTGAACATCCTACACTTTTTCCTAAGGAAACAGGTCCCGAACTGGGAAATTCCCTTTTTTTCCCACACTATATATTTTTTGGAATCTCAAAAAGGCCTTCAGCAGCTACTTAGGTGCCAGACTTTATCATACATGCATGAAGAATTCCAGACCCAAGCGATCCAAAGAACTCGTGGTTTTTAAACGAGATTTTTGAAAAATAAATGGAGATGATTGCCAGGGTGAATCCTACCGAAACCCACTGACCAGCAAAAAAACCGCACTAAATAGCAATTCTCCCACCTGTCCTGAATCAAACGGTGTGGTCCTATTTGCGGGGTGCAAACAGAGACAGGCCACCAACTAGTCAATGGGAACGCATTTAGAAGTGGGCCGTTACAAGAAAAATTCGTCAAAACGCCACAACCCCCCCCCCACACACCACACTCTCCCTCTCCTCCCTCCCCCTTTTAGTGGTATTTTAGTGAAGGTCGGTTCGTATGGAGAGTCACACACGTTTTTGCACACTTTAACTGATCCTAAAAATTCAATAACGGTCTTTAGTAGGTAACCCCTCTGCAAAATTTCCTTATAAAATATAGGCTTAGTTTCCCTTGAATCGAACAAATAAGTATCCGCGTTATACTTTCCGATATCACTGGGAACAATTGGGGAGCTTGGAGAAGACACAACTTTTTTTTCTAATTTTATCGTTTTTTAGGTAAAAAAAAAAAAAGGGTGTGTTGTACACTTTAAGAATTTTTTTTGTGTGTATTTCCCCTTTTTTTTTCTTCCCCCGTCATTCCCCAGATAATCATCAGATCATCTTAGGGAATTATTACCGAACTGGAATACGGGCATAAATGCCCGTTTTTCAATTCGAAAATCCATCGGAAAAATCACTTCCCGAAATCATTTCCCAGGAAGTGATTTTTTTCTTCATTGGCAAGATCAATAATTTGGTGATCAGAAGTGTCACCAAATATTGATCTCTGTCCCCATTTTTTTTCTAAGTCTTCGCTAAGTCGGCAAAGACCTAGAAAAAATCCTATTTGTGGAATGGAACTTTGAGTTCCATTCACAAATGTATTAAAATCTTGGCAGCTTGCAGCTTTTTCTATACTAGGTACTGCAGCATGATCAAATTGGAGATCAAGCTGCAGTACCTCAACTAGAAACCACCAGGGGCATTCTCCCTACCACTTCAACGGGAACTCCGGTGAGGAGGAAGCTCTCGTGACGTCCGGGGTCTCCCTTTTCCCGCTTCCTGTGATTCCTCTGCATCGGACCTGCTTCCTTCCATTCGGACCTAAAAACCTGAAGGTGAGGGAAATCTCCTCCGATCCCCCCCTCGGATTTGACGAAACCGAGGGGGGATCGAGGGGCTAGGGGGGCCAGTCTGAATGCTGCCCCCGGTCGCCCCTAGCAGGGCCAATTTTTTTTCAGCTGGCAGGGAATGCCACAGATTCGTATATTTCACGATCTGTGGCAGTTACAAGCAATTTCTCTGCACAGATCGTGAATATACGATCTGTGGCCGGGAAAGGGTTTAAGTCTAATTGCTTTAAATCTTCTCCTTCTGCAAACTGATTATATAATTGCTTGTTATTACTAATCCCACTATCCCTTCATTTTTCTTTTCTGATGTATGACCAGACTTGTTGTCTTCTAGGTGGGAGAGATCACCAAGAAATCAGAGAGGCCTGACATCAACATATTGTAAAGAAACTATGTAGTGTCGCCGGTCTGCGACAAGCCAGGCCGCCGGGTTTCAGCCCCATGTTTAGGTGACCATTAAGACAGTAATATGGGTTGACCAACCCATGAAAGAAGCTTCAACCAACAGCTGACTGGATTGGGGAACAGAAATACACTTTTCAGATAAGTGTAACGAGGTCGTAAACGTCAAAGCCATTCGCTGCACACCAGAACGCGGATATATTTTTACATTTCTAAGATTGGTCGCGGTGGATTCAAACTACTCCTCTTGCCATCCTCCCCCTCCGAGCTTATTAAACTATTTTTAAACCGACCTAAATGGCCACAGCTTATTGGTAATGTCAAATCGCACATGGTGCAATGACTTTTACTAGGGGAGCCATTTATTGGTGTAATTATTCCTTGTCTTAACGTCTCTCAGGCTTTAAGTTTGACTGGAAATCTCTTCGTCTTGCCGCTGTTTGCATGACTGGTGTGGATCCTTAACCAATAATTCCGATCGTGAGACAGTGTTACTAATTTTAAAAAAGCAGGACAGTCTTCTACACCACCCTTTCTCCTATAACCCGAATATAAATGTTCGCTTCACACATCTGAGTTGTTTTCCGGTCAGTGGCGAATACTTTTATAATCTAAAAAACACTTGTTATTTATTCAACCACAAATCTGTTTCCCCTGAAATGAGAACAAGTCTAGTGTGATTGATTATTGGATCTACTGGCCCCAACGACCCTTCGGGAGATACCCTATCTGGATTGGCTTCATCTAGTTCTTTACTATCTGTCCCTTTAATAGTCTGGACTTGGACCTTTTTATCCTGGAGCGCTGGTGTTAATCGTTTAAATAAAGAGGATTCTGAATCACATACCTTAAGCTGCTCTTACATTTGTATTCTAGTTAAAGGAACAGTTCATTTCTGAAAAATGACCTCCCCATGCAGCGAAGACAGTGTGGGAGGTAGGGGCTTGAAGGTTTGTCACCTTTAGGTTTGCCTGCTGTCCCACCTTCCCCTTTTCTCTTTCTCCTGTCTGATTGGATGTGTTTCATTGAGAGGGTTCCCTTGGATTCATTTGCATGACGTGGCGCAACCCCTTACAAAAAAGGGAAGTTTGCGGTGAGAAGTTTAAACCTGCAAAATAAGGTTCATGGCAATCCGGCCTACCTCCAACACTACTCCAATCTGTGTGGTATCTAAACTAAAGGTCAGGACGTTTAAGCCCCTTTTCTCCCACACTACTCCACTCTTTTGTATCTACTAAAGGTCAGGACATCAGCCCCTACCTCCCAACTACTTCATTCTGTTGTGTAATCTAACTAAAGGTCAGGACATCAGCCCCTACCTCCCACACAACTCCACGCTGCAAGTAAGTTCAATAGTGCTGTGTTTCCCATAAAGGTAGTATAATAATAGTGAGTTCCATCTATGGTAACCGTAGTATAATAGTGAGTTCCATAGTGTTATTGATACTATTCTAAGTCTAAGGGAACCCATCATATTTTCCCTATATCATTGGTTTGTATGGTTATGGTGTTATGTCCCATTTCAACACACACACCCCTTTGTTTATTAAAAAAAATGAAATCCCTCACCGAATCCACACTTCCACAGCGAGACCCAAAGCTCCCAGGATGGGAAATTCTCATCTCTTCATCTGTCAAATGTCCATCACTTAGTGTCTTGGCAGAACCAAGAGGGGCCTCGTCAAACTCTTCATGGTCATAATCGGACTCAACGTCAGGTGGATAGCTGTAAATTGGTTCCTGGGCCTCCTCACCATTGCTAAACGTGTCAGAGACACACTGATAGACACTCTCTGACTTATCAGAAATTGTGCTGTAAGGATCCTGGTTTGAAGGGGGTTCTGTTGACGAAAGAGGTGTATCAGCACAGCTACTTGTTTGAGCTCCAGACAAATCCATGGGGATGTTGGTGTAGGTTTCTTCCTCTGAAAAGCTCTCACTTGTCCTCAGGCCACCATCTTCCAGCAATATAGGGGGAGGAGGTGGAAGAATCTCATCCTCTGCATGGAACCCTTCATCCACCTCCTCTTCAGCTAAGGGGGCTACAATCCTGCCTTCTCCATGGAGGGTCCCATCAATTCCATTCTCTAGGTTTTGTGCACTCTCCTCCAAATTTCCAAAATCTAAAAGCTCCAAGAACTCCTGAGCAACCCGGGATGCCTCCTTCTCTAACTTGATTATTTGCTCTTCCCGCTGTCTAGTCATCTCATTCCTCGTCTCCACACAGGAGATAGAGACACCATCCAACTTCTGCTGTTGATGCAACTTCTCAATCTCCTTCTCCAACCTCAAGATCTCTTCCATCTGTCGTCTTTCTTCTTCTTGAAGCAAAATGTTCTCCAAGTTCTTTGCCTTTTCCTGTTCTTCCTAGAGAAGAACAAACAAAAATTCAAGCGATCTACACTAAAAATAATAGTAATTCAACCATAGTGTGTACAACAGAAAAGAAACCTTTGAGCTTCATATTAAATTTAAGGCAGAACTATCCTGTTGGTGCTTAAATAAAGAAGCTTTCAACAAAGTCTCTATTATGGGACGTAGGAGTCGAACTTGTAATTCCATGTTTTGCCTGCTCTGCACAGAAAGCATAATGGGAGACTATTTTGACACCTACCTCCCATATGAAGAGACCTAATTGCAAGCTTTTATGTAATAGGAGTAAAGTTGCTTTTAACTTTATATGCATATTCATTTCATACCTCTATAAACAGTCCTGACATATAACCACATTCACGTTATTGCTATCCATATACCGACAACCTCAATTCTCTGTCCAATTCAACATGAACGTTTCCCTGTAGGTAGTTTTACCTGACAACGTCCCTGGGATGTTTCCTGAAAGATCATGGATTTGATAGATATTAAATCCTCTATTTTATAGAGGATAAATCATCCTCTATAAAACCCTAACTAACTGCTACTTCATTTACCCGCTACCGATACCGGCTCTACCGTGCTGCCGATACCGACTCTACCGTGCTGCCGATACCGACTCTACATATAGATGTGTATATGGATGTATGTGTGTGTTTGCATAACACGCTAATTTAACAGGCTTACTTGTAATTGTAAACTATAGCATAGGATCTGCTTAAAGCTGGGTACACACATGGCAGATTTTTGAAAGATGACAGATAGGATCTGCAAGAAGGAGTCTACCCAGGGCGAGGGAACTTTCCCCTCAACGAACGTTCGTCGGTCACTTGCTCATTCGGGATAGCTGGGTACACACAGTACCGATAACGGTATCTTTCTACGTGTACCTAGCTTTAGTCCATGGACCACAGTGAGGTTGTATACATTGTGTAATAGTTTTAATAATTTATTGGATAGACTGACCTGAATTGCCCGTAACTCAGCTTCTACACGCTCCTGCTCCCTGGGGGACAAAGAAAATGATCAATAAAAGGATTAACAGGACTACCGTATATACTGGAGTATAAGTCGAAGTACCTATTTTTACCTCAAAAAGTAAGAAAACATGATTGACCCAAGTATAAGCCGAGGGTTGAAATTAGGACCATTATTGACTTCTAAAACTGTATTTAGTTGCCCTTTAAATGGACAGCAGTAGTCCCAAACAGTAAAAGCCAAACCCAGTATGGTTATTACTGTCACATAAAAAAAACAGTGAAAAATATAAAAACAGACTGAACAACCCACTGCTGTATGACCCACTCCAATGACATCACTGTCACCTGTCCTTACCCTAAAAATGACAGGGTAGGTTCAAAGTGGCCCACAGCACTTGTGAGCGGGTGGGGCGTAGGCACCCATGAGTGGCCGGGCCACAGCACCTGCGGGTGGGCCTGCAACTGGAGGGACCATGGGGTCCATGAGTGGGAGGGACCAGGGGGGCTGCAAAGGGGAGGAGACACAGGGCAGATTGACTGACAGGTTTCAGAGCAGGAAGTGCAGGGGACCTGGTGATGCTGCTGCCATATCACACACAAAAATGTAAATATCTTTAAAACTATGTAAAATAAACAATGGAAATAAATTGCAAAAATTCTCAGGAAAGCAATTCCTATCATTTTGGACCACAGTTCCCCTTTAACACATTTTATTATCCTACAGATACTGCATAAGATCCTCCCATTAGGACCCCAACATTCGTCTCCCACTTTTAGCCCCCCATAAACGTACCCACCCTCCTCAGCACAGGTACAAACCGTCCCCTCCATTTCACCGCATTCTCTTTGCTGAAGAAGTCGTGACTTTGCTGAGATTGCTGCATGATCTCTACCTTATGGGGCCTTAAGTCTGACTGCTATCGCGGTGCTCCGGTCTGTGGCACTTGGAGGTGCCATGCAAGCGGCATCCCAGCGGAAACCCAGCAGCTCCCAGCTGCATGTCACCATGATGGAGTGACAAGAGATCCCAGTCAGTTGTTAAGCGGCCCACTCCACCCCCATTCGCACCAGACACAGAAGGGCAACTAAATTAATGAGTGGAATGAAGGGGCTTGACCATGCAGGCAGATTAGACAAGTTATAACTAAATTAATGAGTGGAATGAAGGGGCTTGACCATGCAGGCAGATTAGACAAGTTATAACTAAAATAATAAGGGGAATGGAGGGGCTTGACTATGCAGGCAGATTAGACAAATTATAACTAAATTAATGAGTGGAATGAAGGGGCTTGACCATGCAGGCAGATTAGACAAGTTATAACTAAAATAATAAGGGGAATGGAGGGGCTTGACTATGCAGGCAGATTAGACAAGTTATAACTAAAATAATAAAGGGAATGGAGGGGCTTGACTATGCAGGCAGATTAGACAAGTTATAACTAAAATAATAAAGGGAATGGATGGGCTTGACTATGCAAGCAGATTAGACAAGTTATAACTAAAATAATAAGGGGAATGGAGGGGATTGAATATGCAGGCAGATTAGACAAGTTATAACTAAAATAATAAGGGGGATGGAGGGGCTTGACTATGCAGGCAGATTAGACAAGTTATAACTAAAATAATAAGGGGAATGGAGGGGATTGAATATGCAGGCAGATTAGAAAAGTTAGGGCTGTTTACACTGGAGAAATTGCGATTGCATGAGGATATGATCACTTTATACAAATATATTAATGGACCATTCAAACTCTCTGGTGCATTGTTCACTAATAGGTCATATCAGAGGACCTGTGGACATCCGTTGATATTAGAAGAAAAGAAGTTTTATGTTCAGGTTACAAACGTTTTTTTTTTTTATAGTGAGAACGGTGAAATTTCCAGCAGATGTGGTAATGACAAGTTCTAAAACTAAATAATATTAAAAATTACTGTTATTAATACATAGAGGTCTTGTTCATCCAGGACTCATTAATAGTATCGGAGGTTGTATAAAGACATCGGTCCGTCTGGTCCAACCTTTTAGCCTATGTTACTATGTAACTGTTTTACAGACATTATGGGTAGGATATAAAGGTTGGACTAGATGGACGTATGTCTTTATACAACCTCCAATACTATGTTACTATGTAACTGTTATACAGACATTATGGGCAGGGTATAAAGGTTGGACTAGACGGACGTATGTCTTTATACAACCTCCAATACTATGTTACTATGTAACTGTTATACAGACATTATGGGTAGGGTATAAAGGTTGGACTAGATGGACGTATGTCTTTATACAACCTCCAATACTATGTTACTGTGTGATTTGGTGGAAACACTGTCCCCGCCCCACTTCCCTTGCTATCGGCAGATCTAACCAGTGGTGTTGTGGAAAGATTCTGATTGGAGCTCGGTGAATATTTTCTCCCCCGACATAATAAACCACTGTCACCTTCTCGTGATTTTGCCTTTGTTCCTGGTTATAAGGATGAAGAACCTGCAGGCTGCAGATGTCGCACTTCTCCCCGTGGATATAAACACAGTTGTCGCCATAGTGACATGCCCCAGCCTGGGCATAAGGGCACAACTGCTGAGGGTCGGTGGGGTAGGAAGCGGCTATCTGCGTTTCATCCAGTCCGGTGCAAATGGCTTCTAGGTAGGAGTGAGGCTTCCCTTCCAGCTCTGCTATTTCTGGGACATTGCAGTAGTTTGGATGAAGCGCGGTGCCAGATGGTTCCTTTTCGTCAGACAGTCGACACAGATCTAATGGGTTAATGGGAGAGAGAGACTGGTTGATGGGTCCAACATAGAGATTGGATGAACTATAGTAACTATTATTATCAGCAACTCTTTGGTCTTAATACTTTCTACCCATAATCCAATGGAAGGGGAGCTCCTAAGTACTGGAACCTTCAAGATTACGCTACAGTATAATAAACACTTACCGCGATCTCTAAGCACGATTGTCTTTTTCTCACGCCGTTGGGGGACGCATTTTGTGACAGGCGCTGCGATCAACTGAGGGACGGGGGACAGGGTGGGGATTTCGGTGACTGACAGTGGAGTGTCTTGAGGAAAATGTACCACAGAACCGTTATATGGTTTCACATGGTCGTACCTAGAAGGAAAGATGGAAACATGAGTGGTACCCAGAGTTCCCTGTGTAACTCAGTCTGTGTCCTTGTACCTTTATATAGACACAGAACTCCTCAGTGACTTCTAATATCCTTATAATTTACAGTAGGGGATACATTATCCTTATAATATATGAGTGGTACCCTGAGTTCCCTGTATAAATCAGTCTGTGTCCTTGTACCTTTATATAGACACAGAACTCCTCAGTGACTTCTAATATCCTTATAATTTACAGTAGGGGATACATTATCCTTATAATACATGAGTGGTACCCAGAGTTCCCTGTATAACTCAGTCTGTGTCCTTGTACCTTTATATGGACACAGAACTCCTCAGTGACTTCTAATATCCTTATAATTTACAGTAGGGATACATTATCCCTTATAATACACGAGTGGTACCCAGAGTTCCCTGTATAACTCAGTCTGTGTCCTTGTACCTTTATATAGACACAGAACTCCTCAGTGACTTCTAATATCCAGAGGGGTAGGAAGTGGAACCTGCTCACATAGCTGCAGAGGATCGTGTGTAAGGTTAGTTTCTTCTTTCTCTGTCCGTTGCTCCTGGTGAATTGATTGAAGAACGAGAGGTAGGGCATAGGTCCATAACCTCCCGGTCTTCAATCAATAGATTAAAGGAATAGTTCCCTTTTTGAATGAACTATTCCTTTAAGATTAAAATGTGGTAAATCATTCTTTTATGTTCCATACCCTTTAAATCTATGTTCCAAACTATGCCACAGGAGCCGTGACGAATGTAAGTGTTTTAGTGGTTGCCGGATTTGTTCTACAGCTTCCTGTGTTTGTACAAGGGTTGTGTCTCCATATACACAATACAGTCGTTTCCAGATAATCCCAAGAAAAGTCATGTTGTCATCAGAGAAAGACAAACCCCAGGGACCTACTTGTTTGTAAAGATCTCATCCCTGTCTTTAGCTCCTTCTTCTTGGCTGCCGGGTGCAGGGGGAAACAGCCTTAATCTGAGCCGAGGAGCCTGGCACCTTGTCTTCACTTCTAGTGGAGGTTCTAACATGTCCAGTGTGTTGGTCAATGGATGGGAGAGGATCATCTGGGCTAAGGGCCTGGTGCTGCAGACACTGTAAGAAAATAAAATAGAAAGCCAAGGGCCTGGTTCACCAGTGAGGATAACGCATTAATCCATTTGTGAATTGATCAGGAGAACGTTCTTATGGTTACCTGGTCCACCTGTCACCCAAGCAAATAGTACAAATTTCAACAACTTTCTCAACCACTGAAGCTGTGCACAGTGCAGTGTGAGTGATTATAGACCGGTCATATATATAAACAGTTACCACCTTTCCCCAATAAAACTGGACAAATATAAAATCTCCACCCTGCAAGGCGAATCCATGAAATCCATGCTGTGTGGCTATATTACAATTGCTGTTTACCTGACTATTCTACCTAGCTATAGTTTTAGTACATGACTGAATCCGACCAGGTACTGCATTTACCCTAAGTTCTTATTTCCCATTGTCAGTTGATAGCACAGATCTAGAATAGAAAGGACTCCTACATTCCCTTTAATAAGGTACACTGATGAGAATGTCATTGCTTAGAGCTGTGCTAAGATCAGGTTCACTACATTATCCTCCACCTGCAGTTCTGCACCATAGTGTTTCATAGGTGTTGCAATTAAAGGGGGGATTTATGAGGATATGACATCACAAAATGCAATGAGATTCCCCTACTGCAGAACGGATTAATACTCCACACACACTCTGTGCCATGTCAGAGTCACTCTTTGTCAACCCAGCCTGTTAAGTGATACTGTTACCATTTAATACTCCAGACACACTCTGTGCCATGTCAGAGTCAATCTTTGTCAACCCAGCCTGTTGTGATACTGTTACCATTTAATACTCCAGACACACTCTGTGCCATGTCAGAGTCAATCTTTGTCAACCCAGCCAGTTAAGTGATACTGTTACCATTTAATACTCCAGAAACACTCTGTGCCATGTCAGAGTCACTCTTTGTCAACCCAGCCAGTTAAGTGATACTGTTACCATTTATAAACTCCAGACACACTCTGTGCCATGTCAGAGTCAATCTTTGTCAACCCAGCCTGTTAAGTGATACTGTTACCATTTAATACTCCAGACACACTCTGCGCCATGTCAGAGTCAATCTTTGTCAACCCAGCCAGTTAAGTGATACTGTTACCATTTAATACTCCAGACACACTCTGTGCCATGTCAAGTCCCGCTTGTCAACCCAGCCAGTTAAGTGTACTGTTACCATTTAAATACTCAGACACACCTGCGCCATGTCAGTCCTCTTTGTCAACCCAGCCAGTAAGTGATACTGTTACATTTAATACTCCAGACCACTCCTCTGTGCCATGTCAGAGTCCACTCTTTGTCAACCCAGCCAGTTAGTGATACTTGACCATTAATACTCCAGACAACACTCTGTGCCATGTCAGAGTCACTCTTTGTCAACCCCGCCAGTAAGTGAACTGTTACCATTTAATACTCCAGACACACTCTGGCCCTGTCAGAGTCCCCTCTTGTCAACCCAGCCAGTTAAGTGTACTCTTACCATTTAATACTCCAGACCACTCTGGTGCATGTCAGAGTCACTCTTTGTCAACCCAGCCAGTTAAGTGATACTGTTACCATTTAATACTCCAGACACACTCTGCGCCATGTCAGAGTCACTCTTTGTCAACCCAGCCATGTAAGTGATACTGTTACCATTTAATACTTCACAGTCCCAGCCTGCTGAGCAACACAGGGGCAAATCCATGCATTATTATAAATGCATAATACTCTAGTATCTTTCCTGTGTGGCTCAACTGGATCCATGGAGTTGAGAGTCATCTGTGTGAATGGAGCAGTAACACGGACATCACACTCAGAACAGGTGAGGAATGTGAGCATTCCACATTGTTACCATTGTTCTTTACCTGGAAACCTCTGGAACTGGGATTGGTATTTTGCTAGGCTTAAACAATCCTCCATACCCTCACCATCATCGGACACAGACTCAGCAATCGATCAGGGAATCTACAGCTGAGAGGTGGGTGTCTATGGAAAACATAACACCGTGTTAACAATCATCTGGGACACAGCAAAACTCAAATCCTCCTGGTGGTTTTAACCACGTGTTGGGTCATGTCCGATATGGTGAACTGCAATACTCTACACGGCACCCATTACAGGATCATACACTGTACAAGAAACAAAATGCTGAGGTTTGTACTACACCTGTCCTTTAAAACTTTGCATTGTTCTTCAGAGAGGAAAATAAATACTGACGTAGATCTTCCATGAAATGTTAGCTGAATACACCAGGCACTGGGGAGAGAGAGAAACCCTATAACTGCTGGGATCACCATTAACTCACCATAGTGCACGTGCAACAGAGGGTCATGGAACCCCTGTATACTGATGGGTCACCATTAAACTCACCATAGTGCACGTGCTACAGAGCGGTAATGAGAAAACCCTGTTACTGATGGGATCACCATTAAACTCACCATAGTGCATGTGCGAAAGGGCAATAGCGAGGAAATTCTGTAACTGCTGGGATCACCATTAAACTCACCATAGTGCATGTGCGAAAGGGCAATAGCGAGGAAATTCTGTAACTGCTGGGATCACCATTAAACCTCACCATAGTGCATTTGCAACAGTAGCGGTTAATGAGAAAAACGCCTGTTACTGATGGGATCACCATTTAACTCACCATAGTGCATTGCGAAGGGCAATAGCGAGGAACAGATAATGTCTGTAACGCTGGGATCACCATTACTCACCATAGGCAACGTGCAACAGCAGCGGAATGAGAAAACCCCGTTGAGGGATCACCAGTTTTAAACTCCAACATAGTGCACGTGCACCACATCGTAATGAGAAAAACCTGTTACTGATGTGATCACCCATTAAACTCACCACTAGTGCACGTGCAACAGAGCGGTAATGAGAAAACCCCTGTTAGCTGATTGGGAATCTACCATTAAAACTCACCATAGTGTCATGTGCAAAAGGGCAATAGCGAGGAAATTTGTAAACTGCTGGGCATCACCATTAAAACTCACATAGTGCACGTGCTACAGAGCGGTAATGAGAAAAACCCTGTTACTGATGGATCACCATTAAACCATTCATATGTGCATTGCAACAGGAGTCGGTACAATGATAAAACCCTGTTACTGATGGATTCACCATTAAACTTCACCATAGTGCAACGTTGCTACAGGAAGCTGTAATGAAGAAACACCTGTTACTCGATGGGATCACCATACAACTCATCTAGTGCCCGTGCAACAGAGCGGTAGTTAATGAGAAACCCGGACTGATGGGATCACCAATTAAACATCCACCATAGTGCACTTGCAACAAGCGGTAATGAGAAACACTGTTACTGAGGGATCACCCATTAAGCTCATAATAGGTGGCACGTTCAACAGAGCGGTAATGCGACAACCCGTTATCGATGGTCACCATTAACTCACCATAGTGCACCGCAAAAGCGTAATGAGACAACCCTGTTACTGATGGGATCAACCATTAAACTCACCATAGTGCATGTGCACAGAAGCGTAATGATGAAAACCCTGTTACTGATGGGATCACCATTAAACTCACCATAGTGCACGTCAACCAAGCGTAATAGAGAAAACCCTGTTACTGATGGGATCACCATTAAACCACCATAGGCAACGTGGCACAGAGCTGGTAATGAGAACACTGTTACTGATGGGATCCACCTTAAACTCACCATTAGGCATGTGCAAAAGGCAATTGAGTGAGGAAATTCTGTTAACTCTGGGGATCACCATTAAACCACCATAGTGCACGGTGCTACAAGCGGTCAATGAGAAACCCGGTTACTGATGGGATCATCCATTAAACTCATCATAGGGCAGTGCAAACAGATACTTGTGAAAGGTAGGGACCGCAATTAAAACCAAAGAAGTCCTATTGCTACCACTTTGGCTGACTTGGATTTGCACGGAACAGAGCGATAGTGAGGAAATACTGTTACTTGATGGGATCAACATTAAACTGACTATAGTGTGTGTTGCAACAGTGAATAGTGAGAATAAAACCAAAAAATGTTGACTGATGGGATCACCATTAAACTGACATAGTGCAGGTGATGGGATCTCATTAAACTGATATAGGCATGGGGCTGGATCACCCATTAAAACTGCTATAGTTGTATGGTGGTCTGGGATCTCCATTAAATGGATATAGTGTACGTGTGCTGGGATCACCATTAACTGACCTTGTGCCAGGTCTGTGCGGATCACCATTAAACTGACTATGTGCACTGTGTGCTGGGGATCTCCATAAACTGACTAAGTGCATGTGTGCTGGACTCTCCATTAAACTGCTATAGTGCTGTGTTGCTGGGGTCGCCATTAAACTTGACATAGTGCATGTGTGCTGGATCTCCATTAATGACGATAGTGCACGTTGTGGGGATCACCATTTAAAAACTGACTATGTGCCGTTGCTGCTGGGATCAACATTATTAACTGACTATAGGACGGGTTCTGGGGATTCACCATAAACTGAACTATAGTGTCACGTGTGACGTGGGATCTCCATTAAACTGACTAGATGCATGTGTGTGGGATCCTCCATTAAACTGACTATAGTTGCTCTGTGCTGGATCTCCATTAAACTGACTATAGTGCATGTGTGCGGGATCACCATTAAATGGGACTATAGTGCATGTGTGCTGGGATCACATATTAAACTGCACTTAGATGACGGACTCATTAAGATAGCCGTGTGGGATACATTACGACTGGGATGTGCTGCAACATTAAACGGACTATAGTGCATCTGTGGTGGATCACAGTTGGTCTGAAACGGACTATAGGATGTGGTGCTGTCACCTTAACGGGCGGGTACTAGTAGGTGGGCATGTGTGCTGGTATCACATTAAACGGTATATAGTGCATGTTGTGCTGGGATCCCATTAAACGACTATTAGTGCATGTGTTGCTGGGATCACCATTAAAACTGACTATAGTGTCATCGTGTGCTGGGATTCTCCATTAAACTGACTATAGTGCATCTGTGCTGGGATCGGCCAGCAGCACCCCCCCCCCCCCACCCAGAGTGCACCCATCCGCCCACACAAGCCTCCCACCAGGCAGCCCCAGCAGACCACCCACCCCAGAGCGCCCCGAGCAGCCACACCAGAAGCACACACCAGAGTCCCCACAGCATCAGCCCCACCCAGCCCCCCCCCCCCCCCAGCCCACCCCCTCCCCCACCACCAGCCCTCCCACCACCACCCGACACAGAGGCCCCCCCCAGCAGCACAGTAAACCCACAGCCAGCCCCCCCCCAGCCCAGACCCCCCCCAGAGCCCAGCCAGGCCCACCACCACAGCCACACACCCCCCCGGCCCCAGCCCCCCACCACAGCCCCCCACCCCACCCCGCAGCCCAGCCCAAATTGAGGCCAGCCCAGCCCAGCAGCAACCCATCCCCAGCACCAGCACCCACCCCCCCCCACACACCCCCCCATCCCCCACCATGCCACCAGAGCACAGCGAGCCCAGAGCCCACATAGCCCCCCGCGCCTAGCAGAATCCCCGCCCCAGCACAGACCAGCACCCCCGCCCACACCCCCCCCCCCAGCCCCCACCAGCCCAGCACAGACCCCAGACACACCCCCCCCCACCCAGCAGCACAGACATCCCCACCACCCACACAGGCACCACCCAGCACCCTCCCCATGCCCCCCCCCCACCCAGCCACAGCAGAAACACAGCACCCCAACAGCACCAGGCCCAGCGCCCCAGCCCTACCCAGTCCCAGCCCCATGCAACCCCCAAGCCAGCCCCCACCAGAACACCCCACAGCCCAGCCCAGCACCCCACAGCCCCCCACAGCAACCCCCCCACCACAACCCACAAACAGTCAAACACCCACCCAGCCAAACCCCCAGACCCCCCAGCAGCCCAGCACCCCAGACAGCCCCCACGCCGCCCCCCAGACCCACCCCCAACCAGAACCCCAACACAGCCCCACCACCCCCCTAGAACACCAGCCACAACAACATCCAAGCCACCCAAAGAGCCCCCAGCCCCATCACCACCCCATCAGACTACTCCACCATGCAAGCAGACCAGCAACATCCCCAATCACAGTGAGCACCCAAAAACAAACACCCCACCCACCCATACAAAACACCAATCCAAATGCCATCCCCCACATAGCACACCCCCAAAATCACCCCAACCACCAAACCAGCAATGTTTTCTCCCATAGCATAACACTCCAGTCCATCATACACCACCATCACATCCCATCCCCCATCATAGACTAATAGCATCATCCCATTCACACACCCCCCCACACCCACATATCACACCCCCCCCAAGCCCCCCCCCTAGTGCACTGGTGGGTGACTGGGAGGGAAAGTGGCCAGACTGGTGGATGTATAGCTATGTGTACTGTGGGTAACTGGGAAAGTCCGCAAGACGAGACTGGTGGATAGACTAGTGTACTGGTAAGGGGAGGGAAGTGCAGTGACATGTGGATGCCCATGTTGCTGGTGGGTACGGAAAGGGAAAGGGCGACTGGTGGATCACAGACGTGTCCTTGAACATGGCTACCACAGTGCACAGACTGGTGGATAGCATATATGTACTGGGGGTAACTGAGGAAAGTGACACTGGGACTGAGTGATAGCATAGTGCTACTGGTGGGTGGGAACGTGAGGAAGTGGCGACTGGTGGATGCAGCGACTGGTGGCCATAGGTACTGGTGGGTTAACTGGGAACGCTGGCAGACTGGTGATGAAGTGGGATTAAGGATTGTACACTGTGTTGAAGTGGCAGGACTGGTGTGTGATGAGAGCATACGTTGTACTGGGGTGGGTAACTGGGAAAGTGGCACAACTGGGTGGATAGCCATAGTGCACTGGTGGGTAATGGGAAAGTGGCAGACTGGTTGGCGATAGCATAGTGTACGGTGGGTAAACTGGAGAAAGTGGCAGCACAGACGGATGGTGGTGATCAGATAGTGTCTGTGGGTGGGTTACACTGGGAGAAAGTGGACCAGAAGGGACTGGTGGGATAGCAAGTGCCTGGGGGTAACTGGGGAAAGTGGCAGACTGGTGGCAGGCGTGAAATAGTGTACTGGTTGGTTGGTAACTGGGAAAGTGGCAGACAGACTGGCGACGTGGATCGCCATATGTGTACTGGTGGTAACTGGGAAAGGCAGGACGGATAGTGAAGCAGCACGGTGGGTGGATAGCATATTGTGTTGTGTCACTGGTGGGTAACGGGGGTGGGAAAAGTCCGCGATCAGACTGGTGATAGCAAGTAGTGCGACTGTTGTGTGGTTTTAAACTGGGAAAGTGGGCAGGACTGGTCGGATAGCACTGGATTGTGATTAAGCATATCCTTTGGGTGGGTAACTGGGGAGACGAAAGTGGCAAGACTGGTGGGATAGCTAGTGTATGTGTAAACTCGCCCCAGTGGCGCTAACTGGGAGAAGAGTTCGCACAGAACTGGTGAGGGTAGCATAGGTCACGGTGGGTAACTGGGAAAGTGGCCAGAACTGGTGGATAGCATAGTGCACTGGTGGTTAATGGGAAAGGGCAGACAGGGTCTGGATAGGCATAGTGTACTGGTGGGTAACTGGGAAAGTGGCAGCAGACCAAGTGGTGATCGCCATCCACGCATTAGTGTACTGGGGGCTAACTGGAAAGTGGAACAGACTCGTGCAGACTAGACTGAGTGCAATGGACTGGTTCAACAGTGGGACAATCCGGCCAGACTGGTGGTAAGCATATGATTTACTGGTGGGTAACGGAGGGAAAGGCCATGGCCCCAGACTGGGGATGCGGCATAGTGTACATGGGTGGGACTGGAAAGCTGGGAGACGGGATGTGATAGTCACCAGACTGGGGGTGGATAGCAATAGTGTATGGTGGGGTAATGGAAGTGGGACAGAGTGACGACCAGACCTGGTGGAATAGCTAGGTGTACTGGTGGGTAACTGGGAAAATGGCGGCCACAGGACTGGTGGATAGCATAGTGCTACTGGGGGTGTAAATGGGAACGTGGCCAGACTGGTGGATTGATAGCATAAGTGTACTGGGGGCTAACTGAGAAGAAGTGGGCAAGGAATGGTGGATGCATAGTGTTACACTGGTGGGTAACGGGAAAAGTGGAGGCCAGACTGGTGGTAGATTTAGATAGTTTGTGCTGGTGGGTAGGTAACTGGAGAAAGTGGCCAGACCTACATAGACGTGGTATGGAGCGACTGTGGATAGCATAGGACTGGTGGGTAACTGGGAAGTGGAACACTGGTTGGACTAGAATAGTGCAATGGTGGTGGTTTAACTGGGAAAGTGGACCAGACTGGTGGATTAGACATAGTTGTACTGTGGGTGGGTAACTGGGAAAGTGGAGATGAGGGAGCAGATGGGTGGATTAGCATAGTAGTGTTTACTGGTGGGAACTGGGAAGAAGTGGATGAACACGGTGGTGGGATAGCATAGTGTACTGGGTGGGTAATGGGAATAGTGGCACGAACACTGGTGGATAGATTAGTGTACTGGTGGGTAGAACTGGGAAGGCACAGATGGCCAGACTGGTGGGTGGATGCATATGTTATGGTGGGTAAATGGGAGGAAAGTGGCAGGCCAGCTGGTGGATAGCATTAGTGACTGGTGGGTAACTGGGGAAAGTGCGACAGCAGGACTGGTGGTGATAGCAATCAGATTGGATAGATACGTACTGGGGGGGGTTAAACTGGGAAGTGGAAGACTTGTGGTGGATAGCATAGTTGTACTGGTTGGGTAACTGGGGAAAGTGCACCGCATGTAGCATGGTGTACTGGTAGGGGTATGGTCAGAAGCGACTGGTTGGATCTAGCATAGTGACTGGGGGGTAACTGGGAAAGGAACAGTGGCAGGACTAGTGGATTAGATATAGTTGTACTTGTGGGGTAACTGGGAAAGGGTGGAACACTGGTGGATGATCGCATAGTGTCGGGTGGGGTTACTAGAGTTGGCAGACGCGCCCACAGACTGGACAAGAATGGTTATAGGATCAGGACCAGACTGTGGTGGTATAGCATAGTGTATGGTAGGTAAACGGGAGAAAAAGTGGCAGATGTGGTGGATAGCATGTGCACTGGTGATGGGCAGTGAACTGGACTGGGATCAGTGCATGTTCAAGTATGAAGAAGACTGTGATGCATTAGCATAAGCTGTAACTGGTGTGGTAACTGGAGAAAGTGGACAGACTGGGTGGACATCGTGCACTGGTAAGGAATGCATGGATATGCATCTGGTGGGTAACTGGAAAAAGTGGCAAGGATGGTGGATTAGCATAGTGCACTGGTATCGGGTAAACTGGGAAAGTGCCAGGCCGACTGGTTGGATTTAGCATATTAGCATTGTAGGGGTAACTGGAGGGAAGTGGACACGGAAAACAGCGAGAATGGTGGGATTAGCAAGTCGGTCGGTGGGTAAACTGGGGAAAGTGGCCACCCCGACCCAGACTGGTGGATAGCATAGTGCAATGGTGGGTAAATGGGAAAGTGGCAGACGGTGATACAGAGTGCAACTGGTGGGTAACTGGGAGAAGTGGAAGATGACAGGGACGGTGGTGGATTAGATAGTGCACATGGTGGGTAACTGGCAAAAGTGGGCTGTGATAGCGCTTGGAGCATCCAGGACTGGTGGATAGCATTATGCACTGGTGGGGTAACGGGCAAAGTGCGCACAGAACCACAAGTGGTGGATGAGAGATAGTTGTCATGGTGGGTAACTGGCAAACGTGGACAGACTGGTGGATAGAGCCAGTAGTGGGGTGGTTGTAAGTAACTGGCAAAGTGGCACGACTGGTGATAGCCAAACATTGACCATCGGGGAATGAGGGAATGGGGAGGAGTGGGCAGGATGGTGGATAGCATAGTGACCACTGGTGGGGTTAAATGGGAAGGGCAGAAGACGGTGGTGATGCACTAGTGTACTGGTGGTGGTAACTGGGAAAGTGGGCCACGGCTGGGTGGATAGAAGTGTAGGTGGGGTAACTGGGAAAGTGGAGCAGCGGACTGGTGGATGCATAGTGTATGGGGTAAGGTGGGTATACTGGGAATGGAAGAAAGTGGCCGACAGGACTGGTGGATAAGCCATAGTTGTAATGGTGGGTAACTGGAAAGGTGGCAAGAAGTGAGACAGATAGACTAGCTTAGTGGCATAGTTGCATTAGGTGGTGTAGGGGTTGGTAATGGGGAAAGTGGACAGACTGGTGGATAGCCATAGTGTACTGGTGGGTAAAACTGGGGAGAGTGGCAGACTGGTGTTATAGCTGATCGCATAGTTGTACTGGGTGGGTAACTGGGAAAGTGGCAACACGGGTGGATAGCATAGTGTATGCTGGGGTAACTGGGAGTAAAAGAGTAACATGAGTAAAATATATTAAGGTTGATTATAAGGACATTCGTCCATCAAGTCCAACCTATTACCTTTTTTTTTTTTTTTTTTGTTTTAACCCTACCAAACAGTTGATCCAGGACCGAGAAGGGGGGGAAGCAAAAACCCCAGCTACAAAAAAGGTGGGAAAAAAAATTCCTTCCTGACTCCAAAGGCATCGGAAAGATCCCTGTGGATCAACCAGATCATAAGCATTAATTCCATAATTCTCAATATTTTTAGTTTTTTTAGAGAAACTATTCCAGCGGTTTTTTAAAAGTATTCAAGAACTGGCCCCATTACCACCCTGATGGAGGGACAGTTCCACACGTTTCAACCGTTCTCACGTTAAAGAAACACTCCTACCTGAAGATGAAAACTTCTTTTCTTCAAAACCTTAAAGGATTTTGTGTCCACGAGATCCTCTGAGAGACCGATTAGTTGAACAATGCACCAGAGAGTCACTGTTGGGCTTCATTAATATAGTTTGTCTAGATAATTAAGGTTAAATGTCCCAACGCAACCAGCGCTTTCGCCAATGTAACAGCCTCTAACTTGTCAATGCTCACTGCATATTCAAGCCCTCCATTCCCCTATTACTTTAGTTGCCCTTCTTGAACTGCATCAATTCTCCAGATGTCATTTGTATATGGGATCCAAACTGCACAGCATATTCCAAATGCAGGCCTTTACCAGTGCTTTGAAAGAGGAGATAATATCTTTTTCTGCCCTTAATTTTCCCTCTTATACAAGACAATATCTTAGCTAGATCTAGCTTGTTGCTCCTGGCATTGTTTGCTTTACAGCGAAGTGTTATTTCTACCAGAACCCCCAATCTTTTCCATTTCAGATGCACACTTACACAGAGTTATGTGTATTGGATGCGGTGGCACAGGGGATATTAAATACCAAATCCATCACCTTCCATTTACACAACATTGGAATCCCATATGCCATCTGTGCCCATGTTGTAAATCATTCAGGTCTGCTTGCAGCACTTGCAATCATTGGAAGTTTCCAAAGCTCTGCCATAATTTAGGTCATCAGCAAAACACAGAGACCTGCTTCAATGCCCCCCTTACTAAGTCATTTAACAAGATATTAAACGAGAAAGCGGCCCCAGTAAGACCATGAGGAACTCCGCTTAGAACTTTTAGCCCAACATAGATGTAGCTCCATAACCACAACTCTCTGTTTGCGGTGCCAATAACAGTTCTCTAGATCATGAACAAACTGTTCGATGGCCAGAATCCCGCAAACCCCAGAGGGCAGACTGGTGGATATAGGCATAGTACTGGTGGGGTGTCCAATCGGGAAAGTGGACACACTCGGTGGATAGCCCATTAGCCCTTGTCACTGCGCGCGGGTAACTGGGAGAAAGTGCAGACTGGGTGATGAAGTGATGATAGTATGTACTGGTGGGTACTGGGAAGGAGTGGAACATGGTGGATAGCATAGTGTACTGGTGGGGTAACTGGTGAAAGGGAACACTGGTGAATAGCCATGGTTGCACTGGGGGTTAAGTGGGAAAGAGAGAGAGAGACACTGGTGGATAGCCATAGTGACACTAGGGGTAACAAAAATAAGCCAATTTTTTTCAACTTTCACCACTACAAATGAGGGGGCACGTCCCCCGGGAGGATCCCCAGAGAAAATAAAAATAGTAAATAGAACCACCAACCACCTCTACCCTCCCAGTTAACAATGAGTTCCGATTTCCACCACCCCACCCACTCCCAGTACAATGAGAGGCCATTTTCCCACTCCCCACTCCAGGATACCATCGAGGCCATTCCCTCCCACTCCCCCAGTAACAATGAGAAGCCAGCAAACACACCCAAAGCACATTGAAAAGAACGCCTGTTTCCAGCGAAACTCGTACCCCAAAGTACAAATGGAACCCAACTTCCAGAACATGATGACCCACAAGCCACGATCAAAAAGGTTTGCAAAATGAAACACAGTTCCCCTTCCCTGCTACTCATTTTCACTATTCGTTGAAGGAGAAGCAGTATCAGGTATAATTGCAGACACTTGTAAAATGACTGGGGGTAGCCCTTCACTATTAACTGGGCAGGGTAGGCTTCTGACTCAACACTGGGGGGTGAACTGAAGGCTCACTAAAAGAGCTAAATGAACTATAAGGCCCTAAGCACTTGCTAATGACACTGGAGGCTGAGCTCACTGACCAATGGTTGTGATCGCCATGAGGGCTCGGTGACAAACCATGCGGTACATTGGGTTAAGCTGGGAGGCTCACGTACATTGCCCTTATTAACTGGAGGCTCCCTGACTAACACTGGGTATGAATGGAGAGCTCACTAGAATGGCTAATGGAACTGAAGGGCTGACCGACACACTTGCTTAATGAATGGACGGGTTGACATCACCAGATTTGTGACACTGGAGGGCTAACATGATTACTGGGTTTGGTGGACTGGATGGCTGGACTGACACTGTAAAAAACTAGAGGAGCTGACTGACCTGGCAACTTCTAAAAAAAAAAAAACTAAGAGGGCTCTGACTGACGACATGCTTAAGAACTGGAGGGCTAATTAACACTTAGAAAAGAGGTCTGACTAAACTGGAGGAAGTCACTGGAGTGCGTCTCACTAACATTCAATTATATAAACGGTTGGAGGAGGTCTCACTAACATTCTCTAAAACTGAGAGGGGGCTCACAACATTTCATATAAACCTGGAGCTCCTTAACATTTCATATAAACTGGAGGTTGTCATAACATTTCATATAAACTGGGGAGGGTCTCACTAACATTTCATATAACTGGAGGGCTCAGTACAAACGGGCGTGGCCTCAGGGAACGCAAGAGAGGTAACCTTCACTAGCGCAATTTCTAAGAACCTGAAGGGTTTGGGTGGTCTTTTTAGGCCCGGTTCGCGGAACCTAGCCGAAGTGAAGGCAAGTGGGGGGCCTTCGACTAACATGGGTATGTGAACTGGAGGGAGACTCACTAGCATGCTAATTAAACTGGAGGGCTAACTAGCCACGAAGGCGCGGTTGGGGTATAAGGTTAGGTTAGCTAGGAGCTGCGGAGGCGCGTCACTAACATTTTGTGTAAGGAGCTGGGAGCGCTGAACTAACACTGGTAAAGATGGGATCTCTCTTCATACCAATATTTCTTTAACACATTTGACCAATAGGATCCCTCTCTAACACATTGACCAATTAGGGATCCCTCTCTAAACAACTATGGACCAATAGGGATTCCCTCTCTAACACTTGACCAAAGGGGATCCCTCCTTAAAACCATTGACACAATAGGGATCCCCTCTCACAATTGACTGGTCCCTCACACATTAAGAGGTGATCCCTCTTAAGGAAATCCATGCTGGTGACAGTGTGTGAGTTAGGGGTAGGCTACACTAGAATGGAAATCGCGGGAAGAGGCGGGCATTCTGAATTCTGATGCCGCATCGCAATCTTTGGCGTCATCGTTTTGGTTTGGTGTAATGCAGTGTGTTCACCATTGTTTGTTGTTTGTGTTACGCTGATTTCCGTAACGGAAAAAAAAATGGGAAACACAAAATCGTTTATGCGCAAAAACTCACTTGGAAACGCACAAAAACGCACAAGATCGCACAAATCATGTGCCACAGGACGGCGATTTGTGGCCAGTGCGCTTTTGTGTGTATTGTGTAGGCGCTGTATTGTAGGTGAGTTTCCATGTGGGCGTAGTAGTTATGGGCCTCGGCCGTATAATAGGGAGGGTGAGTATGAATAGAAGAGAGAAATGATTCTTAACGTTATAGTGATAGAATGATCCAATGGATTCCTATGGTCTATTATTGGGTGGATTAAGGGATTATTTATTAAGGGGAAATTGATTCAAACGCGGCACAAAACAATTGTATTTCACTGGTGTGTTTTACTGAACTATAACCACTATACAATGTGTTACAAGAAAATAGTAGCAAAATATTCAGTTAGGGGATGGCGGTGAGGACTAAAGAACCAAAGGAGGTCATAGGATTCGGGGTTTTAGGGTAACATCGGTGCGGATGGGTATTTTTGCGATGGTATAACTAAAGTGATAAGGCGAAGCCTTGATTAGAGGCGATAAAGTTGTTAATTCTATCCTCTGTATCCACTATAAGCTAAACATACACCCACCCTAGTTCCCACTGTGCAACCAACGGGCACAATAGCACAAGAAAGTATGCCGTTTCAGGAATATTACATCAACATGTGGTAATCCTAATCTTTTAAACGTCTCTTACTCTACTAATTGTAACACGAACCCAGATCATGAATATTCCAAAATCATTGCTAAGGACATTAGTAATAGGTACAAAACAATACAGCAATGTAGGCATAATTAGGTTAATCCTATACCATTACACACAAAGATCAAAAACAGGAAATAAGTACTAACAATGAATACATTCAAGTATAAATCAATGTATAGTCTGTGATGGAGAGAAAATAACAACACTTCCACCAAGGCTCTATGTAATGTAAACTGGCCCATATGTAAATCAGCACCCATAGCGGCAGGAAAGATCAATGATTAAGAAACAATTAGCAGCACTTTCACCCCTCCGATAGCCCCTAAGAGGACCCTACCCATAAGCGTTCGTAAATAGAACATGTATTGAGTGTAGGTTGGATGATACGTATGTCTTTACAACCCCATACATGTTACTATTTTGTACGTAAACAAGTGGATTAGTGCTAATGCTACGAGAAACAACTCTAATACTGGACTGTATCAACATACTAGGGTGGGGTATAAAGCTTTTGGGGATAGTATAGGACGTAGCATTTATAGAAACCTCCAATAGCAGCCATTCTCATAGCGCCTGTAAACGGTACTCCATGAAGCATTATAAGGAATAGTAACATAGTATGGAGGTGTAGTTGGACTAGATGGACGTATGTCTTTATACAAACCTCCAATACTATGTTACTATGAACTGTTATACAGACATTATGGGTAGGGTAGTATAAGTTGGACTAGATGGACGTATGTCTTTATACAACCTCCAATACTATGTTACTATGTAACTGTTATACAGACATTATGGGTAGGGTATATAAAGGTTGGACTAGATGGACGTATGTCTTTATACAACCTCCAACTAATACTATGTTACTATGTAACTGTTATACAGACATTATGGGTAGGGTATAAAGGTTGGACTAGACGGAGTATGTCTTTATACAAACCTCCAATACTATGTTACTTGTAACTGTTATACGCATTATGGGTAGGGTATAAAGGTTGGACTAGATGGACGTATGTCTTTATACAACCTCCAATACTATGTTACTATGTAACTGTTATTACGACATTATGGGTAGGGTATAAAGGTGGACTAGATGGACGTATGTCTTTATACAACCTCCAATCTATGTTCTATGTAACTGTTTACAGACATTATGGGTAGGTATAAGGTTGGACTAGATGAGCGTATGTCTTTATACAACACCTCCAATATATATGTAACTGTTATACAGACATTATGGGTAGGGTATAAAGGTTGGACTAGATGGACGTATGTTTTATACAACCTCCAATACTATGTACTATGTAACTGTTACAGACATTATGGTGGTGGGCTAGTTGACTAGATGGACGTAGTCTTTATACAACCTCCATACTATGTTACTATGTAACTGTTGATACAGACATTATGGTAGGGTATAAGGTTGGGACTAGATGGGACGTATGTCTTTATACACACCTCAATACTATGTTACGTATGTAACTGTTACGACATTATGGGTAGGGTATAAAGGTGGGACTAGATGGACGTATGTCTTTATACAACCTCCATACATGTTACTATGTAACTGTTATACAGACATTATGGGTAGGGTATAAGGTTGGACTAGATGGACGTATGTTTATACAACCTCCAATACTATGTTACTATGTAACTGTTATACAGACATTATGGGTAGGGTATAAAGGTTGGACTAGATGGACGTATGTCTTATACAACCTCCAATACTATTACTATGTACTGTATACAGAACATTATGGGTAGGGTATAAAGGGTGGACTAGATGGACGTATGTCTTATACAAACCTCCAATACTATGTTACTATGTAACTGTTATAACAGACATTATGGTAGGGTATAAAGGTTGGACTAGATGGACGTATGTCTTATAACAACCTCCAATACTATGTTACTATGTACTGTTATACAGACATTATGGGTGGGTATAAAGGTTGAAAATGGAGTATGATCTGTATTAACACCTCAATAACATGTAAACTGTTCATACGACAATATGGGTAGGGTATAAAGGGTTGGACTAGAGGACGTATGTCTTTATACAACCTCCAATACTATGTTACTATGAACTGTTATACAGACATTATGGGTAGGGTATAAAGGGTTGGACTAGATGGACGTATGTCTTTATACAACCTCCAATACTATGTTACTATGTAACTGTTTATACAGACATTATGGTGGGTATAAAGGTTGGACTAGATGGACGTATGTCTTTATACAACCTCCAATACTATGTTACTATGTAACGTTTAACAGACATTATGGGTAGGGTATAAAGGTTGGACTAGAGGACGTATGTCTTTATACAACCTCCATACTAGTTACTATGTAACTGTTATACAGACATTATGGGTAGGGTATAAAGGTTGGACTAGATGGACGTATGTCTTTATACAACCTCCAATACATGTTACTATGTAACTGTTATACAGACATTAGGGTAGGGTATAAAGGTTGGACTAGATTGGACGTATGTCTTTATACAACTCCAACACTATGTTACTATGTAACTGTGTATACAGACATTATGGGTAGGGTATAAAGGTTGGACTAGATGGACGTATGTCTTTATACAACCTCCAATACTATGTTACTATGTAACTGTTTACAGACATTATGGGTAGGGTATAAAGGTTGGACTAGATGGACGTATGTCTTATACAACCTCCAATACTATGTGTTACTTTGTGTAACTGTTATACAGACATTATGGGTAGGGTTAAAGGTTGGACTAGATGGACGTATGTCTTTATACAACCTCCAATACTATGTTATATGTAACTGTTACAGACATTATGGGGTAGGGTATAAAGGTTGGACTAGATGAGTATCGTTGTCTTATACAACCTCCAATACTAGTGTAACTGTTATACAGACATTATGGGTAGGGTATAAAGGTTGGACTAGATGGAGTATGTCTTTATACAACTCCAATACTATGTTTATGTAACTGTTTACAGACATTATGGTAGGGTATAAAGGTTGGACTAGATGGACGTATGTCTTTATACAACCTCCAATACTATGTTACTATGTAACTGTTTACAGACATTATGGGTAGGGTATAAAGGTTGGACTAGATGGACGTTGCTTTATAAACACATACTATGTTACTATGTAACTGTTACAGACATTATGGGTAGGGTATAAAGGTTGGACTAGATGACGTATGTCTTTATACAACCTCCAATACTATGTTACTATGTTAACTGTTATACGACCTATGGGTAGGTATAAAGGTTGGACTAGATGGACGTATGTCTTTATACACCTCCAACTATGTATATGTAACTGTTTACAGACATATGGGTAGGTTATAAAGGTTGGACTAGATGGACGTATGTCTTTATACAACCTCCAATACTATGTTACTATGTAACTGTTATACAGACATTATGGGTAGGGTATAAAGGTTGGACTAGATGGACGTATGTCTTATACAACTCCAATACTATGTTACTATGTACTGTTAACAGACATTATGGGTAGGGTATAAAGTGTGGACTAGATGGACGTATGTCTTATACAACCTCCAATACTATGTCTATGTTACTGTTATACAGACATTATGGGTAGGGTATAAAGTTGGACTAGATGGATGATGTCTTATACAACCTCCAATACTATGTATTAACTGTTATACAGACATTATGGGTAGGGTATAAAGGTGGACTAGAGGACGTATGTCTATACAACCTCCAATACTTATGTTACTATGTAACTGTATACAGACATTATGGGTAGGGTGATAAAGGTTTGGACTAGATGGACGTATGTCTTTATACAACCTCCAATACTATGTTACTATGTAACTGTTATACAGACATTATGGGGGGTATAAAGGTTGGAGAGATGGACGTATGTCTTTTATACAACCTCCAATACTAGTTACTATGTAACGGTTATACAGACATTATGGGTAGGGTATAAAGGTTGGACTAGATGGACGTATGTCTTTATAAACCTCCAATACTATGTTACTATGTAACTGTTATACAGACATATGGGTAGGTATAAAGGTGGACTAGATGACGTATGTCTTATACAACCTCCAATACTATGTACTATGAACTGTTATACAGACTATGGGTAGGGTTAAAGGTTGGACTAGATGGACGTATGTCTTTATAACAACCTCCAAACACTATGTTACTATGTAACTGTTATACAGACATTATGGGTAGGGTATAAAGGTTGGACTAGATGGACGATGTCTTTATACAACCTCCAATCTATGTTACTATGTAACTGTTATAGACATTATGGGTAGGGTATAAAGTTGTGACTAGATGACGTATGTCTTTATACAACCTCCAATACTATGTTACTATGTAACTGTTATACAGACATTATGGGTAGGGTATAAAGGTTGGACTAGATGGACGTATGTCTTTATACAACCTCCAATACTATGTTACTATGTAACTGTTATACAGACATTATGGGTAGGGTATAAAGGTGGACTGAGGGACGTATGTCTTTATACAACTCCATACTATGTTACTATGTAACTGTTATACAGACATTATGGGTAGGGTATAAAGGTTGGACTAGAGAGACGATGTCTTTATACAACTCCAATACTATGTTACATTGTAACTGTTATACAGACATTATGGGTAGGGTATAAAGGTTGGACTAGATGACGTATGTCTTTATACAACCTCCAATACTATGTTACTATGTAACTGGTATACAGACATATGGGTAGGGTATAAAGGTTGGACTAGATGGACAATATGCTTTATACAACCTCCAATACTATGTTACTATGTAACTGTTATACAGACATTATGGGTAGGGATAAAGGTGGATAGATGGACGTATGTCTTATACAACCTCCAATACTATGTTACTATGTAACTGTTATACAGACATTATGGGTAGGGTATAAAGGTTGGACTAGATGGAGTATGTCTTATACAACCTCCATACTATGTTACTGTAACTGTTATACACGACATAGGGTAGGGTTATAAAGGTGGACTGAGGGAGTATTGTCTTTATACAACCTCCAATACCTATGTTACTATGTAACTGATACAGAATTATGGGTAGGGTATAAAGTTGGACTAGAGAGGAGTATGTCTTTATACAACCTCCAATACTAGGTTACTATGTAACTGTTATACAGACATTATGGGTAGGGTATATAAGGTGGACTAGATGGAGACAGTATGTCTTTATACAACTCCAATACTATGTTGACTATGAATGTTAACACATTTGGGTAGGGTATAAAGGTTGGACTAGATGACGTATTGTCTTTTACAACCTCCAATACTATGTTCTATGTAATGTTTATACAACATTATGGAGGGTATAAAGGTTGGACTAGATGGACGTAGTCTTTATACAACTCCAATACTATGTTACTATGTAACGTTATACAGACAGTATGGGTAGGGTATAAAGGTGGACTAGATGACGTAGTCTTATACAACCTCCAATACTATGGTGTACTAGTAACTGTTATACATGACATTATGGTAGGGTATAAAGGTTGGACTAGATGATGCTACTAGGACTATTGAGTCCACATGAGGCAGTTTCATGACTGTCTATGATACCGGTACGGTATACAGATGGTTAAGGGGAAACAATCTGAGTACCCACTGCTGTATTAAGATAGTATCCTAAGAGATATAAGTGATATTGAAACTGTAGGTATTCGTGTCATAAGGTAGGACAGATGTGTCTACATGGGAACGGTCTGGTCAGTCAGGTATTCATAAGGTCAGCTTGTTGATTAGTAAGGATGAAGAAGCCTGAGAGTGTTCATTACGTAAGACTGAGTCACAGGACTGGGTACACTCATGATGATCAAGGTGATAAGATCTCGAATTATCAGGCAATGAGTCTAGGAGTTCTGTGTCTTAGAAAGGACAAGGACACGCATGGAGCCGCTCTGACAGGGAGAATCTGACATCATGAATAGTAAGTATCCCTACTGTAAATATAAGGATATTAGAAGTGCATCTGAGGAGTTCTGTGTTATATAAATGGTTTACAAGGAACAGAGCCTGAGTTATACAGGGAACTTGGGTACCACTCATGTATTTAAGGGATAATGTATCCCCTACTGTAATTATAAGGATATTAGAAAGTCACTGAGGAGTTCTGTGTCTATATAAAGTGTACAAAGGACACAGACTGTATTACAGGGAACTTCGGGTACCACTCATGATTATAAGGATAATGACTCCCTACTGTAGATTATAAGGAATTAGAAGTCACTGAGGAGTCTGTCTTGTCCATATAAAGGTCACAGGACACAGACTGAGTTTACAGGAACTCTGGTACCACTCATGATTAATAAGGGATAATGTATCCCCTACTGTAAATTATAAGGATATTAGAAGTCACGAGGCGTTCGTGGCTATATAAAGGTTACAAGGACACAGACTGAGTTATACAGGGACTCTGGGGTACCACTCATTTATTATAGGGAATGTATCCCCTACGTAATTATCAGGTATTAGAAGTCAACTGAGGAGTTCTGTGGTCTATATAAAGGTAAAGGCACAGACTGGTTATACAGGGAACTTGGGTACCACTCTGTATTATAAGGGATACTGTCCCCTACTGTAAATATAAGGATATTAGAAAGTCACTGAGGATTCTGTGTCTATATAAAGGTACCAGGACATCAGACTGAGTTATACAGGGAACTCTGGGTACCACTCCATGTATTATAAAGGATAATGTATCCCCTACTGTAATTATAAGGATATTAGAAGTCATGAGGAGTTCTGTGTCCATATAAAGGTACAAGGACACAGGACTGAGTGTATACAGGGGAACTATGGGTACCACTCATGTATTATCAAGGGATAATGTATCCCCTCATGTAAATTATAAGGATATTAGAAGTCACTGAGGAGTTCTGTGTCTAATAAAGGTAAAGGACACAGACTGAGTTATACAGGGAACTCTGGTTACCACTATTGTATTATAAGGGAAATGACTCCCCTACTGTAAATTATAAGGATATTAGAAGTCAATGAGGATTCTGCTGTATATAAAGGTACAAGACACAGACTATGAGTTATACAGGGAACTACTGGGTACCACTCATGTTTAAGGGATAATGTATCCCCCTCTGTAAATTATAGGATATTAGAAAGTCCTGAGGAGTTTGTGTCCAATAAAGGACAAGGACACAGACTGGAGTTATACAGGGAACTTGGGTACAACTCATTATTATAAAGGAATAATGTATCCCCTACTGTAAATTATTAAGGATATAGAAGTGTCCTGAGGAGTTCTGTGTTCTATAATAGTACAAGGACACAGACTGGTTTACAGGGAACTCTGGTACCACTCCTGTATTATAATGGATATATGTATCCCCTACTGTAAATTATAAGGGATATTAGAGTCACTGAGGAGTTCTGGTGTCATATAAAGGACAAGGACACAGCAGACTGAGTTATACAGGGAACTCTGGTACCACTCATGTATTATAAGGAAATGTACCCCTACTGTAAATTATAAGGTATTAGAAGTACTGAGGAGTTCTGTGCTATATAAAGGACAAGGACACAGGACTGAGTTATACAGGGAACTCTGGGTACACTCATGTATTATAAGGATAATGTACCCTACTGTAAATAGTAAGGATATTAGAAGTCACTGAGAGGTATGTGTTCTGATTATAAAAGGTACAAGGACACAGACTGAGTATTACAGGGAAACTCTGGGTACCACTCTGTATTATAAGGATAATGTTACCTACTGTAAATATAAGGATATTAGAAGTCAATGAGGAGTTCTGTGTTATATTATAGGTACAGGACACAGACTGCGATTAACAGGGACTCTGGGTACCACATGTATATAAGGGATAATGTATCCCTACTGTAAATTATAAGGATATTAGAAGACACTGAGGAGTTCTGTGTCCAGATAAAGTGACAGGACACAGACTTCTAGTTAACAGGGAAATCTTGGTACCACCATGTATTATAAGGATAAGTATCCCCTTACTGTAAATTATAAGGATATAGAAGTCATGAGGAGTTCTGTGTCTATATAAGGTACAAAGGACAAGATGATTTATACAGGGACTCTGGTACCACCATTATATAAGGATAATGGTATCCCCTACTGTAAATTATAAGGATATTAGAGTCACTGAGGAGTTCTGTGTCTATATAAAGGTACAAGGACACAGACTGATTATACAGGAACTCTGGGTACCACTCATGTATTATAAGGATAATGTATCCTACTGTAAAGTATAAGGATTCCATATGGCCTTCTGGATGGCACAGATATGTGAAAAAAGTCAACCTTCAAGTTCTGTGATAGCGTCGGTTCTGCAGTAGGGGGTTCGGAGTCTTGCCGTGGTCATATATCATTAAATCTAAGTTGGCCGGCTAGATAATATAATCTAAAATTAGGAAATGCCAAGCCCGCATGATCTTTCAGGCATTCGTGTACCTTTTAAATAAGGTCACTATTGAGTAATACATTGCACAGAACTGAGCTAAGATCAAGTTCGCTTCATTATCCTCTTCCCCCTAAAGCTCTGCACTCCAATATCATGAAACTGTTATACAGACATTATGGGTAGGGTATAAAGGTTGGACTAGATGGACGTATGTCTTTATACAACCTCCAATACTATGTTACTATGTAACTGTTATACAGACATTATGGGTAGGGTATAAAGGTTGGACTAGATGGACGTATGTCTTTATAAAACCTCCAATACTATGTTACTATGTAACTATTATACAGACATTATGGGTAGGGTATAAAGGTTGGACTAGATGGACGTATGTCTTTATACAACCTCCAATACTATGTTACTATGTAACTGTTATACAGACATTATGGGTAGGGTATAAAGGTTGGACTAGATGGACGTATGTCTTTATGCAACCTTCAATACTATGTTACTATGTTTGTTACCTCCTCTCCTCTTCGTCTTTTCTTTTTTGCTCCTCCTCTCTTCTTCTCTGCTCTTCCATCTCCATTCTCCTTTTCTCTTCATCTTCTTTGCGTTTTCGCTCCTCCTCCTCTCGCCGCTTCCTCTCTTCCTCCAACATTTCCTGATAAAATCTGCGGGCCACTTTTCCACGCCAGTGCTTTTGAACCTGCACAGCAGATTGCCGGATGCGGAGGAAGGTGGCTCTCCAGAAGTGAGCCCGATAGTTCTTTTGAAATGTGACCGCACAAAGCCGCATGCGCCTGTAACGTTTCCTGAAGGACACATGTAATGACGTTAAATATCAACAATTAAGCATTTCACAACAAAACTCAACCAGCCTAATTAGTAGATTATGAAACATTTATTTATTCTGAGAAGCCTGTTTAAGTCACAGTCCTCATTAGCTCTATGGTTTTGTGTTTAGCTTGTGAAATGCTGTAAAACCTTTTATTAGGTAAAGCATTTTGTAAGTGCTACCATGGGAACATGGAAATTACCCAGCATTCTCTGTTCCTTGTTTGTATGATATGGATATAAATGGATAAACTAACAGTAAAGCCCTGGGTAATATGTTCATTGCTCTGGAAGATAATAAATACGGATATAAATGGATAAACTAACAGTAAAGGGCTGACGAAGTTTGCTATTACATTTCAGCCGGTTCGGTGAATTTACAGACATTTTTCCACATAGACTTTAATGGGTAAAACATTCATTAATGTTAAATTACATTCTGAGGTTTGTAATGAAAACCCAACTGTCATTTTCTTTATGAACTGCACCCGAGTCTGAGGCTACTATAACCCTTTCACAGATACAGGTACTCACCTGATGCACCCCTAAACCCACACCACAATGCACCCCTAAACCCACACCACCCTTCCATTTCCATGGCTACCATACAGAAAATAATAAAAACATGTCATTATTTAAAAAAAAAGCAAAGTAAAACCTCTTTCATTGCCATAATAAGATTAATGGCATTTTTAAGCCAAAGTTTATGCTTGAACTTTTCTATTTGAATAAAAACTTATTTTTCCAGTGCAGCCTGTCTGTTGGATGCTGGGCACTAGTTCAACAACAGCCTTTTCTATAAAATATAGAGGGGCACAGTACTGTGCATGGTGTTACCCCTAAAACCCCTAGCAGGCAGTGATAGTCCTAGTAGAAGGTTACCTGATGATATATCCGTGGATATGAGCCTGGATCACCAAGGCCGCTCTCCTGAGCTCCTCCTCACGGCTTTTCTCCAATCTCTGCTCCAAATCTTCTTTCAGAAACACCTACAAGTGAGGCACAAGACACAATGTTACAGGTGGGCAAAGCATTCTGTGAGAGTTCCAGCATCCATCAACATCTACAGACCCAGGGACATTGGGGAGATATGAGAAGTGACAGAGCCCCTACTAATTCACTTTAGGAAACATACATGGCAGGCAGAGCTTGATGGAGGGGTGAGGGCTGGGAAGATAAGGGGCTGGGGGTGGATAGACATGGGCTGGGTAGATGGAGGGATGAGGGCTGGGAAGATAAGGGGCTGGGGGGTGGATAGACATGGGCTGGGTAGATGGAGGGATGAGGGCTGGATAGACATGGGCTGGGTAGATGGAGGGATGAGGGCTGAATAGACATGGGCTGGGTAGACGGAGGGGTGAGGGCTGGGTAGACATGGGCTGGGCACAAAGCTTCAGTGCAGCAATTAGAGACCAAGTGACAGAACAAAGAGGGATGTGTAGTGGATGGAAGGATTCATGGAGAATGGAGAGAAAGGCACTGTACACTGCAGCCCTAACACGGATGTTTACACTAACCTGTCCATTTACAGCCATGATGGGAACACAGAGTTGCTAAAAGAACTAGTCATGAGTTATGGAGGGATGGCAGTGGATTTAGTTGATGCGAATACACATAAATATAGATCTAAGAGCCCCCTGCAGCTGGAGGGTGACAGGCACATGTCCCCTTACCCTGCTTTAGTGCCCCGTCACAGAACATCTCCCGTGGTCCATAGATTCCAGGTGGCGCACTCAGGGTGTGCTGATGGGAAAGGGGGGATTACGGACATCTCCATACATACACTATGTGACTTCCAGCTGTATGGTAAGGAAACATAACAAAGAGACCCCCCCCCCCCCCCATCTTCCTTCCAGGAGCCATTCCTTCCGCTCATAAACAATCAGCTGGGATCGGAACTGGAAAGTAGAGAGGGGCGAAGGGCTTGGAAATAGGAACAAACCAGGCGTGAGCAGCAGGAAACCATCACACTTATCCAGGCCCTGGATTCCGTGGAGACTTTGTCGTGCTGCCTACTAGCTGTTCAGGATGTTCCAACAAACCCTGGTAGTATTCTCAAAGGATGCTGGGAGATGTAGTCATATTCTATTTGTAAACTAAACGTAGTGTAAGGGAATAGGCCTCCCTCACTCACCTTTATTGTCACAGATCCGCATAGTAAAATACACATAAGCTAGGTAATAACCTATAGAAAATACCCTTCCCCTATACAAATGCCAATATATACTGGGTGTCTATTACAGTCCATCAGTCCGGCGCGTCCCGCAGAGGTAGGTCCAAGGCTCACGTGACAACCGGTTTAAAAGGGTCTCAACACAACCCTGAATCAGAAAGCAAAGCCCCCCCCCCCCCGATATAAAAGCAGTAATCTGGATAATTTACCTTTCTAACATGGGGTTTGTGATTATCACACAGTGTGGTCACTGACCATTATGTTCTTTGCACATGCCCAGTCCTAAGCTACTGTTACAGTAGGTCACATCTACTAGTAGTCTCTAGCCAATCCTGTTACAGTCTGTGTTAGGCTGTGACTGAAGTAAAGAGGTGTGGCCAGACTTTGCACAATTATCCAGTTTTCATTTACTTCTTACTGGAGAGGTAATTTCCAGTTTATTGGTATCTTCACCTGGACCCCTGTGGTACACGCACAAGTGAGGTGTCAGTCTTGTTTTCAGCTCCATATAAGGATCCTGGTCCCTCGTTTTCCCCCCTTACTATTGCAAAACATGCTAATAGACCACCATCTTCTCGCCTGATCTAAGTCCGATCGGACCAATTCGCTGTAACAGACGTGACAAATGCAACAGACGTGTCAGATGCAACAGACGTGTCAGATGTATTAAGCTGACCATCAGATGCAACAGATGTGACAGATGCAACAGACATGACAGATGCAACAGACGTGTCAGATGTATTAAGCTGACCATCAGATGCAACAGACATGACAGATGCAACAGACGTGTCAGATGTATTAAGCTGACCATACACAGGCAGAGTGCAACGATCGTAAATCTGATTAGAAGAACCGCTCAAAGCCTCCCACCTCGAGTCTCCGATCTTACCCGACCCCATCTTCAATCTCCACCTCTCCGCAGATTTCAAATGAAATAGATATATCACATGTACAAGATGTGTCGGATATATTAACCAATCCAATATCTGTTACCCGATTGTAATAAGGTTATAATTCAATTTGTGTTTTATTTCTCTAGGATATGATACAAGTCTAGTGAATAGAACTTGGTTGTCACGTTATACATTGTATTAATCATTGTATTTACAGCCACTGTAGAACACGAGGGCAGATCACATACGCACACCAGGCACTGGGAATCACCCGTGACCTTGATGCTCAAAGAAGCTTTATCATTCATACAAGGCAGAGGCCAGGAGCTTTAACCTCAGCCAGTAACTTACTAAACAATGGGCCTGTGTCAGCCACAAGAGCTGGAACCAGTCCACCCACTGCCTATTGTGTAATGGTCTGTGTCACCAAGCAGCATCACACCAACAGCCCGCTCTCTCTCATCCTCTTAAATTCCCCCCCAACCCCCGCAAAAAGCAACACTGGTATGTTCCACTAAAAACCTTCCCCATTGCCCCTCATCCCGGGCAGGGACAGTGCCCGTCGCCCCTCATCCAAGGCAGGGACAGTGCCCCGTCGCCCCTCATCCCGGGTAGGGACAGTGACACCGCCCATCCATCCCCCTAAACCCCTCCCTACCCAAAGTGACACCGCCCATCCATTACCCCAGACCCCTCCCTACCCAGAGTGACACCGCCCATCCATCCCTCAAACCCCTCCCTACCCAGAGTGACACCGCCCATCCATTCCCCCAGACCCCTCCCTACCCAGAGTGTATGAACAAAAACCACACCAAATACACACTCCCCTACACAACCGCCCTCCCTACCAACAGTGAACAAAACACGGCCACATAACCATTACCCCAAGACCAAAAACCTTCCCTAACCAATGAAAAGTTGACACCGCCCATACCATAACCCTCAAACCACACATCACTCAATACACCTACACCCAGAGTGCCACCAGCCCACCAATACAAAATCCCTCAAAACCACCTCCATACCAACAAGTGACAAAAAAAAAGAAAAACAACACGTCCATTAAACCATTATCCCTAACAGAAAAAAACAAACAAAAAAACAACCCAGAAAAAACAAAAAAAAAAAAAAAAAAAAAAAACAAAAAAAACCCCCAATCCCGAACCCGAGTGAGCCACCAGCCCATACCTCCCTCACACCCCATCCCTAACAACCATATTTCACAACACACATACCAACCTCCATCACCATCAAAACCCATCCCACTCACACCAGATTGCCACCAAAACCACACAAACAACAAAAAATCCCATACAACAACCCTACAAACACCCTCCTAACACACAGAAATTAGCCACATCCCTCACATCCACACTCAACACAACAAAACACCCTCCCTAAACCACAACGTGGTGCCCACACATCCACCAATGAAAAAAAAAAAAAAAAAAAACCATCACCCACACCCCTAACTCTACCAACACTGCCTGATGACCAAACAAAAAAAAAAAATCGACCATCCATCCAAACTCAAACCCCTCCCTACCAACAGAAGTGTGCACAAACCAAGCCCATCCATCACCCCAAAACACACCCATCCCATACAACAACAGAGTATAACAACAAAAACAAAACACAAAGCCTACCCATCTCCCCAAATATCCACACCATACACCCAATCCACATAACCCCATAAGTGACATACAGCCCATCCTCCCTCAAAAACACACACCTCCAACTACCCAGAGTGACAAAACACCAAAAGTGCCCATACCATACACCGAACACAAAACACTCATCCAATACCAAACATAGACAAAAAAATAAAAACCAAAAAAAAATATGCCAACATTTAACACCAATCCAACGCCACAAAAAAAAACCCCAATCCCTACCCATTGACAAAAACAAAATAAAAAAAAAAACCAAAACAGCACCATAAACCAATAAACCCTCAAAAAACGACCTCCCTACCCAGAGTGCCACAACCAAAACAAAAGCCCATAAAAGCCCATAAAAACCCTCAAACACATCCCCAAATACCGCCATAACACACAGACAGTATGCCAACCCCAAAAACAAAAAAAAAAACAAATAAAGTATACACACCAGCCACATAATAAACCCTAACACCTCAAACCACCCGCTCCCTACACACAGGAGTTGCCAAACCAAAAAAAAAAACAAAAAAAAAAAAGTGACCACCAACCGAAAAAAACAAAAAAAAAAACTACACACTACATACACCTCAAACCCACATACACCATAAACCAAAGATGCATCAATCACCAGCTACAATAAAAACACCTAAACCCTCAACCCCTCCCTACCCAGAGTGCCACGTGCCACTAAACCATCCCTCAAAAACCCTACTCCTACCCTGACGATAGCCAACCGCCCAGCGCATACCAAACCTACCAACACCCTCAGAGCCACATCAACACCCATCCCTCAAACCGAGCCACTACCCAGAAAGACCCCATACCACCCTCACACCCCTCCCTACCACAGAGTGAACAAAACACAAAAATGCACCAATCACATCAACACATCAAACTCCATCACCTACACCCAAGAAATGACAAAAAAAAAAAAAAAAAAAAAACAACAAAAAAAAAAAAAAACAAACAATAGACAACACAAAAAAACAGCCCCTATAACAAAACCAAAATCCACTCAATATCCCCTACCCTCACACAACAAGAGTGCCCACAAACCGTGTGTCCCAAATCATAAATAACCAATCAAACCAACACTCCCTAACCACAAGATGAACACAACCACCAAAAAAAAAAAAACACAAAAAGTGCCCACTCCCAATGCCCTCAACCCAAATCCCTACCACAGAGTGTCACCAGACCAAAACACACCCAAGCCACAACAAACCACATCACCATCAAAACCCCCCACCTCACCCAGAGTCATCCCAACCTGCCCAATGAACACGCATCCATCCTCAACCCCCTCCCTACCCAGAGTGCCAAATGCCAAACAAAACAAAACCGCCCATCCATTCCACTACAAAACACAACAAAACAACCCATCCCTACCAACAGGTGAACACCAGCCCATAAACCCAATCCACTCAAAAAAACCAAGCTCCCTACACCAACAGAGTTGTCCACACCAGAAAATCAAACCAAGAAAAACCATCCTACAAACAAACAAAACCAACCCTACCCAAAAGAGTGAAAAAAAAACAACAAAACAAACACACAACATCACATCAACACCTCAAACCACACAATCCACCTACCACACAGAAGTAGACAAAACACAGCCATAAAAAAAAACCCTGGATTACACAAACTAAGAAATCCGGACAACAATAAAAGAGGCACAAAATAGACATTGTAACATAGATGTCAGCAGAACAAACAAAAATGTGAATTTTGAGCTGCGCAAAATATTAAATAAAGAAAACACAACAAATGCCAAATACAACAATAAAACGAATCGGGGAACACAGAGAGATTCTGATCCACACAATACATACACATAGTCTCCACAAACCGCCACATAAAAAAACTAAAACCTATACTTAGCGCTGTCAATACAGAATCTAAGTCAAAAACAAACGCTGCGCAAAACAAAAAGTAAATCCACAAAATTCAACACTACAACAAGGGTTAGGAAATTATAATTTACAAAAAAGCAATCTTGTACTAAAACCGAACATCAGACATATGAAATCATCACAGCTTAAACTGTGCCTAATGTCAGTCAACTGTATAAATAAAGAAAGGTTGTGGCCCGACTATGCCACTTATAACAGAGGGCCCACAAGAACTAGCATAGCAGTAAAATAAATTCCCAACAGTTTAAAACAGAGGGAAGAGAGGCAACCCAGATGGGAGGAAATTGCTGCTAAAAAAATCCCCGCCGAATTATAAACATGGGACGTTATAATGCAGAATAAAAAATTAGAACAAGAGAGAATGAGAACATAAAAAATCCATGGCTATCAATTAACACAAAATAGTGTCATAATAGTAGACTTATATGTTGGGGAGTTTTGGTTGTTCGGGGGCTGGGTACGCTTGATTCGCCTCTGTGGGTCGGTGGTTTGAAAGGCATGGCGTCGTCGGGGGGGGTTGGGAAGACGCGTAGTTAGGGTGCCGGGTGAAGTGGGGTTTGGAATGCAAACTATGGTCTTGTTTGCGCTGGTTCGGAGGGGGGCGGGTTTGGTTCAGTGTTGTGCCCCAAGGCGCACGGGTCAACAGCCGGGTGTGGTATGCTGGGGGGCGGGGAGAGGGGTTAATGATAGGGGTGTTTCTTGAAGTTGGGTCGTTGGGGGGAGCATTAGGACGACTGATCAAAACTTGAAAGGAAGGAGAGCCCCCAAAGGAGAGAAAGAAAGAGTGAAGGCGTAGAGTGGTGCGGAGACACGGGGAGAAAGCACCCAAAGAAACGGACAAGGAACCACGGGGGACAAGAGACCACCACGGCGCAGCGCAAGCGCGGCGCAGGGCCAGAAGCGCAGACGGCAAGCACACCACACGGTAAGAGACAGAGAAGAGGGAGGCGACCGAGAAACGGGAGGGAGGAAGGAGGGGGGGGGCAGGAGGCACGTGGGGGCCCGTGGTTTTGTGGGGTGAGGAGGGACCGTGGGTTTGTCATGGGGTGTGTAATTGAAATAGTTTGGGGTGACCTCTCTCTGAACGGGGGGTGTTCCTCAGTGTGCCGGTTTCGATGGGATGGATTATGTGAAGATCAGGAGACTTGGTCTGGTCTCGGAGGATGCTGTCGGGTTGGAGGGGTGGGGAGAAGCAGGTGTGTAAGGGCGCGCGGGGCCCCAAGGGGGGCCGAAGAGAAAGAAACAGAACAGACGGGAGAGCGGAGTTGTTATAATGTACAGCGCTGTGTCCCAATGGCGCTATATAAAACCATATATACATACTGTATAATCTGTATGTGTTAAATGTCACCCGCTGTGTAACACCCAAGTGGCGCTTTATATAAATAAACAGAACATAATCTGTATCATCTGTGAGTTGTTATAAATGTAACAAGGACGAACTTAGTCGTCCCCAACTGATCGCTCTAATAAAAAATCAAGAAACCCAGAATACTCCCAGACTTGGTTTGGATGGGAGTGTTTGTTGTAAACGCGTGGTGTAGTGGTATTCGTTTGAACATTAGAATAACAAAAGCGCGGTGTCAACCCACAAAAGGGCGAACAAGAGAAAAAAATAAACAATCACATACATACGATGATCTGTTTGAACCACGGACAAAAAGTCGATAAAGCAGGGGAAAGTGGATTGATGTAAGTGTATATGGAAATAGTGTTCGCCAGACAACAGCGGACAGTGTGTTGTTTGTTGGCGGGTGCCGAAGGGCCGCAACCCTGTCTCGGTCAAAACTGTAAAAGTGTGGTTTCTTGTTTCGGTCAGTGGCGACAGGGGGGGAACACAGTAGACACTACATAAAAGGGATATCGTTGTTCCGGTACGATAGGGGCTAGAAGGGGGCGAAATAGTAGAAAAAAATGGTGGGGGGCATTGGTGAAACAACGCTGTTCTACACCCGATACAGAGTTGTGATCGGGCGTTGGGGTATTGCGTAGTATTTCCACGAAATAACAAACAGATACATAAAGAAGATTGACACATAGCGGTATAAGTGTGCGTAGTTGGGCCACACAGGGTTGCTTGCACGTATAAAGGGTACAAAACACACAAGCGCATAGGGAGCCAACAGTGCCAAGTGGAAGGCTGGAGATCAAGAAAAACAGCAGACAGAACGAGAAAATCTATTAGTAGGTAATAGAGTACAGCCAGCGGTGTACCATGGGTCAAGGCGCTAAAATAAAGGGGTAAAGAAACAGAGCATCTTGGTTACACAGAGTATACTCTATAAAGAGCGGGGAAAAAAGGTTGGTAGTAGAGGGGTTAAAGTAACGAAAACGGGAAAAAAGAGAAATAGTATAGGAGGATAAAAAAGGACAGAACAACGGATTAGCTCGGCAACGGTTGTGTGGGTACAATACTAGAAACAAGAATAGAAAGTGCCAGACATTCTTATAAGGATCTGGAGTGGGCTATACTGAAGAAGACGACAAAATGCGTCACAAAAAACAGAGAGACGTACCTGTGATACAGAGCAGGGGGCTACTGGTCTCGGACTAGAAAAGACAAACAGAGACATAACGCCAAGACGGTAAAGAAAATCTATATTGATGGATAAATGATAAGCGCGGCGATACACCAAGTGGCCGCTAAGATAATAACAAAGATCTAAACAAGAACTGTCATAAAAGCATAGTACATTGTTCAACTAAAATGTAACAGCGTCTGGTAACCAGTGAGAGATGGACAGCGAGAATACAATACAAAAACATAAACAATACCATCAGTATAATCTGTAATTAGATGGAGAAAAGTAAAACAAAAAAGCGCTGTGTACCCAAGGTGGCGCGATAATAAACTATCGTACATACTGTAGTACTCTGTATTGTTATAATGTACAGACGCTGTGTCCCAAGTGGCGCATAAAATAAACATATCAACATACTGTATATCTGTATGTTTAGAGATTACAGAGCAGGTGTGATCCCAAGTGGCGGCTATATAATAGCACGATATACATACTACTGTATGATCTGATATTGTTATAATAGTACAGAGCCTGTGTACCCAGGTGCGGCTATGATAATAAACAATATACGACTCTACTGTATAATCTTGTATTGGTTAAATGTACAGCGCTGTGTCCCCCAAGTGGTGGCTATATAAATACATATACATACATACTGGTATGCTGGTTATTGTTAAATGATACACGCTGTGTACAACCAAGTTGCGCTTTAATAAATAACCATATACATATTGTCTAGTCTCTGTATGTTATAAGTACACGCTGTTTACCATTGGCGCGTGTGGTAGCATAATACAACATCAATCACATACACTCCATGTACTATAGTAAATTGTATAATAAAAAAAATTTGTGTTACAGCCATAAAACCATAGCTAGGTCCCCAGTGAGCCAAGTCATATATAAATAAACATATACATACATAGACCGTATATCTGTATTTTTAATAAAAAAAATGTACACGTTAGTTTGTACCACGTGCGCATAATATCAATAAAAAAACATATACATACATACTGTATAACAATCTGTATTGTATATACAAAATTATAAAACAGCAGCTGTGTACCCACGTGGACCGCTATATAACAACCATATACGTACCTACTGTCGAATCTGTATGGTTTCATAAACAATGTACAGATCTAGTGTAACCCAATTGGCGGACTCATATCAAATAAACGTAATACAATACATCACTTATAAAATACTGTAATATGATTATAAAAAAAAAAACATTGTAATACAAGATGCTAAAAGATGAACCCGAGTGGTCACGCTATATAAAACATATACATGACAATACTGTATAAATCTTCACTATATCTCTAAACAAAAAACTCGATACAAAGCACCACTGTGATAAACACAAGATGTGCCGCATAAAATGATACAATAAAACATTCCCATACATAACCTGTAGAATCTGTATTGTTAATAGAAAAAAAAAAAAATGTCAAAAGAACGCAAATTTATCTCCACACCACAAGTGGTTACCTACTAATAACATAAAACATATACAATCAACACTAAATGTTACAATCAACTGTAATAGCTTATAAATAGATAAAACAATACGCAATGTGGACCCAAGTGGGGCTGCTTATACATAATAAAACATAATAACATTTGTATATCTGTATTGTTAATAATGATACAAAGCACTCTGAATGTACCCACAAGTCCTGCGCATATAATAAAATAACAAACATACATACATAACAACTACGTTATATCTGGATTAGTTATAAAGAATAAATTGTACAGCACAACACTAGTGAATCCCCCAATTAGGCAGCTATAATACAAATAAACACTCACCATCCAGCAACAATACCTCAGATATATACTCATTGTAATGTTTAAATGTTACCAAAAAAATGTACAAGCCTGTATCCCAACCAAGTGGCCATATAACATAAACCATATTCAAAATACATACTGTACATAAATCTATATTGGTCATCATGATAACAGACGCTGTGTCCCCAAGGGTGCTATAGAACACAACCACTACTACATACATACTGTAATAATTAGTAATTAGTTCCAATAAATGTACACGCATAGATCCCAAAAAAAAGTGGATGCTAATCCATCAACCCTATACATACAAATACACTATATAATAAATCTGTAACCAATAATAGATTAATAAAAGAAAAAAAAATGTACCTCGCAATAGATTGATACACCACAAAACCAAAGATATCGGCGTCATACACATAATAAATAACATAATCCGTACACATAATATAACTTAATAATCTTGTATTGTTCTCATGTCAGCGCTGGTCCGCCAAAAGTGGTGTGCTATATAAATACACATATACATACTACGTCTAATCCTTATTGTATTATAAAAAAATGTAACAAAAGCGACGTGTACACCGAGTCTAGGCGAGACATATAAAATAAAATTAAAACAATATACACACATCGACAGTATAAATCTAGATCCAGTGAATTCTAAAAAAAGATACACAAACAGCATACTGTCATAGTCACCCAAGTAAGATAACGACTAACTAAAATAACAAATCAAACATATACATACATACATACTGTATAATCTGTATTGTTAATGTACAGCGCTTGCTCCCAAGTGGCGCTATATCAAATAACATATACATACATACTGTTATAATCTGTATTGTTTAATGTACAGCGTTGTGTACCAAGTGGCGCTATATAAATAACATATACATACATACTGTATAATCTGTATTGTTATAATGTACAGCGCTGTGTACCCAAGTGGCGCTATAAATAATACGTACATACTGTATAATCTGTTTGTTATAATGTACAGCGCTGTGTACCCAGTGGCGCTATATAAATAAACAGTATACATACATACTGTATAATCTGTATTGTTATAATGTACAGCGCTGTGTCCCAAGTGGCGCTATATAAACATATACATACATACTGTATAATCTGTATTGTTATATTGTACCGCCGCTGTGTACCCAAGTGGCGCTATATAAATAAACATATACATACATAGATTATCAATTGGCTTTATCATTGTGAATCCAGTCTTGGGTAATACATTGCACGTGCATTTATAACATGGGGCTGTCCAGCACTTTCTCTGCTACTGTTTTCTCGTTAAGTTTTCAATTGCAGAAGAGAAAGAGGCACCAAACTGCACTCACCTTATCTGTGTTTGGTTTGATGCAGCGGATAAAGAAAGGGTTGGATGCGCTCAGCATCGCCATGAGAGAATGGAGCGATTCCTAAACATAAACATCACAAACCAAAGGATATTGAAAATACTAACGGAAAGCAAACATATCAAGGTGATCAGGAGAAACTATTATCACTATATTTAATGGCGTCACTTTACTGACTGACTGTATACAAAAAACATGTATTGTATTTTTGGTCTCTAGTTACACTTTAATATGGATGTACAACAGCCCAATTTTCTATATATTGTGCGTTACATTGAAGGTTTGACTGACTGTACAATATGTGGCTATACTATCAACTGTACTGCCTGACTGCACATTACGTTGCTATAGTGTTCGCTATATGGCCCGATGGCACACTATGGTGCTATACTGTCCACTATACTGCCTGACTGCACATTACTTGTTGCTATAGTGTTCGCTATATGGCCCGATGGACCACACTATGGTGCTATATGTCCACTATACTGTCGAGTGCACATTACGTTGCTATAGTGTTCGCATATGGCCCGATGGCACACTATGGTGCTATACTGTCCACTGTACTGCCTGACTGCACATTACGTTGCTATAGTGTTCGCTAATGGCCCGATGGCACACTATGGTGCTATACTGTCCACTGTACTGTCTGATGCACATTACGTTGCTATAGTGTTCGCTATATGGCCCGATGGCACACTATGGTGCTATACTGTCCACTGTACTGCCTGGACTGCACATTACGTTGCTATAGTGTTTGCTATATGGCCTGAAGGCACACTATGGTGCTATACTGTCCACTATACTGTCTGACTGCACATTACGTTGCTATAGTGTTCGTATATGGCCCGATGGCACACTATGGTGCTATACTGTCCACTGTATGCCTGATGACTGCAATTAACGTTGCTATAGTGTTCGCTATATGGCCCGAGGCACAATATGGTGCTATACTGCCACTGTACTGTTGACTGCACTACAGTTGCTTATAGTGTTGATATGGCCCGATGGCACACTATGGTGCTATACTGTCCACTGTCTGCCGACTGCACATTACATTGCATAGTGTTTTGCATATGACTGAAGGCACACTATGGTGCTATTATGTCCACATAGTCGTCTGACTGCACATTACGTTGCTATAGTGTTCGCTATATGGCCCGATGGCACACTATGGTGCTATACTGTCCACTGTACTGCCTGAATGCCACATTACGTGCTATAGGTGTCGCTATATGGCCCGATGGGCTATGGTGCGTATACTGTCACTTGTACTGTGCTCGACTGCACATCGTGGACTCCATAGTTCTATAGGCGCTATATGGCCCGATGGCACACTATGGTGCTATACTGTCCACGTGTACTGCCTTGACTGCACATTACGTGCTAATGTGTTGTGTTTCGCTAAGTATGGGCACGATGGCCCAATATGGTGCTATAACTGTCCACTGTAACACGGACGGCCTGACGGCCACATAGCTTGAACTATAGGCGCTATATGGCCCGATGGCACACTATGGTGCTATACTGTCACTGTACTGTCGTGAATGCACATTACGTTGCTATAGTGTTCGCTATATGCGCCTATGGCACCACTAGGTGCGATTACTGTCCCTTATCTCTAAGAGCCTGACTGCCATTTACGTGCTATAGTGTTACGCTATTGGGACCGATGCCACTATTGTGCTATACTGTCCGACGACAGGCTCGCCTTGACTGAGGACATTACGTGAGCTACTATTTCGAAGGTGGCGGAGGCACACGTTACGCCCTGACGTCGATACATTAACGTTGACTACTAGGTGGTTCGCATATATGGCCGTGATGGCACCCACTGATGGTGGCTATACGTGTCCCCACTTAGGTCGACTTGCACATTACGTGCTATAGTGTTCGCTGTTATGGCCTGATGGCCACTATGTGCTTACTGTCCACTATACTGCCTGACTGCCAAAGCGCAATTGCACGTTGCTATAGGGTATTTGCGCGTATATGGCACCGATGGCACCACTATGGTGCTGTATACTGTCAATATACTAGCTGCTGAACTGCTAACATTACGTTGCTACCGTCGAGTGAGTGGTACATAGGGAACCGGTGGCGCCATAGTGTTAGCTATATGGCCCGATAGCACACTGGTTGCTATTACTGTCAAATCGTACTGCCTGATGGCACATTACGTTACTGCTATTAGTGTTCGCTATATGCCCATGCACCTCTTGTGCGCCGGCCACTAGGGTTGTTCCCTCCGGCCCCCTAGTGGGCAAACGGAGCTCGACCCGGGAACATCCACTGTACTGACTGACTGCACACTGCAGTTCTATACTGAACCTGTAACAGACAATAATGGTAAGATAGTTAAGATTTATGGAAATCTCACATGTGCCTCAAATTACTGTATATATGCGATTTAATGCCCCCATCTATAGATATATAATGGAAGAACAAAAGAACAGTAAGGTAAAGAATAGGAGTCACAGAAGAGTGTTAATAACAGTGATGAATCGTCCGCACTAAAAGGCAATACACAATCAATCCATAAAAGAATCCAAATTAACCATTTTTGAACAAATAAAGTATGAAAAATTCAAAACCAAAGGAGAGACTTTGCTAAACCAAAGGGAGGCATATTGGATGTAGAATTTGAATACACTAAATCCATATGACCCCAATGACCGATTCGAAAAATCTGTGCTAACAGAATGAAAAAAGAAACATGTTTCTTTAAGAGACAGATATGAAAAAGTACTAACAATCTAGGCAAGAGGTACCCCTGATGTCAGCAAGTCCAAAACGCCTTAGTGATGTCACACCCTACACACACAGCTCAGCCAGAGTTCACTCCCTGCTGGTTATCACTGTACTGTAGACCAGAGGAAGAGGGAGAACCCCTACCTGGATACACCTGGAAGGTGCAGTCATTTCACAACCTTCTATACAAGGTCAATACATAGATGTCTATAAACGATATTGCATATTTCCATATTGCCTTTGTAGCTTATTTGATCGGATCCGGTTATTATTCCCATACGCCGAGTTGGGCGTACGCTGGCACTAGAGACTTTCTCCATTTGGATTTTACTTTTTATTGATATTGAGATTTGCTATTCAGATATTTAGTGTCAGTGTTGATTACTTTTCCAGCTTTTATGTATACTATTATATACTTTTACACTATTATACAGGGGGGTGGTCGAGAAAAATTAGGCCTAGGGAATGGGATTGTGGGGCTCCGTTCACACCAGGCGGCGTCAAGGGGGAGTGGTTTGAGGGGCCACAGTTATAACAGCAAAGATAATCAATGCACATCCTAGACCCCCATACAATATGATATTATCACTGCACACAGGCATACATTATAACATAGAAAAGATAATCAATGCACGTTCCTAGGCCCCATACAATATGTATTATCTGCCCACTGGCTGAACTTATAAACATAGAAAAGATAATCAATGCACATTCGCCTGGGCCCCATACAATATGATATTATCTGCACACTGGCATACATTTAAAACATAGAAAAGATAATCAATGCCACATTCCTGGGCCCCATACAATATGATATTACTGCACACTGGCACTACATACTAACAATGAAAGATAATCAATGCACATTCCATGGGCCCCATACAATATCATATTATCTGCACACTGGCATACTTCTATAACACACCAAGGGTTTTAGTATCTTACTACTGTGATCACATGAAATAAAAGCCCTGGGGGAACGGAGCGAGAGCCTGTTAAATGGATCCAGTGTTGTAAACAATGAGAAATGCAAAGTTTGCTAATGGTAATTGAAGTTAAAAAGGTTAGACAGATTAGGACCCTTCCAGATGGCAGTTACCTTGACGTGTGTGGAAGGCTTTTCATTCATGTGATCACAGTAATGTATACTAAAACCCCTTTGTTTATAAAGTATGCTAGTTTTATATCTGCTTCTGCTTTTGTGTGTGTATAATATATATATTTCATATCGTACCCTACCATACAGAGCTCTCTTGTCTATGAGGAATTCTGATTGGGTAATTCACACTATTCGCTATTGCATTGCGTTCATATCTTGGTATGTTACCTCCCTGCTTCTCGCAGTATGAACAGGACATAAAGGACCAGGCTACAATACTTCACTTCTGAACACAAAATGTCCCATACGCTCCGATTTCAGACTATTACTGAAAGCGCAAACCTAGTTAAAGGGAATCTCCACTGCTTTACAACAAATTTTTTTTGTATTTAGTTTTATTGAAGAATGGGAGGTAGGAGAGCTGTTGTCTTACCGTCCCGTTGTTCGATAAAACCGGCAGAGCCGGGAGAGAATTAAGGTCTTACCACGACCCTCCCCCGCCACGTAGTCTATAGCCATGACGTACATAAAATGAACTAACGTTCCGCAATCCACATATTTTATGTTGTCCTAGAATAACCCTCATTATGTGAAACCCAAGAGTGACCGATCACCAGTTTGGAATAAAGCACTATGCAGGCGGAGGTAAGTACCCGTTGGGGCAGGTGAATTACTGTGTATTGCCACTCTGTTTAGCCATGGGGCCTGGGAATAATAATCCTATTATCTCTCCCCTGATTGATCAATGTTTGTTATCTTGGCAGGTCACCTATGATGTGCAGGGGGTTCTGGAGAAGAACAGGGCCATTCAGGGATGATGTTTATTAACATGCTGAGGGACAGCAGTGTGTTATCACGTTCTAACAACAGCGACTGTGCCCATTAATGGAAAACAAAACAATGAAAAAATAAAACGGGAACCTGCAATTACATCGAATAAAGGAAACACACTCAATAGACGATAATTCCATACTCGTTAACATGCAATTGCCTTTAACGTATTACTGTCCGTCCTTACCTGACAACATTTACTGCTATGTCTGGAACTGGATTGCATAGCACACTGATGGGCAAACTGCGGCTCTCCAGATGTTTGAAAACTACAACTCCCAGCATTCCTATGCTTCTCTCTGTAGTTGCGGAATGCTGGGAGTTGTAGTTTTCAAACATCTGGAGAGCCGCAGTTTGAGGATACCGGCATAGGAGATGGGCAACTAGATTAATAACGGGGAATGTAGAAGCTAGACTGTGTAGATAGTCAATATCTAGCCTTTATTACTCACACACATTAGTAAGGGGAATGGGGGAACTAGACAGATTAGATATGTTATAACTAATTATATAATTATAATAAATAAGGACAATGTAGTAGGATATATAAAATATCACTAATTAATAAACGTAAGGAATGCTGGATAAATTAGAACTATATAACTGGCAATGGGGGGCTTGAATGTTAAGATTAGATAAAGTGATAGGGCGGAGGGGCTAGACTGTGGACAGATTAGATAATGTATAATTGAGGAAAATGGAGGAGTTTTGGCTATGTAGACTAGATACATTATAACTTATATTAATGAGAATGGAGGGCTTGACTAAGCTTGACAAGTAGCGATGAAATTATAACTAACTGAATAAGGGGGATTGAGGGTGGTATACTATGTAGACAGATTAGATACATTTATAACTATATTGAAAGTGGATGGGAATTATTGACTAGACAGATAGAAACATTATAACTATTAATACGGGAATGGAGGATATTGACTATGGTAGCGACAAATTAGAAACATTAGAACTTAAGGTAATGGAGAGATTGACTGGTAGACAGATTAGATCCATTATACTATATTAATATATGGGAATGGAGGATATGACTATGTAGACATATTGTTGAGATAACATGTAACTATCATAATAAGGCATGGATGGATATGCCTGGGTAGGACGATGAGATCATTCTAACTATATTTAAGGGGAATGGAGGATCATGACTATGTAGACAGATTAGATCTTATAACTATATTAATATGGGAAAATGGAGGAGATTGACTGTGTAGACAGATTAGATCCATTTCTTAATACTAAGGTGGATGGAGGATATTGACTATGTAGACATATTAGATACAGTATAACTATATTTAATAAGGGAATGGAGGATATTGACTATGTAGATAGATTAGATACATTATAACATATATTAACTAGGATGGAGGATATTGACTGTGTAGACAGATTAGATACTTATAACTATATTAATAAGGGGATGGGATGATATTGACTATGTAGACAGATTAGATACATTATAACTATATTAATATGGGAAATGGAGGAGATTGACTGTGTAGTAGACAGATTAGATCCAGTTATAACTATAATAAGGTGTAAAGGATATTGACTATGTAGATAGATTAGATACATTATAACTATATTAATAAGGGGAATGGAGGATATGGACTATATAGACAGATTAGATCCATTATAACTATTAATAAGGTGGATGAAGGATATTGACTATGTAGATAGATTAGATACATTATAACTATATTAATAAGGGGGATGCAGGAGATTGACTGTGTAGACAGATTAGATACATTATAACTATTAAGAGGTGATGGAGGATATTGACTATGTAGATAGATATAGATTCATTATAACTATATTAATAAGGGGAATGGCTGAAATTGACTATGTAGACAGATTAGTCAATATCCGCCATTCCCCTTATTAATACAGTTATAATGTATCTAATCTATCTACATAGTCAATATCCTCCATCCACCTTATTAATAGTTATAATGTATCTAATCTGTCTACATAGTCAATATCCTCCATTCCCCTTATTAATATAGTTATAATGTATCTAATCGGTCTACACAGTCAATCTCCTCCATTCCCTTATTAATAGTTAATGTTCTATTAGACAGATTAGAACGCATATAACATAATAAGGGAATGGAGATATTGACTCTAGATAGTATAGATACATTAATAACTAGTTATTAAGAGGGAGAATGGAGGATCCTGACTATGTCAGACAGATTAGATACATTATAACTATATTAATAAGGGGAATGAGGATATTGGACTATGTAGACATTAGATACATTAAACTATATTATAGGTGGATGGAGGATATGACTATGTAGACACTATTAGATACATTATAACTATAATATAGGGGAATGGAGGATATTGACTATTAGATAGATTAGATACAATTAAACTAATACTAAGGTGGATGGAGGATCTTGACTATGTAGAACATATTAGATACAGTATAACTATATTAATAAGGGGAATGGAGGAATTGCTATGTAGATAGATTAGATACATTATAACTATAGTAATAAGGGGAATGGCTGAAATTGACTATGTAGGACAGATTAGTCAATATCTCCATTCCCTTTATTAATACAGTATAATGTATCTAATCTATCTACATTGTCAATATCCTCCATTCCCCTTATTAATAGTTATAAATGATCTAATCTATCTACTAGTCAATGTCCTCCATCCACCTTATTAATAGTTTAAATGTATCTACATCTGTCTACAGAGTAAATATCCAACATTCCCTTTATAATAGTTATAATTTATCTATTAGACAGATTAGACACATTATAACTATTAATAAGGGAATGGAGGATATTGACTCTCTAGATAGATTAGATACATTATAACTATATTAATATGGGGAATGGAGGATACTGACTATGTAGACAGATTAGATACATTATAACTATATAATAAGGGGAATGGAGGATATTGACTATGAAGACAGATCAATGACTTATAACTATTACTAAGGTGGATGGAGGATATTGACGATGTACAGATTAGATACAGTATAACTATTAATATGGGGAATGGAGGATATTGACTATGTAGACAGATTAGATACATTATAACTATATTAATAAGGGGAATGGAGGATATTGACTATGAAGACAGATTAGATACATTATAACTATTACTAAGGTGGATGGAGGATATTGACGATGTAAGACAGATTAGATACAGTATAACTATATTAATAAGGGGAAAGTGCGACTATTGACTGTAGACAGATTAGATACCTTATAACTATGATTAAAAGGGAATGGAGATATTGACTCTGCATTGTAGACAGATTAGATAATTAGATACGTTATAACTTGTTGATAGCGACAGCTGCGCGGATGACATAAGGATAAGATGGTTGATTTAACAAGGGACTTCCTTTAGCCTGAAATAGTTGTAACATTAAATAATTACCAAACTGAGTCTCCTGTTTTTTGGGTCTTTTCAGGCTGGACTTCTTTATGATTTGTTTGAGAAAGTCTGTAGCAGAAACAGTGAGGAAAACCCTAAACATGGGGACACCGAGAAAGAAGCCGACCGTGAGCTCTCAGTTCAGAGTTGTAATGACTCTCTTCATCACACGGGGAGATTTACACAGGGATTTGTGATACACTGATAAACCGTAGACTGAGTGTATACATTTTTCAGGGAAGTGCATTAAATAATTGTAGAGACGCACAACACTAGTGTGCAGTAAGTCAGTATAGTTACCATATAGCAGCATAGATGGGCACTGTCTGTCCATAAGTGACAGGTATAGACGACACGACAGCAATATTCCATGCTGGTGAGAATCTAAAGAATCAACGTATAATCCACCATAAAAAATCGAATAATTACCCTTAATAAACGCATAAAATTCCTAACTCATCCGACCAACAAAAACTCTCCCCCCACCCTCAATATCTCATAAGCAGTATAACATTAGCTTGGTGTATCCCACACCTATAAAACAATCACTTTGGGTTTCCACTTCCCTCTGCCCATGGTCCCAACAGCAATTCCAGCAAACAGGCAACTTGGAAGGAGACTTCCCCAGCAATCCACTGCAAACAAGTTCTATTTAGCAACAGGAAAAATGATCCATAAAATCCGAACATGTCTGCCAAGTGCACTGAATATAAACTTGTTTGCATGATTTCTGCGTGTAAGCTCCTTCCAAGTGTGTCTGTAAAATAACTGCCTAGTAACTCGGCAAAAGGAACGCTAAATGGATGCATGGCAGACCTAAAAAATAACAAATAGTAATAAGTAATATTAAGTTAAAGTGTAAAAAGTATATTATGTAGTATAATTTTAAAAGTGTATAATAGTTTACCGATCTATACTTGTGTCCCCAGTGCTCTGGTGTCAAAGTATCACTAGTGTACAAAGTAATAATAGTATACCCGTGTCTATGGTGTCGTCCCGTCTCTCCTGGGTGGTCCCTTCCTCTCCTCGTTCCCCCGTGTATCCTGGTCCCCCCTCCCCGTGTCATACTGGTTCCACGTCTTCCTCTGCCCCGTCTCTCCTCGTGTCACCGGTGTCTAATGGTGTCGGTCCCCGTTACTCCCTCGTCTCCCCGTGTCGCATGGTGTCCCCCGTTTATCCTTGTCGTCACCCGTCTCATCCCCGTGTCCACTTTTCTCTTTTGGTCCCCGTCCTACGGGTGTCACCGTCACCTCCTCTGTTCACCGTCTCTCCCCGTGTTCCCGTCTCTCCTCCTGTCCCGCGTCTCATCCTCGTGTCACCTTCTCTCCTACGTGTTCCCCGTGTCCCCTGGTGTCCCTCCCTCCTCGTGTACCCGTCTCTACCCGTGTCCCCCGTGTCTCCCCTGTCCCCGTGGTCCTCCCCCCCGTGTCCCCGTATCTCCCCTGTCCACGTGTATCATCGTGTCCCAGTCTCTCCTCGTGTCCCCGTCTCTACCTCTTGTCCCCCGTGTCTCCTGTGTCCCCGTTCCATCTCTCGTGTCCCCTCTCTCCCCCGTGTACCATCTCTCCTCTGGTTTCCCCCCCACCCCCCCCGTCCGTCTCATGTGTCCACAGTCATCTCTCGGGTCCCCGTCCCTCCTCGTGTACCCGCCGTCTCTCCCCGTGTCCCCGTCATATCCCTCGTGTCCCCGTCTTCCCTACGTGTCCCCGTCTCTCCTGGTGTCCCCGTGTCTCCTGGTGTGCCCCGTCCCTCCCTCGTGTCCCAGGTCTCTCCTTCCCCCCCGTGGTCTCCCCTGTACCCGTGTCTCCACCGTGTCCCCGTTGTTCTCCCCGTGTCCCCGGTGTCTACCCCTGTCCCCCGTTCTCCTAGTGTCCCCGTCTCCCCCGATGTCCCCCGTCTCTCCCCTTGCCCACGTCTCTCCTGTCCCCGTGTATACAGTGTACACGGTATAATCGTGTCAACAGTGTCTCCTTAGTGTACACAGTCTATAATCGTATAACATACAAGCTGGACCGGGGTGGGGGGTGGGGGGGGATACACTTTTACACGATTATACCGCTTTTAGGTCAGTACACTGTTTGACACGTTTTACACTGGTGTATGATTACCCGTTTTTACACTGTTCATATACTTTTACCCTGTGTATTCACCTTTTACAACTATTCTTATACTTGTTTACACTGTTATACACTTTTACACTGTTATACACTTTTCCCCTGGGGGGGGGGGGGGGGGGGGGGGAGGGGGTGGGCGAGGGGGGGGGGGTTTCTCTTGGCATCTTTTCTTTGTCTTTTTTGGTTTTTTTTTCGCTTGGTCGCTTTTTTTCTTCTTTGTTTATGTTCCTCCCTTTCTTTTTTTGCCCAATCATATTTTTCTGCCTTTCGTTTCTTTTCTCTGTTTTTCTTTGCCCCAACCACCCCGTTTATGTTTTTTCCCTTTTCCTCCCCTTTTCCCCTTTTCTCCCCTTTTCCCCTCTCCCTTTTCCCCTCTCTTTCTTTTCCCCCTTCTCCCCCCCTTTTCCCCCCTTCTTCCTTTCTCCCTCTTCTCTCCTTTCCTCTTCTTCTCTCCTTTTCACTTTCTCTCCTTTTCCCTCTTCTCTTTCCTTTTGCCCCTCTTCTTCTCCTTTGTCCCTTTCCTCTCCTTTTCCCTGCTTCTTCTCCTTTTCCGCCTTTTCTCTCCTTTTCCCCTCTTCTTTCCTTTTCTTTTTCCCCCTTCCTCCCCTTTTCCCTCTCTCTCCCCTTTTTCCCCTCTTCTCTCCTTTTCCCCTCTTTTTTTTTTTTTTTTTTTTTTTTCTCCCCTATTTTTTTTTTTCACACGGGGAACACGGGGAACGTGTGTTGTGCTGCTGGCGTATGGACACGGGGAGACACGGGGACCGGGAGGACGGGGGCACGAGGCGGGACGGGCCACAGGAGACACGGGGCCACAAGTAGAGACGGGGACACGAGGAGAGAACCTGTGGGGGGGGGGGGGGGGGAAAACACGAGTGGGTAGAGACGGGGACACGGGGGAGAGACGGGCACGAGGAGGGACGGGGAACACAGGAGGGACGGGGGACACAGGAGCACGGGGAGCGCGTGAGGACGGGGACACAGGAGACACGGGGTGACACCAGGACACGGGGAGACGAGGAGAGACGGGCACCAGGAGAACGGGACACGAGGATAGGACGGGGAGGCACGAGGAGAGACGGGGACACCGGGAGACCGGGAGACGTAGACACGGGGAGACGATGGAGAGACGGGGACCAGGAGAGACGGGGACACCAGTGAGACACTGGGTGCGACGAGTAGAGACGGGGACCGATGTGAGATACGGTGACCCAGGAGAGCGGACGGGACACAGGAAGACGGGACCGATAGACCGGGGAGACACGGGGACACGAGAAGAGACGGGGACACGAGAGAGACGAGGGAGGGAGGTGGAGGGCGGGCCCAGAGAGCCAGGGAGGCGGGCCGGGGGGCCGGGACGATAGGGAGGGAGGGGACAGAACACGGGAAGGGGCACGCGGCAGCAGGAAGCCACTGGCAAACAAGAGGGGGATTTGCAGTGCCCTTGGCGAAACATGTTCGGATTTGTATATGGATCCTGTTTTCTCTGTTCTAAATAGAACGTGTTCAGGTGATGCTGGGGGAGTCTCCTTCCACTTGCCTGTGTGGGGCTTGGAATGCTGTTTGGGACCAGGCGAGGGACAGTGAAGACGCCAAAGTGATTTTATATGTTTGGGATACACCAAACTAATGTTATACTGGTTTTGAGATTACTTTGAGGGTTGGGGAAGAGTTTTTGTTGGTCGGATGATTTTAGGAATTTTATGCGTTATTAAGGTGATATCGATTTATTTCATGGTGGATATTCGTTGATTCTTTTAGATTCTCCCAGCATGAATATTGCTGTCTTGTGTCGTGATAGACTGTCCACCTTTATGGACCAGACAGCACACTATGCTGCTATATGGTCAACATACTGACTTACGGGGGCCCACTGTGTGCGTTCGCTATACAATTATTTAATCACTTCCCTGGAAAAAATGTCATACATCAGTCTACAGTTTATCATTGTATCACAAATCCCTGTGTAAATCTCCCCCTTGTGTGTGAGATGAGTCATGTACACGTGATGAGAGCTCAGGTCGGCTTCTTTCTCTGGGTCCCCTTTTTAGGGTTTGTCTCTCACGTGTTTCTGCTACAGACTTTCTCAACAAATATAAATGAAGTCAGCCTGAAAAGACAAAAACAGGAGACTCAGTTTGTGGACTATTGTATTATTTAATGTACAACTATTTCAGGCTTAAGGCAAGTCCCTTGTTTAAATCCAACCATCTCTATCCTTAGTCATCCCGCAGCTGTCGCCTTAATAAAAGTTAAACGTAATCGTTTATCTAATCTGTTCTAACAATGCAGGAGTCATATCTCCCATTCCCCCTTATTATATAGTTCTAATGTATCTAATCTGTCTACATCATATCCTCCATTCCCCTTATTAATATAGTTACTACTGTATCTAATCTGTCTACATCTCAATTCCTCCATCCACCTTAGTATGCAAGTTTATAATGTTCTAATCTGTCTTCTAGTCATATCCTCCTCCCCTTATTAAATATAGTTATATGTTCAAGTCTCTTCGACATCGTCAATATCCTCGCATTCCCCATTTAATAGTTATACTGTATCTAATCTGTCTACATCGTCAATACTCCTCCATCCACTTAGTAATAGTTGATAACATGTACTACGTCTGCTTCATAGTCAATATCCTCCATTCCCCTTATTAATATAGTTTATAATGTATCTATCTGTCTACATAGTCGGATATCCCCTGCATTCCCGTATTATATAGTTATAGTATCTAATCTAGTCTAGAGTCAATATCCGTCCTTCCCCTTATTAATATGTTTATATGGTGATCTATCTGTCGACAGTAATATACCTATTCCACCTAAGGGAAGTTGTGATATGTAATCTATCTGCTACGATAGTAGATACCCATGTTAACCCTATTAATAATCGTAAGACATTTCTAATGTAGATCTAATATACCTATCTACATCCTATTAATAAGGGATGGAGGTATCTAATTGTACATCGTCAGATATTATCTTAGTAATAGTTATTCCTAACTGTACTTATATATCAAGCCATCCTATTGAATGATGTTAGATTCTAATCTGTCTATGCATAGTCAATATCAGCCCAGTTCTCCTTATTAATATGTTTTAATTATCTAGTCTATCTAATAGTCAATATCCTCCATTCCCTTATAAGTTATAAGTTCAATCTGTAGCTACTAGATCATATTATAGAATGTTGTTCTAAGACAGATTAGATACATTACATAGGGATGAGGCATACTTAATAATACCAACTAACAGATGGATATTGCAGTAGTAATCCTATACGTATTAACAGGGATGATATGACATGTTCATAGATTCTATCCTCTAAATAGTAATCATTATCATGTCAATATCCTCCATTCCCTTATTATATAGTTAACTGTTCTAATATGTCTACATAGTCATATCCTCCATCCACCCTATCTAATATAGTTATATGTTCTAATCTGTACTAGTCGTCAATATCCTCCATTCCCCTTATTATTATAGTTATAATGTTCTAATCTGTCTACATAGTCAGAAATCCTCCATTCCCCTTATAATATAGTTTATAAAATGTATCGTAATCGATTCTAATATCAGAATCCTCCATTCCCCTTAATATACTAGGTTATCGACTGTGTCTAATCTGTCTACATAGATACATTATCACTTTAATCAAGGGAGAATGGAGAGATTGACTTGTAGACCGATTAGATACATTAGATAACTATATTACTAAGTGGGAATGGCAGGATTGTGACTATGTATACACGATTAGATACATATAACAATTAATAGGTGATGAGATATTGACTATGGTAGATAGATTAGAGTGACATTATACTGATTAATAAGGGGAATGTGCGGATCTGACTACTCTGTCCCCCCTCTACATAGTCAATTCAGCCATTCCCCTTATTAATATAGTGTTATAATGTATCTAACTCTATCTACACTACTCTAATATCCTCGCATCCCCTTATTCATAGTTTATAATTTCATCTAATCTGTCTACCAGTCATCTCCTGCTCCCCCTTATTAATATAGGTTACAATGTCTAGCTATCGTCGACATTTCAATATCCTTCAACACCTTATTAATGTTATCATGGATCTAATCTGTCTATATAGTCCCATATCCTCCATCCCCTATTAATATAGTTTATCAAATTTTCTATCTATCTACATCGTCACTCTCTTCATCCCTCTATATAGTTATATGGATCTCATCTGTCCTACAGTCAATCTCCCCTTTCCATATTAATAGTTTATATGTATCTATATCGTGTCTACATAGTCAATATCCTCCATTGCCCTTATTAATATACGTTATCCTGTAATCTAATTCTGTCTACAAGTCAATATCCTCCATCGCCCTTATTAACTCTAGTTATAATGTATCATCTGTCTACATTCCCAATATCCTGCCATTCCCCTTATTAAATATAGTTATATGACTTTCGCATATCCCTCCATCCTAATAGTTTCTGACATAGTCAATGTAATTCCTCCATCCACCTAGTATAGTTTTAATGGATCTATCTGTCCTACACGGTCCATCTCCTCCATTTCCCTATATAATATAGTTATAATGTCATCTAATCTGAGTCCACATATTCATATCCTCATTCCCCTTATAATATTAGTTAATAATGTATCTAATCTGTCTACACATGTCAGACCGTCATTCCCCTTATTAATATAGTTATAATGTATCTAATCTGTCTACAGTCATCCCCTTACCTTAGAGTTTCAATTGCTAATATTCATCTCCATTCCCACTTATTAATACTATTATAGCTTGGTTTTCTACATCAGTCCATCCATCCATACCTTACTATCTAATGTCACTTCATACCTATTCCTTTAATTTTACTTTAATTATAATTCCCCTTTATGTTATAATTATCTAATCTGTCTACATAGTATCCCCCTCCATCCCCCTTATTCATTAGTTTAAATTTATCTTAGCGTGTCAAACATTGTCAAGCCCTCATTCTCACTTAATGATAAGTTATAATGTATCTAGTCTACATACCAAACTCGCTCCATTTCCTCATTATACAGTTATCTAATCGTCCACAGTCTAGCCCTCGCTCATTGCCCTTAGTCACTTTATTCTAAGTCTTAACATCAAGCCCCCCCTTGCCAGTTTTATGTTCTAATTTACGCACACGTTCCTTACCTTTTATAATTTACGTTTATATTTTATATAATCCTACTACATTGTCCTATTTATTATAATTCATATATTAGTGTTATAAATATCTATTGTCTAGTTCCGCCCATTCCCCTTACTAATTTGTTGTGAGTAATAAAGCTATATATGACTATCTACACAGTCTAGCTTGCTACATCCCCTTATTAATCTATTGCCCCTCCTATGCCGGTATCCTCAAAGCTGCGGCTCTCCATCGTTTAAAACTACAACTCGCCGCATTCCTCAACTACCGAGAGCACTAGGAAATGCTTTGGAGTGTAAGTTTTCAAACATCTGGAGAGACCGCAGTTGCCCTCGTTGCTATGCAATCCGTTCAGACATCAGTAGAAATGTTGTCAGTGTAAGGGACGTACAGTCAGAATACTTAAAGGCAATTTGCGAGTTAACGAATGGAATTTATCGGTCTATTGAGTGTGTGTTCCGTTTATTCGATGGTAATTGCAGGTTGCTCCGTTATTTCTTTTTTCATTGTTTTTGTTCCCATTAATGGGCCAGTCGCTGTGTTATAACGTGAAACACACACTGCTGTCCCTCAGCATGTTAATACTCTCCCTGAATTGTTCCCTGTTTTTCTCCTAGAACCCCGCACATCAGTAGGTGACCTGCCAAAGAACAACATTGGTCATCAGTGAGAGATAATAGGATGTGATTTCCGTCCCCATGGCTAACAGAGTGGCCATACACAGTAATTCACCTGCCGGCCCACGCAAAGGGTACTTACCGCATCGCGCCTGCATTAGTGCCTTGTATCCAAACTGGTGATCGGTCACTCGTTGGTTTCAACATAACTGAGGGTTATTCTAGGACCAAACATAAATATGTTGGATTGCGGAAACGTTTAGTTCCGTTTTATGTACGTCATGCTCATAGACTACGTGGCGGGGGAGTTCGTGGTAATGTACCTTAACTTCTCTCTCCGGCTCCTGCTTAGGTTTTAATCGTAACAACGGGGGTAAGACAACAGCTCTCCTACCTCCCATTCTTCAATAAAACTAATACAAAAAATTTGTGTAAGCAGTGGAGATTCCCTTTTAACTAGGTTTGTGCGCTTTCAGTAGATGATCTGAATCGGAGCGTATGGGACATTTGTGTCTTCACAGTGAAGTATTGTATCCTGGTCTTTATGTCTGTTGCAGTACTGCGAGAAGCAGAGGTTACATCAAGATATGACACAATTGCAATCGAATAGTGGAATTACCTCAAATCAGAATCCTCCTCAGACAAGAGAGCTCTGGTAGGTAGCTACGATAATTATATTATACACACACAACATAGCAACAGATAATGCGAACTAGCATACTTTAATAACAAAGGGGTTTTAGTGTATACATTACTGGTGATCACTGAATGAAAGCCTTCCAACCCCGTCAAGGGTACACGTCCATCCTGGAAGTCCTAACTTCTAACCTTTTTACTTTCAATTACCATGTAGCAAACTTGTTTTGCATTTCTCATTTTTACACACTGGAATCCATTTAACACCAGGCTCTCTCTCATCTCTCCCTTCCCAACGGCTTTTTTTCATTCAGTGGATCACAGTCAGTTATACTAAAAACCCCTTTGGTTTTCGAAAAGTATCCATTGTGCAGATACTATGATCTTGTATGGGCCCAGGAATGTGCATTGTTTTCTTCTCATATGTATATGATGCAGTGTGCAGATATATCATATTGTATGGGGCCCAGGAATGTGCACTTGATTAGTCTTTTCTATTTTTATAATGTATGCCAGTGTGCAGATCATATCATATGTAATGGGCCCAGGAATGTGCATGATTACTTTTCTATGTTTATATGTATGCCAGTGGCAGATAATTCAATTGGTATGGGCCTACGATTGTGCATTCTTGATTTCTTTTCTATGTTTTACATGTATCGCTGTGTGAGAATAATAGTCATATTGTTATGGGGTCTAGGATGTGCATTGATTATCTTTGCTGTGTTTATAATGTATGGCTCAGTGTGGCAGGAATAGGAATAGATATGGGGCCGCAGAAAGTGCATTGATTACTTTGGCTGTTTTATAATGTATGCCATTGGGCAGGTAATATGATATTGTATGGGGCCTAGGACATGTGCATGGGTATATTCTTTTCTATGTTTATAATGTATCCAGTGTGCATGATAATATGATATTGTATGGGGCCTAGATGTGCGTATTGAGTTATCTTTCTATTTTTTAATGTTGGCCAGTGTGCACATAACTGATGATTTATGGGGCCTAGGACTGTGCATTGATTATATTTTTCTATGTTTATAAGTATGCCCGTGTGCAGATTATGTATGTTATGGGGCCTAGGTAATGGTGAGTTCATTGATGATCTTTTCTATGGTTTAATAATTAGTGCCTCTGTTCAGATAATAGATATTGTCGGGCCCTAGGAATGTGCAGTTGATTATCTTTTCTATGTTTACTAATGTATGGCCGTGTGCAGATAAATGAATTGTATGGGGCCCGAGTGAATGTGCATTGATTAGCTTTTCTTGTTATATGTATGCCAGTGTGCAATAATATCATATTGTATGGGGTCTAGGATGTGCAGTGATCATCGTTTGCTGTGTTTATAATGTTGCCATGTGGGCAGGTAATATGATATAGTATTGTGCCCAGGAATGTGCCTTGATTATCTTTGCTGTTTTATAAAGTGTAATGCCAGTGTGCAGGTCATATGTGATATTGTATGGGGCCTAGGAATGTGCTTGATTATCTTTTCTATGTTATAATGTTGCCAGTGGTGGCATATAGTATTTTTGTATGGGGGCCTGAATTGCCATTGATTATCTTTTCTATGTTTACTAATGTATCCATGGTGCCAGACTCATGAATATTGTAATGGGGCCTAGTGAAATGGTGGCATTGATTATCTTTTTCTATGTTTGAAATGTAGTGCATTAGTGTGCAGGATAATATGATACTTGTATGGGGCCTAGGAATGGTGCATGATTATCTTTTCATGTTTTAATTCCAGTGCATATAATAGTATGCTAGGAGTCTGTACTAGTTATAATGTGCTGTCAATAAATGATATTGTAGTGGGGCCTAGAGCTTGTGCATTGTCTGTTCTATGTTTATGAATTTATGAGTGGCAATTAGGTATGTAATGGCCAGGTGTGCCATGATATTCTATTTATAATGATCCGGAGATATAGTAGTATGGGCCCAGGAATGTCACTTGATTATCTTTTCTATGTTGTTATTCATATTTGCAGGTGATGCCTACTCATACCCTACTCTGAAACACGACTGGTCTACCAATGGGTAACCGCAACAGGGGCATAACGGCAAGTTCCAGTCCTTTTAAACAGCTGTATCAGCATGTATTGTTTCTTCATAGTTCAATCAGCTTTTGTAAAAGATGCTGTAGCGGAGCTTTTTATGAGATAATCATGAGCCTCTTACCGGGGAGGTGGATCTTTTGGGAATTACGCCACTGCTTACCCTAAAAAATCTATTTTTAAACATCGTCTTATGCACATGATAAACGGTGCATTTAAAAGTTTGTTTCCGGGTGCAAAAACAGGAACACCCCTGCGCAATGTCCCCTTGTAATTGGACACACACTTGATTTTGGTGCAATATAGGCACTGCTATGCAATTCTATGTAAACCTCACTTACTGCAGGCTGGTTTGGGGCTTCTCTGAGGTACAGTCCGTCCCTTTAGGAAAACGACTCTCTTCTTGATCGAGCCAATCCTAATTTCTAATAGATGAGAGAATGGAACTAGTGGGGGAGAAAGACCATGTGAGATATGAGAAGGGGGTTACATAGAATAGGCATCCCGAGTGGGCAGCGCTATCAGGCGTTTGAGACAGGGACTAGTACGCGCCCTAGCTCTTGAGAGCAACAATGGAGAATCCCGCGCAGACCCCCCCCCCCTGCACTGTGGGGGCGCCCCCCGGGCCCGTTCTAGCATGCGCCCAGGCGCAGGTGTCCCTCCGATGAATGGCGTGTCCAACGAGGGTACTGGGGATAAGTGTCAAAGGGATAGTGGGTAAAATTGATAAAGAGGACGCATTAGATAGGGTGTATAGAAGGTGAGAAGAAGGGGGATCCGAGAGGGAAAAGAATGGAGTTTTAAGCTATGGGGGTAGAGAGGAAGGGGGTATATACAGTTTGGGGGGTAAGGGAGGAACAGCGGTGCGATAGAAACAGAGAAAGGAGAAAGGAGTTATATAGCCATATGGGTAAGAGACAGTGGGGTTAGAGGAGAAATTGGGGCTGATATAGATGCAGGGGTCATTAGACGGGGGCAAGGGTTATAGCTATCTGGGGTTAGCGTGAAGTGGTATAGCGAGAAAAGGGGTATAGAATATGGAGTCGTTGTGGAACCGTGGTGGGTGGGTGGGTGTTTGTACTCGCGCGGTTCTGAGAGGGGGTCTCTAGCTCTTGGGTCGCGTGGCCGATGGTCTCTCGCTTCTGGGGGTCGCTTGCCCGGGGTACTCGGGACGGCCCGGGGGGGGTCTCTTCGCTATGGGGTCTCGTGGAGCCCGGGTGGTGTTATCGCGGCACCGTTGGTGGTCTGTCGCGTTCTGCTGGTACGTGCACGCGGTTCGTGAGTCGCCGACCACGGGGGGTCTCCTCGCTCTGTGGTCGCGTGCCCGGGTGCTCCCGCTCGACCCGGGGGTCACTCGCTCTGTCGGTCTACGTGTGCCGGGGTGCGTCTGGCGGCGCCCCCGGCCCCGGGGGTCTCTCGCTCTGTGGTCGCGTGCCCGGGGGTCTCCCGCTAGCGCCCGCGCGGGCTCTCTCGCTCTGTCGGTCGCGTGGACGGGGTGCCTTCGCGCCGCCCCGAGACCGGGTCTCTCGCAGCGTGGGGGTGCTTCGCGTTGCCCGGGTTCAGCATCGCCCGGGTGTCTCGCTCGGATCGGTCGCGTGGCCGGGGTGCCTGCGCGCCCCCCGGCCGGGGTCTCGTCGCCTCCTGGGGTCGCGTGGCCCGGGTCTCTCGCGCGGCGCCCGGGGGTCTCTCGCTCTGGGGGTCTGCGTGCCGGGGGGGTCTCTCGCTCTGGGGGGTTCTCGTGGGCCGGGGCGGGGTCTCTCGCTGCTGGGGGGGCGCGTGGGCCGGGCGTGCCTCGGGGTCGCAGCGGAAAGGGGGGGGTAAGTGAGTAAGTGTGTGGGGGTGTGTGGACGTGCGCTGGTGTGGGTATAGAGAGGACAGTCAGGGGTATTAGTAGTGGGGGTAGAGTGGAAGGGGGTAATAAGGAACAGGGGAATGGAGGTATATATAGGTCATAATGGTAGGGTTCGTGGACTAAGGGGTAACTGAGACGAAAAGGGAGAGTTGTAATTGAGTCTGGTGGAGGCAAGAGATGGAAGGGGGTAGAGTAAGTGACAGAATACGGGGGTAGTGTAGGGTAGGAGGTGGAAGGGGGTATAGAAGAGTGGGGAGCAAAGGTCATCAGTAGAGAGGCATCTAGGGTCACTATGTTCTAGCTTCTCTGGATCCAGGACACTGCGTGCGATTGTGCCATCGCAGCGATCGCGCCCCATTGATTCCCTCCTCAAGAGCAAAGTCGAATATGAAAAGCAGAATTATTAGACAGAAGCGTTGTATCATCAGAGATTGGCAATCCGCCAAACCAATGAAGTGGAATCCCTGGTGAAGATGTGCCCGAAACGTGTGGGGTATGTAGCTATAACGACCCGCAGGAAGAATGGGTAGAGGCGGTTCGACAGGATTGATCAAATGTCCGGGACCGCTCGGTCGGGTAAGTAATATCGATATATGGATGGGCCACTCATGAGGGAATAAATATCCCTGATATTTCATCCTATTTTTGATCATTCACCATTCATTTACACACAAGAATATCAATTACCCAGAGGTGTTCCGCTCCCACCTTTTGTATCCAGTGCTGCTAGGGAGAAGATTGTTTGTTAAAATATTCCTGCAGTTTCTCTTGGCGTAGGTGATGTTAAATTGTTCAACACCGATTCACCTTCGTGGAAGAATAAAAAAAATGGAGACATCAGGATTATTCTACCCGTTACTACTATCCCCAGTGTCCCCTACTGAACAACCCGATCTACTACTATCCCCAGTGGTCCCCTAGTGACTGACCCATCTACTCTATCCCCAGTGTGACCCCATCTACTACTACCGCCAGTGTCCCCCGCAATTACAACGATCTACTATCACCCCGTGTCCCCTACTGACACCCATCACTACGATCCCCCCAGTTCCCCTCTGAAACCCATCACTACTAGTCCCCTAGGTTTCCAGCTTTTATGTATACTATTATATACTTTTACACTATTATACACTTTTACACTATTATACACTTTTACACTGTTATACACTTTTACACTGTTATATACTTTTACACTGTTATATACTTTTACACTGTTATATACTTTTACACTATTATATACTTTTACACTATTATACACTTTTACACTGTTATACACTTTTACACTGTTATACACTTTTACACTGTTATACACTTTTACACTGTTATATACTTTTACACTATTATGTACTTTTACACCATTATACACTTTTACACTATTATATACTTTTACACTATTATATACTTTTACACTATTATATACTTTTACACTATTATATACTTTTACACTGTTATATACTTTTACACTATTATGTACTTTTACACTATTATATACTTTTACACTATTATATACTTTTACACTATTATATACTTTTACACTGTTATATACTTTTACACTATTATGTACTTTTACACCATTATACACTTTTACACTATTATATACTTTTACACTATTATATACTTTTACACTATTATATACTTTTACACTGTTATATACTTTTACACTATTATGTACTTTTACACCATTATGTACTTTTACACCATTATACACTTTTACACTGTTATATACTTTTACACCATTATACACTTTTACACCATTATACACTTTTATACTATTATATACTTTTACACCATTATACACTTTTACACTATTATATACTTTTACACTATTATATACTTTTACACCATTATACACTTTTATACCATTATACACTTTTATACTATTATATACTTTTACACCATTATATACTTTTACACCATTATACACTTTTATACTATTATATACTTTTACACTATTATATACTTTTACACCATTATACACTTTTACACAATTATATACTTTTACACTATTATACACTTTTATACACTTTTACACTATAATATACTTTTACACTATTATATACTATTTAGTATTTTTAGGTCTGCCCATAGATCCATTTAGCGTTCCTTTTGCAGGTTTACTAGGGAGGTTATTTTACAGACACACTTGGAAGGAGCTTCACGCAGAAATCCACTGCAAACAAGTTTTATTTCAGTGCACTTGGCAACATGTTTCGGATTTTATATGGATCATTTTTCCTGTTGCTAAATAGAACTTGTTTGCAGTGGATTGCTGGGGGAAGTCTCCTTCCAAGTTGGCCTGTTTGCTGGAATTGCTGTTGGGACCAGGGCAGAGGGAAGTGGAAACCCAAAGTGATTTTATAGGTGTGGGATACACCAAAGCTAATGTTATACTGCTTATTGAGATACATTGAGGGTGGGGGGAAGAGTTTTTGTTGGTCGGATGATTATAGGAATTTTATGCGTTATTAAAGGGTAATATTCGATTTATTTATGGTGGATTATATTGATTCTTTTAGATTCTCACCAGCATGGAATATTGCTGTCTTGTGTCTATACTGTACACTTTATGGACAGACAGCACACTATGCTGCTATATGGTCAACTATACTGACTTACTGCACACTAGTGTTGTGCGTCTACAATTATTTAATGCACTTCCCTGAAAAAATGTAATACAATCAGTCTACAGGTTTATCAGTGTATCACAAATCCCTGTGTAAATCTCCCCCTTGTGGATGAAGAGAGTCATTACATACTCTGAACTGAGAGCTCACGGTCGGCTTCTTTCTCTGGGTCCCCATTTTTAGGGTTTCCTCACTGTTTCTGCTACAGACTTTCTCAAACAAATCATAAATGAAGTCCAGCCTGAAAAGACAAAAACAGGAGACTCAGTTTGGTAATTATTTAATGTTACAACTATTTCAGGCTAAAGGAAGTCCCTTGTTAAATCAACCATCTTATCCTTATGTCATCCGCAGCTGTCGCTATCAAAAGTTATAACGTATCTAATTATCTAATCTGTCTACAATGCAGAGTCAATATCTCCCATTCCCCTTATTAATATAGTTATAATGTATCTAATCTGTCTACAGTCAATATCCTCCATTCCCCTTATTAATATAGTTATACTGTATCTAATCTGTCTACATCGTCAATATCCTCCATCCACCTTAGTAATAGTTATAATGTATCTAATCTGTCTTCATAGTCAATATCCTCCATTCCCCTTATTAATATAGTTATAATGTATCTAATCTGTCTACATAGTCAGTATCCTCCATTCCCCATATTAATATAGTTATAATGTATCTAATCTATCTAGAGAGTCAATATCCTCCATTCCCCTTATTAATAGTTATAATGTGTCTAATCTGTCTACATAGATAAATTATAACTATTAATAAAGGGAATGTTGGATATTTACTCTGTAGACAGATTAGATACATTATAACTATTAATAAGGTGGATGGAGGACATTGACTATGTAGATAGATTAGATACATTATAACTATTAATAAGGGGAATGGAGGATATTGACAATGTAGATAGATTAGATACATTATAACTGTATTAATAAAGGGAATGGAGGATATTGACTAATCTGTCTACATAGTCAATTTCAGCCATTCCCCTTATTAATATAGTTATAATGTATCTAATCTATCTACATAGTCAATATCCTCCATTCCCCTTATTAATATAGTTATACTGTATCTAATATGTCTACATAGTCAATATCCTCCATCCACCTTAGTATTAGTTATAATGTATCTAATCTATCTACATAGTCAATATCCTCCATTCCTTATTATAAGTTTAATGTATCTAAATGTCTACATGTCATATCCTCCATCCACCTATTAATATAGTTTATTATGTTCTAATCTGCCTACCTAGTCCAATATCCTCAATTCCTTATTAATACTAGTTAACAATGTCTCTAATCTGTCTACATAGTCAGGAATCCTCCATTCCCCTTATAACTAGTTTATAATGTATCTAATCGATCTAATCAAATCCTCCATTCCCCTTATTAGCTAGGTTTCGACGTTCTAATCTGTCTACATAGATAACATTATCACTATTAATCAAGGGAAATGTGAGGAGATTGACTGTGTAGACGATTAGTGCACATTAGAACATACGTTATAAGTGGGAATGGCGGATATGGACTATGTAACAGATTAGATACTTATAACATTAATAAGTTGAATGAGGAGTGTGACTATGTAGATAGATTAGAGTGCATTATACTGTATTAATAAGGGGAATGGCGGAATTGACTACTCTTGTCCCCCCCCCTACATAGGCAATTCAGCCATGCCCCTTATTATATAGTTATAATGTATCTAATCTTGCTAACATAGTCAATATCCTCGCATTCCCCTTATTCATAGTTATTAATGTATCCGCAATCTGTCTACAGTCATCTCCTCCATTCCCCTTATTAAATATAGGTTAGATATGTTCCTAATCTTCGACATGCTGTCAATATCCTCCATCCCCTGATAAATAGTTAAAGGTGTCCTAATCTGTCCTATATAGTCCAAATAATCCTCCATTCCCCTTATTATATAGTTTATAAATGTTTCTAATCTAGTCTACATAGTCATAATCCTTTCCATGTCCCTTATTTACTAGTTTTACTGTATCTCATCTGTCCTACACGTCAATCTTCCTCACTTCCTATTATATACTAGTTATGATGTCTAATCGTCTCATAGTCAATATCCATCCATTCCCTTATTAATATAGTTATAATGTATCTAATCTGTCTACAAGTCAATATCCTTCCATTCCCTATTAATACTAGTTATAATGTATCTAATCTATCTACATAGTCCATATCCTCCATTCCCCTTATTAATATAGTTTACTGTATCTATATCTCTACATAGTCAATATCCTCCATCACCACCTTGAGTATTAAGTTTATAATGGATCTAATCTGTCTACGACGGTCATCTCCTCCATTTCCTTATAATATAGTTATAATGTATCTAATCTGTCTACATATCATATCCTCCATTCCCCTTATTATATAGTTAGAAATGTATCGTAATCTCCTACACTGCATTCATATCCCCATTCCCCCTTATTAATATAGTTATATGTATCTAATCGTCCTACATAGTCATATCCTCCATCCCCATATTAATATAATTATAGTGGATCTAATCTGTCTACACAGTCAATCTCTCCATTACCCTTAAATTCTAATGTTTCTAATTTGTCTACATAGTCAATATCCTCCATTCCCTATTAATAGTTATATATTTTCTAATAGTCAGTCATTCCCATCCCCTTTCAATAAGTTATAATGTATCTAATCTGTCGACATAGTATCACCCCTCCATCCCCCTGTAGTTCAGTTAGTTTATAAATTGGATCTTAGCGTGTCAACATTGTCAGAGCCCCTCATTCTCAATTACAGTATAATTATAATGTACGGTAGTCTACATAGCCAAAACTCGCTCCATTTTCCCTCATTATACAGTATCTAACAGTCCACAGTCTAAGCCCCTCCATTTCCCTTATCACTTGATCTAATCTTAACATCAACCCCGCCCATTGCCATTTATTAGTTCTAATATTATCCAGCACGGTCCTTACCTTTTATGAATTACTTATATTTTATAAAGCCTACCTACATGTCCTTATTTATTATAATGTCATATAGATTAGTTTATAACATATCTAATTGTCTAGTTCCCCCATTCCCCTTACTAATTTGTGTGTGAGTAATAAAGCGGATATTGACTATCTCACAGTTCTAGCTTCTACTCCCCCCTTATTAATCTAGTTGCCCTGCTCCTATGCCGGTATCTCAACGGCGGCTCCCGATGGGTTTAAAACTACAACTCGCCCAGCATTCCTCAACTACAGAGAGACATAGGAATGCGTGGGAGTTGTATTTTCAAACATCATGGAGAGACCCAAGTTTGCCCATCGTGCTATGCAATCCATTCAGACATAGCAGAAATGTTGTCAGGGTAAGGACGGACGTTCATAATACTGTAAAGGCAATTGCGGATTACCCGAATGGAATGTTATCGTCTCTTGAGTGTGTGTTTTTCCGTTAGTTCGATGGTAACTTGCGTTGTCCCGTTATTACTTTTTCATTTTTTTGTTTCCGCATTAATGGGCCAGTCGCTTGTTATGAACGTGGAAACACACATGCTGTCCCTCAGCATGTTAATACATCATCCCTGAATTGTTCCCTAGTTTCTTCTCCTAACCCCTGCACATGCATAGGTGATCCTGCCAAGATAACAACATTGGTCATCAGGGAGAGATATAGGATGTTATGTCCAGTCCCATGGCTAACAGAGTGGCCATACACAGTAATTCACCTGCCGGCCAAAACAAAAAAACGCAAAAAAAAAAACAAAAAGGGGGAGCGTGTACCCGCTCGTCGCCTGCATTAGTGCTTGTATTCCAAAGCTGGTATCGGTCACGGTCGTTGGGTTCAACATAATGAGGGTTATTCTAGGACCAACATAAAATATGTTGGATTGCGGAAACGTTAGTTCCGTTTTATGTACGTCATGCTCATAGATACCGGTGGCGGGGTGAGTCGTGGTAATGTCCTTAACTCTCGTCCGGCTCCTTCTTGTTTTAATCGAACAACGGGAGGTAAGACACAGCTCTCCTACCTCCCATTCTCAATAAACTAAATACAAAAATTTGTGTAAGCAGTGGGAGATTCCCTTTTAACTAGGTTTTGCGCTTTCAGTAATGTCTGAATCGGAGCGTATTGGACATTTGTGGTTCAGAGTGAAGTATTGGTACCTGGTCCTTGATGTCCTGTTCATACTGCGAGAAGCAGGGTTACATCCAAGATATGACAGCAATGCAATGCGCTAATAGTGGAATTACCCAACAGAATCCTCTAGACAAGAGAGCTCTGGTAGGTAGCTACGACTTATATTATATGTATACACATCACACACATAGCATACAGATAAAGTGCGAACTAGCATACTTTAAATAAACAAAGGGGTTTTAGGTATACATTACTGTGATCACTGAATGAAAAGCCTTCCAACCACGTCCAAGGGTAACGGCCATCCTGGAAGGGTCCTAACTTCTAACCTTTTTAACTTCAATTACCATGTAGCAAACTGTTGCATTTCTCATTGTTTACACACTGGATCCATTTAAACAGGCTCTCTCTCTTTCCCCCCAAAAGGGCTTTTTTCATCATGTGGACACAGTAAGTATACTGAAAACGCCCTTTGTTTTGCGAAGTATGCCATGTGCAGATAATATGATCTTGTATGGGGCCCAGGAATGTGCATTGTTATCTTCTATTGTATATGATGCAGTGTGCAGATATATCATATTGTATGGGGCCCAGGAAATGGCACTGTTGATTAGTCTTTTCTATTTTTATAATGTATGCCAGTGTGCAGATAATATCATATTGTAATGGGCCCAGGAATGTGCATGATTAGCTTTTCTATGTTTATAATGTAGCCAGTTGGCGATAATTCAATTGTATGGGCCTAGACATGTGCATTGATTGTCTTTTCTATGTTTTAATGTATCGCTTGTGTGTAGATAATAGTCATATTGTTATGGGGGTCTAGGTATGTGCATTTATTATCGTTTGCTGTGTGTTATAATGTAGGCCTGTGTGGGCAGGTAATAGGATATAGAATGGGCCGCAGAAATGTGCATTGATTATCTTTGGCTGTGTTTATAATGGTATGCCAGTGTGGGCAGGTAATAGATATTGTATGGGGCCTAGGACTGTGTCATTGGCGTTATCTTTTCTATGATTATATATGTATCCCAGTGTGCATGATAATATGATATGTATGGGGCCTAGAATGTGCGTTTGAGTTATCTTTCTATGTTTTCTAATGGTATGGCCAGTGTGCACATAATGATATGGTGATGGTGCCTAGGACTGTGCATTGATTTATTTTCTATGTTTAAATGTTATGCCAGTGTGCAGATCTATGATATGGTTTTTGGCCTAGGAATGGTGAGTTTCTTGATGATCTTTTCATGGTATATTTAGGCCATTGTTCAGATAATGATATTGTCGGGCCTAGGAATGTGCAAGTTGATTATCTTTTCTATGTTTACATGTATGGCCATGTGCAGATAAATGATTTGTAGTGGGGGCCCGAGGAATGGTGCATTGATTATGCTTTCGTTGTTATATGTATGGCCAGTGTGCAGATAATAATCATATTGTAGTGGGGTCTAGGATGTGCAGTTGAATCATCGTTTGCTGTGTTTATCATGTATGGCCAGTGTGGGCAGGTAATATGATATAGTAATGGGTGCCCAGGAATGTGCATTGATTATCTTTGCTTGTGGTTTAAAAGTGTAATGCCAGTGTGCAGGTAATATGGTATTGTAATGGGGCCTAGGAATGTGCATTGATTATCTTTTCTATGTTATAATGTATGCCATGGTGCAGATACTAGGGATTTTGTATGGGGCCTAGGAATTGCAATTGATTTATCTTTTCTATGTTTTATAATGTATCCATTGGTGCCAAGATAATGAATATTGTAATGGGGCCTAGTGAATGGTGGCATTGATTATCTTTTTCTATGTTTCGAATGTAGGTGCATTGTGTGCAGGATATAGGATATTGTATGGGGCCTAGGAATGGTGCATTGATTATCTTTTCATGTTTATAATTTCTGGCCAGTGTGCTATAAGATGATATTGTAGGGGGCCTAGAGCTTGTGCATTGCTGTATCTAGTTCTATGTTTTATAATGTATGCCAGTGTGCAGATAATAGGATATTGTATGGGGCCCAGGAATGTGCACTGATTATCTTTTCTATGTTTGTAATATATTTGCAGGTGATCCTAATCATACCCTACTCTTAAGACACGACTGGGACTACCAATGGTAACCGCAACAGGGGCATAACTGCAGTTCCAGTCTTTTAAACAGCTGTATCAGCATGTATTGTTTCTTCATAGTTCAATCAGCTTTTGTAAAAGATGCTGTAGCGGAGCTTTTTATGAGATAATCATGAGCCTCTTACCGGGGAGGTGGATCTTTTGGGAATTACGCCACTGCTTACCCTAAAAAATCTATTTTTAAACATCGTCTTATGCACATGATAAACGGTGCATTTAAAAGTTTGTTTCCGGGTGCAAAAACAGGAACACCCCTGCGCAATGTCCCCTTGTAATTGGACACACACTTGATTTTGGTGCAATATAGGCACTGCTATGCAATTCTATGTAAACCTCACTTACTGCAGGCTGGTTTGGGGCTTCTCTGAGGTACAGTCCGTCCCTTTAGGAAAACGACTCTCTTCTTGATCGAGCCAATCCTAATTTCTAATAGATGAGAGAATGGAACTAGTGGGGGAGAAAGACCATGTGAGATATGAGAAGGGGGTTACATAGAATAGGCATCCCGAGTGGGCAGCGCTATCAGGCGTTTGAGACAGGGACTAGTACGCGCCCTAGCTCTTGAGAGCAACAATGGAGAATCCCGCGCAGACCCCCCCCCCCTGCACTGTGGGGGCGCCCCCCGGGCCCGTTCTAGCATGCGCCCAGGCGCAGGTGTCCCTCCGATGAATGGCGTGTCCAACGAGGGTACTGGGGATAAGTGTCAAAGGGATAGTGGGTAAAATTGATAAAGAGGACGCATTAGATAGGGTGTATAGAAGGTGAGAAGAAGGGGGATCCGAGAGGGAAAAGAATGGAGTTTTAAGCTATGGGGGTAGAGAGGAAGGGGGTATATACAGTTTGGGGGGTAAGGGAGGAACAGCGGTGCGATAGAAACAGAGAAAGGAGAAAGGAGTTATATAGCCATATGGGTAAGAGACAGTGGGGTTAGAGGAGAAATTGGGGCTGATATAGATGCAGGGGTCATTAGACGGGGGCAAGGGTTATAGCTATCTGGGGTTAGCGTGAAGTGGTATAGCGAGAAAAGGGGTATAGAATATGGAGTCGTTGTGGAACCGTGGTGGGTGGGTGGGTGTTTGTACTCGCGCGGTTCTGAGAGGGGGTCTCTAGCTCTTGGGTCGCGTGGCCGATGGTCTCTCGCTTCTGGGGGTCGCTTGCCCGGGGTACTCGGGACGGCCCGGGGGGGGTCTCTTCGCTATGGGGTCTCGTGGAGCCCGGGTGGTGTTATCGCGGCACCGTTGGTGGTCTGTCGCGTTCTGCTGGTACGTGCACGCGGTTCGTGAGTCGCCGACCACGGGGGGTCTCCTCGCTCTGTGGTCGCGTGCCCGGGTGCTCCCGCTCGACCCGGGGGTCACTCGCTCTGTCGGTCTACGTGTGCCGGGGTGCGTCTGGCGGCGCCCCCGGCCCCGGGGGTCTCTCGCTCTGTGGTCGCGTGCCCGGGGGTCTCCCGCTAGCGCCCGCGCGGGCTCTCTCGCTCTGTCGGTCGCGTGGACGGGGTGCCTTCGCGCCGCCCCGAGACCGGGTCTCTCGCAGCGTGGGGGTGCTTCGCGTTGCCCGGGTTCAGCATCGCCCGGGTGTCTCGCTCGGATCGGTCGCGTGGCCGGGGTGCCTGCGCGCCCCCCGGCCGGGGTCTCGTCGCCTCCTGGGGTCGCGTGGCCCGGGTCTCTCGCGCGGCGCCCGGGGGTCTCTCGCTCTGGGGGTCTGCGTGCCGGGGGGGTCTCTCGCTCTGGGGGGTTCTCGTGGGCCGGGGCGGGGTCTCTCGCTGCTGGGGGGGCGCGTGGGCCGGGCGTGCCTCGGGGTCGCAGCGGAAAGGGGGGGGTAAGTGAGTAAGTGTGTGGGGGTGTGTGGACGTGCGCTGGTGTGGGTATAGAGAGGACAGTCAGGGGTATTAGTAGTGGGGGTAGAGTGGAAGGGGGTAATAAGGAACAGGGGAATGGAGGTATATATAGGTCATAATGGTAGGGTTCGTGGACTAAGGGGTAACTGAGACGAAAAGGGAGAGTTGTAATTGAGTCTGGTGGAGGCAAGAGATGGAAGGGGGTAGAGTAAGTGACAGAATACGGGGGTAGTGTAGGGTAGGAGGTGGAAGGGGGTATAGAAGAGTGGGGAGCAAAGGTCATCAGTAGAGAGGCATCTAGGGTCACTATGTTCTAGCTTCTCTGGATCCAGGACACTGCGTGCGATTGTGCCATCGCAGCGATCGCGCCCCATTGATTCCCTCCTCAAGAGCAAAGTCGAATATGAAAAGCAGAATTATTAGACAGAAGCGTTGTATCATCAGAGATTGGCAATCCGCCAAACCAATGAAGTGGAATCCCTGGTGAAGATGTGCCCGAAACGTGTGGGGTATGTAGCTATAACGACCCGCAGGAAGAATGGGTAGAGGCGGTTCGACAGGATTGATCAAATGTCCGGGACCGCTCGGTCGGGTAAGTAATATCGATATATGGATGGGCCACTCATGAGGGAATAAATATCCCTGATATTTCATCCTATTTTTGATCATTCACCATTCATTTACACACAAGAATATCAATTACCCAGAGGTGTTCCGCTCCCACCTTTTGTATCCAGTGCTGCTAGGGAGAAGATTGTTTGTTAAAATATTCCTGCAGTTTCTCTTGGCGTAGGTGATGTTAAATTGTTCAACACCGATTCACCTTCGTGGAAGAATAAAAAAAATGGAGACATCAGGATTATTCTACCCGTTACTACTATCCCCAGTGTCCCCTACTGAACAACCCGATCTACTACTATCCCCAGTGGTCCCCTAGTGACTGACCCATCTACTCTATCCCCAGTGTGACCCCATCTACTACTACCGCCAGTGTCCCCCGCAATTACAACGATCTACTATCACCCCGTGTCCCCTACTGACACCCATCACTACGATCCCCCCAGTTCCCCTCTGAAACCCATCACTACTAGTCCCCTAGTATGTAGACAGATTAGATACATTATAACTATATTAATATAGTTATAATGTATCTAATCTGTCTACATAGTCAATATCCTCCATTCCCCTTATTAATATAGTTATAATGTATATAATCTGTCTACATAGTCAATATCCTCCATTCCCCCTTATTAATATAGTTATAATGTATCTAATCTGTCTACATAGTCAGGAATCCTCCATTCCCCTTATAACTAGTTTATAATGTATCTAATCGATCTAATCAAATCCTCCATTCCCCTTATTAGCTAGGTTTCGACGTTCTAATCTGTCTACATAGATAACATTATCACTATTAATCAAGGGAAATGTGAGGAGATTGACTGTGTAGACGATTAGTGCACATTAGAACATACGTTATAAGTGGGAATGGCGGATATGGACTATGTAACAGATTAGATACTTATAACATTAATAAGTTGAATGAGGAGTGTGACTATGTAGATAGATTAGAGTGCATTATACTGTATTAATAAGGGGAATGGCGGAATTGACTACTCTTGTCCCCCCCCCTACATAGGCAATTCAGCCATGCCCCTTATTATATAGTTATAATGTATCTAATCTATCTAACATAGTCAATATCCTCGCATCCCCTTATTCATAGTTTATAATGTTGCGTCGCTAATCTGTCTACCAGTCATCTCCTGCTCCCCCTTATTAAATATATGGTTAGGAATGTTCTATCTATCTACATGCTCGTCAATATCCTTCAATCCACCTATTAAATAGTTAAAGGATTCTAATCTGTCCTATATAGTCATATCCTCCACTTCCCCTTATTAATATAAGTATACAAATTGTATCTAAATCTACAATAGTCAATATCCTATCCCTCACTTTATTAGTTATACATGGATCTCATCGTCTACACGTCAATCTTCCTCCTTTCCATCATTATATACAGTTTATAATGTATCTAATCTGTCTACATAGTTCAATATCCCTCCATTCCCCCTTATTATATAGTTAAAGTAATCTAATCTGGCTACACGTCAATAATCTCATTCCCCTATTAATACTAGTTATAATGTATCAATCTAGGGTCCTACATATCATATCCGCCATCCCCTATATTAATATAGTAGATGGTCTACTGTACATCATCCTCTCATACTTCAGTTTCTAATTGTCACTAGTCAATATCCTCCATTCCCTTGTATATAGTTTATAATGGTCTAATCTGTCCAGACGTCATTCGCTCCATTCCCTTATCAATAGAGTTATAATGTCTCTACATCTGCGACATATCATATCCTCCATTCCCCTTAGTAATCAGTTGAATATAGGATCTATACGGTCAACTCACTGTCATGCCCCTATTCCCTTATTAATATATTTATGTATCGTAGATCAGTCTACATAAGGCAAAACTCCTCCATTCCCATATTAATATATTATAGCTGGATCTAATCTGTGCTACATCAGTCCAATCTCCTCCATTACCCTTAAGTTCTAATGTTTCTAATTTGTCTACATAGTCAATATCCTCCATTCCCCTTATTAATAGTTATAATGTTTCTAATCTGTCTAGTCAATATTCCCATCCACTTTCAATATAGTTATAATGTATCTAATCTGTCTACATAGTATACCCCCTCCATCCCCCTTATTCAGTTAGTTATAATTTATCTATACTGTCAACATTGTCAAGCCCCTCCATTCTCATTAATATAGTTATAATGTATCTAGTCTACATAGCCAAAACTCCTCCATTTCCCTCAATTATACATTATCTAATCTGTCCACAGTCTAGCCCCTCCATTTCCCTTATTCACTTTATCTAATCTTAACAGTCAACCCCCCATTGCCATTTATATAGTTCTAATTTATCCAGCACTTCCATTACCTTTATTAATTTAGTTATATTTTATATAATCCTACTACATTGTCCTTATTTATTATAATTATATAATTAGTTATAACATATCTAATCTGTCTAGTTCCCCCATTCCCCTTACTAATTTGTTGTGAGTAGATAAAGGCTAGATATTGACTATCTACACAGTCTAGCTTCTACATTCCCCTTATTAATCTAGTTGCCCATCTCCTATGCCGGTTATCCTCAAACTGCGGCTCTCCAGATGTTTGAAAACTACAACTCCCAGCATTCCTCAAAACTACAGAGAGAAGCATAGGAATGGCTGGAGTTGTAGTTTTTCAAACATCTGGAGAGCCGCAGTTTGCCCATCAGTGCTATGCATCCAGTTCCAGACATAGCAGAAATGTTGTCAGGTAAGGACGGACAGGCATAATACGTTAAAGGCAATTGCATGTTAACGAGATGGAATTTATCGTCTATTGAGTGTGTTTCCTTTATTCATGGTAATTGCAGGTTTCCCGTTATTCTTTTTCATTGTTTTGTTTCCCATTAATGGGCCAGTCGCTGTTATAACGTGATAACACACCTGCTGTCCCTCAGCATGTTTAATACATCATCCCTGAATGTGTCCCTGTTCTTCTCCAGGAACCCCTGCACATCATAGGTGACCTGCCAAGATAACAACATTGATCATCAGGGAGAGATAATAGGATTATTATTTCCCAGTCCCATGGCTAAACAGAGTGCAATACACAGTAATTCACCTGCCCCCGGGTACTTACCTCCCCTGCATAGTGCTTTATTCCAAACTGGTGATCGGTCACTCTTGGTTTCACATAATGAGGGTTATTCTAGGACAAACATAAAATATGTTGGATTGCGGAACGTTAGTTCAGTTTATGTACGTCATGGCTAATAGACTACGTGGCGGGGGATCGGGTAAGTACCTTAACTTCTCTCCCGGCTCCTGCAGGTTTTATCGAACAACGGGAGGTAAGACACAGCTCTCCTACCTCCCATTCTTCAATAAAACTAAATACAAAAAATTTGTTAAAGCAGTGGAGATTCCCTTTAACTAGGTTTGCGCTTTCAGTAATAGTCTGAAATCGGAGCGTATGGGACATTTTGTGTTCAGAAGTGAAGTATTGTAGCCTGGTCCTTTATGTCCTGTTCATACTGCGAGAAGGCAGAGGTAACATACAAGATATGAACAGCAATGCAATACAGAATAGGTGAATTACCCAATCAGAATCCTCCTAAGACAAGAGAGCTCTGGTAGGTAGCTATGAAATATATATATATATACACACACAAACATAGAAGAGATAATCAACTAGCATACTTTATAAACAAAGGGGTTTTAGTATACATTACTGTGATCACATGAATGAAAAGCCTTCCAACCACGTCAAGGTAACTCCAGTCTGGAAGGTCCTAACTTCTAACCTTTTTAACTTCAATTACCATTAGCAAACTTTTGCATTTCTCATTTTTACACACTGGATCCATTTAACAGGCTCTCTCCCTTCCCCCCAGGCTTTTTCATTCATGTGATCACAGTAATGTATACTAAAACCCCTTTGTTTATAAAGTATGCCAGTGTGATAAATATGATATTGTATAGGGCCCAGGAATGTGCATTGATATCTTTTCTATGTTTATAATGTATGCCAGTGTTGCAGAAATTCAATTGGATGGGGCCCAGGAATGTGCATTGATTTCTTTCTATGTTTATAATGTATGCCAGTGTGCAAGAAATATCATATTGTATGGGGCCCAGGAATGTGCATTGATTATCTTTTCTATGTTTAAATGTATGCCAGTGTGCAGATAATACATATTTGGTTATGGGTCCTAGGAATGGTGCATTGTTATCTTTTCTAGTTTATAATGTATGCCAGTGTGCGAGATAATATCATATTGTATGGGGTCTAGGAATGTGCATGCTTTTCTTTGACGTGTTTATAATGTATCGTGTGCAGGAAATATGATATAGATGGGGCAGGAATGTGCATTGATATCTTGCTTTTGTTATACTGTATTCCCAGTGGTGCAGGTAATGCTATATTGTATGGGGCCTAGGACATGTGCATGTATCTTTTCATGTTTATAAGTGCCAGTGTGCAATATTAATGATGCTTTGTATGGGGCATAGGCAATGTGCATTGATTATCTTTCATGTTTATATGTATGCAGTGTGCACTAAGATATTGTATGGGGCCTAGGAATGTGCATTGATTTATAGTTTCTATTGTTTATAAGTACTGCCAGTGGCAGATTATTGATCTTGTATGGGGCCTAGGATGTGCATTGATTATCTTATCTATGGTGTATAATGTTATGCCAGTGTGCCAGATAATAGGATATGTATGGCGGCCATGGAAGGTGCATTGATATCTTTTTCTATGTTATACTGTATGCCAGGTGTGCAGCTAATGATATTGTATGGGCCTAGGAATGTGCATTGATTATCTTTCTATGTTTATAATGGATGCAGTGTGAGATCACAATCATATTGTAGGGGTCTAGGATGGCATTGATTATCTTTGCTGTGTTTATAATGTATGCAGTGGTGAGGGTAATATGGATATGTATGGGGCCCAGGAATGTGCATTGATTATTTGCTGTGTGTTAATACAGTATGCCAGTGTGCAGGGTCATATCGATATTGTGATGGGGCCCTAGAATGTGCATTGATTATTCTTTTCTATGTTTAATATGTACTGCCAGTGTGCATATAATATGGAATTGTATGGGGCCTTAGGAATGTGCATTGATATCTTTTCTATGTTTCGAATGTATGCCAGTGGCACATATGATATTGTAATGGGGCCTAGAAGGAAGTGCAGTGAGTATCTTGTCTATGTTTATGTATGTATGCCAGGTGTGCAGATAAATCGAGATGTATGGGGCGCCGGAATGTGCATTGATGATCTTTTCTATATATAATGTGCCAGTGTGAGATATATGGATTGTATGGGGGGCCTAGGAAGTGCATTGGAGTTATCTTTTCTATGTTTATAATGTATGCCAGGTGTGCAGATTAATGATTATTGTATGGGCTAGGAATGATGCATTGATTATACTTTTCTATGGTATTAATTGTATGCCCAGTGTTGCAGATAATAGGATATGTTGGGGCCTAGGAATGTGCATTGATTATCTGTTTCTATGTTTAAATGTATACCAAGTGTGCCGATAATAGGATATGTATGGGCTATGAATGTGCATTGATATCTTGTCTAGTTTATAATTTATGCCAAGTGTGCATAGTACAAATTGATATTGTATGGGGCCTAGGAATGTGCATGATTATTCTTTGTCGTATGGTTTAAAGGTATTGCAGTGTGCAGATAATGATTTGTAGTGGGGCCTAGGAATGTGCATTGATTATCTCTTCTATGTTTGAAATGTATGCCAGTGTGCTATAATAATGAATCTTGTATGGGCTCGAATGTGGCATGATATCTTTTCTGTTTATAAGTATGCCAGTGTGCAAGATAATATGATATTGTTGGGGCCTAGGAATGTGCATGATTATCTTTCTATGTATTAATTGATACCGAGTGTGCAGATAATAGGATATTGTATTTGGCTGGCTAGGAAGTGACATTGATATCTTTTCTCTAGTTTATAATTCATGCCAGGTTGTGGCATATATATTGATATTGGTATGGGGCCCCTGGAATGTGCATTGAGTTATATATTCTAGTTTATAATGGTATGCCGTGTGCAAGATAATAGGATATTTATGGGGCCCAGGAAGGTGCACTGAGTATCTTTTCTAGTTGGTAACTATATTTGCAGGTGATCCTAATCATACCTAAGATCTTAGACAGACGGGGCACTACCAATGGTAAACCGCAACAGGGGATAACTGCAGTATGCCAGTCTTTTAAAAGCGTGATCACATGTTATGTTACCCCTTATAGTTTGCACATCAGCTGTTTAAAAGATGCTGATAGCGGAGCTTTTAGGAGATAATCATGAGCCCTCTTACCTTGTGGGTAATTACGCCACTGCTTACCCTAATCTAATTTTTAAACCACGTCATGTATGCACATGCAATAAAGGTGGCATTTAAAAGTTGTTTCAGGGGTCAAAAACCCTAGGAAAAAAACAAAACTAACAAACACCCCTGCCAATTCCCCTTTAAAATTGGACACACACTTATTTTTGGTGCAATATAGGCACTGCATGCAAACATCTATGTAAACTCACTTACTGCATGCGTGGTCTATGGAGCTTCTTAGAAGGTACAGTCCGTCCCTTTAGGAAAACGACTCTCTTCATTGATCAGAGCCAAAATCCCTAATTTCTAATAGAGGGAGCGAAATGGTAAAGTGAGGGGAGAAAGAACATGTGAGATAATGAGAAAGGGGGTTACATAGAATAAAAGAAGGTGGGATGAGATATAAAGGGGAGAAAAAGGGATGTAAAGCGACTAGGGATGAAGAGAAAAAGGACGAATTACAGAGAGAAATGTGGGGGAGAAAAAAGGGAAAGGGTATAGAGAGAAAGGGGAGAAAGGTATAGAAGAAGAGGAAGGCGGTCCAAAGAGGGAATGGGGATAAGGGAGAAAAGGGGAGATATGGGTAAAATTGACAAAGAGGACCAATTAGAGAGGGGTATAGAGAGGTGGAAAAGGGGGATCCAGAGAGGGAAAGAGAATGGAGGTATTTAAATATGGGGGTAGAGAGGAAGGGGGTATATACATATGGGGGTAGGGAGGAAAGGGGACTAGAAAGAGGAGAAAGGAGGTATATAGATAGTATGGAGGAAGGGGAACGGGTATAGGGAGAAAAATGGGACATAAGATGCAGGGGTATAGAGGGGGAAAGGGTTATATAGATATGGGGTTAGAGTGGAAGGGGTATAGAGAGAAAAGGGGGTATATAAATATGGGGGTATTGTGGAAAAGGGGTTTATAGAGAGGAGAAAGGGGGTGATATGATATGGGTTAGAGTGGAAGATGGGTATATAGATATGGGGGGTAGAGTTGAAAGGGGTATAGGCAGGAAAGGGGGGTATATAGATATGGGGGTAGAGTGGAAAGTGGTGTTGTAGAGAGGGAAAATGGGGTATATAGTTATGTGGGTAGAGTGAAAGCAGGTATTGAGAGAGAAGAAAGGGGGTATATAGATATGGGGGTAGAGTTGAAGGGGTGAATGAGAGAAAAAGGAAAGGGGGTATATAGATAGTATGGGGGTAGAGTGAAGAGGAGGGTATAGAGAGAGAACAGGGGGGTTATATAGATAGGGTTGGATTAGAGTGGAAGGGGGTATATAGATATGGGGTAGAGTGGAGGTGGGGTATATAGATATGGGGTAGAGTGAAAGGGAGTATAGAGAGGAAAGGGGGTATATATATATGGGGTAGAGTGGAAGGGGGTAATAAGAGAAAAGGGGAATGAGGTATATAGATATGTAGGTTGAGTGGAAAGGGGTAAATGAGAGAAAAAGGGAAAGAGTGTATATTGATATGGGAGCAGAATGGAAGGGGTAGAGAGAGGAGAAAGGGGGTATATAGAGGGTAGAGTGGAAGGGGTATAGAGAGAGTGGGACAAAGGTTCATCAGTAGAGAGCCATCTAGGGGTCACTAATCTGACCTTCTCTATTAGATCCAGACACTCTGCATTGTCCATCCAGTCGATCGCCTCCCATTGAATTCCCTCCCTAAAAGACAAAAGAATATGAAAACAAGAATTATTAACAGAACTTTTATCATCAGAGATTGGCAAGTCCCCAAACCAATGAATGTGGAATCCCTGGTGGAAGATTGTTCCCGAAACGTGTGTGGTATTATGCTATACCGACCCAGCATTGAAGAATGGGAGAGGCGGTTCCGACAGGATTGATCAAATGTCCCGGGACCGCTCGGTCGGGTAAGTAATATCGAATATATGTATGGCCACCATTAGGGAATAAATAATCCCTGATATTTCATACATATTTTTGTACATTCACCCATTCATTTACACACAGGAAATATCAATTACCCAGAGGTTTCCGCTCCCACCTGTTGTATTCCAGTTGCTCTAGGGAGAAGATGTGTTTGTTAAAATATTCCTGCAGTTTCTCATTGGCGTAGTTGATGTTAAATTGTTCAAACCGATTCACCTGCAGGGAAGAAAAAAAAAATGGAGACATCAAGGATTATTCTTAACTACTACTATCCCCAGTGTCCCCTACTGACACCCATCTACTACTATCCCCAGTGTCCCCCAATTACACCGATCTATTCCCCCTACTATCCCCAGTGTCCCCTACTGACACCCATCTACTACTATCCCCAGTGTCCCCTACTGACACCCATCTACTACTATCCCTAGTATCCCTATGACACTCCATCTTAACTATCCCCAGTGTCCCCACTGACACCCATCACTACTATCCCCTCTGACCCCTCCTGAACCCATCCTACTACTCCCATAATCCCCTACTGACACCCATCTTCTTCTATCCCCAGTGTCCCCTACTGACACCCATCTACTACTATCCCTAGTATCCCCTACTGACACCCATCTTCTTCTATCCCCAGTGTCCCCTACTGACACCCATCTACTACTATCCCCAGTGTCCCCTACTGACACCATCTCTAACCCCAGGCCCCTAATGACACCCATCTACTACTATCCCCAGTGTCCCCTACTGACACCCATCTACTACTATCCCCAGTGTCCCCTACTGACACCCATCTACTACCCCCAATGTCCCCTAATTACACCAATCTACTACTATCCCCAGTGTCCCCCATTACACAGATCTACTACTATCCCCAGTGTCCTCTAATTCACTGATCTACTACTACCCCCGTGTCCCCTAATTACACCGATCTACTATCCCCAGTGTCCTCTAATTACACTGATCTACCAATATCCCCAGTGTCCCCTAATTACACCAATCTACTACTATCCCCAGTGTCCCCTAATTACACCCATCTACTACTATCCCCAATGTCCCCTAATTACACCGATCTACTATCCCAGTGTCCTCTAATTACACTGATCTACCAATATCCCCAGTGTCCCCTAATTACACCAATCTACTACTATCCCCAGTGTCCCCTAATTACACCAATCTACTACTATCCCCAGTGTCCCCCAATTACACCGATCTACTATCCCCAGTGTCCTCTAATTACACTGATCTTACAATATCCCCATTGTCCTCTAATTACACCCATCTACTACTATCCCCAGTGTCCCCTACTTACACCCATCTACTACTATCCCCAGTGTCCCCTACTTACACCCATCTACTACTATCCCCGTGTCCCTACTTACACCAATCTATACTATCCCAGTTTCCCTAATTACACCCATCGACTACTATCCCCAGTTCCCTAATTACACACCATCTACTACATCCCCATGTCCCCCTACTTACACCCATCTACTACTATCCCCAGTGTCCCCAATTACACCCATCTACTACTATCCCCAGTGTCCCCTACTTACACCCATCTACCACTATCCCCAGTGTCCCCTACTTACACCAATCTACTACTATCCCCAGTGTCCCTAATTACACCCATCAACTACTATCCCCAGTGTCCCTAATTACACCCATCTACTACTATCCCCAGTGTCCCCTAATTACACGATCTTACTAAATCCCCAGTGTCCCCTAATTACATTGATCTACTACTATCCCCAGTGTCACCTAATACACCGATCTACTACTATCCCCAGTGTCCCTACTTACACCCATCTCTACTATCCCCAGTGTCCCCTACTTACACCAATCTACTACTATCCCCAGTGTTCCCTAATTACACCAATCTACTACTATCCCCAGTGTCCCCTAATTACACCCATCTACTACTATCCCCAGTGTCCCCTACTTACACCAATCTACTACTCTCCCCAGTGTTCCCTTATTACACCCATCGACTACTATCCCCAGTGTCCCCTAATTACACCCATCTACTACTATCCCCAGTGTCCCCTACTTACGCCCATCTACTACTATCCCCCAGTCCCCTACTGCCACCCATCTACTACTATCCCCAGTGTCCCTTCTGACACCCATCTACTACTATCCCCAGTGTCCCCTAATTTCACCCATCACTACTATCCCCAGTGTCCCCTACTTACACCGATCTACTACTATCCCCAGTGTCCCCTAATTACACCATCTACTACTTTCCCCAGTGTCCCCTAATTACACCATCTACACTATCCCCAGTGTCCCCTACTTACACCCATCTACTACTATCCCCAGTGTCCCCTAATTACACCCATCTACTACTATCCCCGTGTCCCCTACTGACACCCATCTACTACTATCCCCAGTGTCCCTAATTACACCCATCTACTACTATCCCCAGTGTCCCCTACTGACACCCATCTACTACTATCCCCAGTGTCCCCTAATTACCACACCATCTACTACTATCCCCAGTGTCCCCTACTGACACCCATCTACTACTATCCCCAGTGTCCCCTAATTACACCATCTACTACTATCCCCAGTGTCCCCTACTTACACCATCTACTACTATCCCAGTGGTCCCCTAATTACACCATCTACTACTATCCCCGTGTCTCCTACTACACCGAGCTACTACTATCCCCAGGGTCCCTAATTACACTGATCTACTACTTCCCCAGTGTCCCCTACTTACACCTCACTCTCCCCAGTGTCACTATACACCCGATCTCATCCCCAGTGACCCTATAAACCGATCTACTATTATCCCAGTGTCCCAAATTACACCCATCGACTAATCCCATTGTCCCTAATTACACACCATCTACTACTATCCCCAGTGTCCCCTATTACACCATCTACTACACCCCAGTGTCCCATACACCATCACTACTATCCCCAGTGTCCCCTAATTACACCCATCTACTACTATCCCAGTGTCCCTAATCACACCATCTACTACTTTCCCCAGTCCCCTACTACACCTCTACACTATCCCCAGTGTCCCCTACTTACACCCATCTACTACTATCCCCAGTGTCCCCTAATTACACCCATCACTACTATCCCCAGTGTCCCCTACTGCCACCCATCTACTACTATCCCCAGTGTCCCCTACTGCCACCCATCTACTACTATCCCCAGTGTCCCCTTACACAACCCATCTACACTATCCCCAGTGTCCCCTAATTACACCCTCTACTCATCCCAGTGTCCCTGACACCCATCTACTACTATCCCCAGTGTCCCCTAATTACACCATCTACTACTATCCCCAGTGTCCCCTACTTACAACCATCTACTACTATCCCCAGTGTCCCCTAATTACACCCATCTACTACTATCCCCAGTGTCCTCTAATTACACTGATCTACCAATATCCCCAGTGTCCCCTAATTACACCAATCTACTACTATCCCCAGTGTCCCCTAATTACAACAACCATCTACTACTATCCCCAGTGTCCCCCAATTACACCGATCTACTATCCCCAGTGTCCCTAATTACATGACCAACCAAATCCCCAGGTCCTCTATACACCCATCACTACTATCCCCAGTGCCCCCCCTACTTACACCCATCTACTACTATCCCCAGTGTCCCCTACTTACACCCTCTACTACTATCCCCGTGTCCCCTACTCACCAATCTACTACTATCCCAGTGTTCCCTATTACACCATCGCTATTCCCCAGTGTCCCTAATTACAACCCATCTACTACTATCCCCAGTGTCCCCTACTACACCATCTACTACTTCCCCAGTGTCCCCTAATTACATACACCCATCTACTACTATCCCAGTGTCCCTACTACCCCATCTACCACTATCCCCAGTGTCCCCTACTTACACCCATCTACTACTATCCCCAGTGTTCCCTAATTACACCCATCAACTACTATCCCCAGTGTCCCCTAATTACATCCAATCTACTACTATCCCCAGTGTCCCCTAATTACACACGATCTACTACTATCCCCAGTGTCCCCTAATTACAATGATCTACTACTATCCCCAGTGTCACCTAATAACACCGATCTACTACTATCCCCATGTCCCCTACTTACAACCACATCACTAATCCCCAGTGTCCCTACTTACACCAATCTACTACTATCCCCAGTGTTCCCTAATTACACCAATCTACTACTATCCCCAGTGTCCCCTAATTACACCCATCTACTACTACCCCAGTGTCCCCTACTTACACCAATCTACTACTTCCCCAGTGTTCCCTATTACACCCATCGACTACTATCCCCAGTGTCCCTATACACCCATCTACTACTATCCCCAGTGTCCCCTACTTACCCCATCTACTACTATCCCCAGTGTCCCCTACTGCCACCCATCTACTACTATCCCCAGTTCCCCTACTGACACCCATCTACTACTATCCCCAGTGTCCCCTAATTTCACCCATCTACTACTATCCCCAGTCCCCTACTTACACCATCTACTACTATCCCCAGTGTCCCCTAATTACACCCATCTACTACTTCTCCCCAGTGTCCCCTAATTACACCCCATCTACTACTATCCCCAGTGTCCCCTACTTACACCCATCTACTACTATCCCCAGTGTCCCTAATTACACCCATCTACTACTATCCCCAGTGTCCCCTACTTACACCCATCTACTACTATCCCCAGTGTCCCCTAATTACACCCATCTACTACTAATCCCCCAGTGTCCCCACTGACACCCATCTACTACTATCCCAGTGTCCCCTAATTACACCCATCTACTACTATCCCCAGTGTCCCCTACTGACACCCATCTACTACTATCCCCAGTGTCCCCTAATTACACCATCTACTACTATCCCCAGTGTCCCCTACTTACCACTACATCTACTACTATCCCCAGTGTCCCCTACTTACACCAATCTACTACTATCCCCAGTGTTCCCTAATTCACCATCTACTACTATCCCCAGTGTCCCCTAATTACACCCATCTACTACTATCCCCAGTGTCCCCTACTTACACCCATCTACTACATCACTCCCCAGTGTCCCCTATTACACCCATCTACTACTAATCCCCAGTGTCCCCACTTACAACCCATCTACTACTATCCCCAGTGTCCCCTATACACCCATCTACTACTATCCCCAGTGTCCCCTACTGACACCCATCTACTACTATCCCCAGTGTCCCCTACTATACACCCATCTACTACTATCCCCAGTGTCCCCTACTGACACCATCTACTACTATCCCCAGTGTCCCCTAATTACACCCATCTACTACTATCCCCAGTGTCCCCTACTGACACCCATCTACTACTATCCCCAGTGTCCCCTATTACACCATCTACTACTATCCCCAGTGTCCCCTACTTACACCACCATCTACTACTATCCCCAGTGTCCCCTAATTACACCCATCTGCTACTATCCCCAGTGTCCTCTACTTACACCGATCTACTACTATCCCCAGTGTTCCCTAATTACACTGATCTAACTATCCCCAGTGTCCCTATTACACCCATCTACTACTATCCCCAGTGTCACCTAATAACACCGATCTACCTATCCCCAGTGTACCCTAATTACACCGATCTACTACTATCCCCAGTGTTCCCTAATTACACCCATCGACTACTATCCCCAGTGTCCCCTAATTACACCCTCTACTACTATCCCCAGTGTCCCCTACTTACACCATCTACTACTATCCCCAGTTGTTCCCTAATTACACCCATCGACTACTATCCCCAGTGTCCCCTAATTACACCCATCTACTACTATCCCCAGTGTCCCCTAATTACACCCATCTACTACTTCCATGTCCCTACTACCCCATCTACTACTACCCCAGTGTCCCCTACTTACAACCATCTACACTATCCCAGTGTCCCCAATTATACACCCATCTACTACTATCCCAGTGTCCCCTACTGACACCCATCTACTACTATCCCCAGTGTCCCCTAATTACACCCATCTACTACTATCCCCAGTGTCCCCTACGACACCCATCTACTACTACTATCCCCAGTGTCCCCTAATTACACCCATCTACTACTTCCCCAGTGTCCCCTACTGACACCCTCTACTACTATCCCAGTGTCCCCTAATTACACCATCTACTACATCCCAGTGTCCCCTACTTACACCCATCTACTACTATCCCCAGTGTCCCCTAATTACACCCATCTACTACTATCCCCAGTGTTCCCTAATTACACCGATCTACTACTATCCCCAGTGTCCCCTAATTACACCCATCTTCTACTACCCCTGTCCTACTACACCCATCTACTATCCCCAGTTGTCCCCTACTTACACCCATCTACTACTATCCCCAGTGTCCACTCTAATTCACATCTACTCTATCCCCAGTGTCCCCTAATTACACACCCATCTACTACTATCCCCAGTGTCCCCTACTGACACCCATCTACTACTATCCCCAGTGTCCCCTAAGTACACCCATCTACTACTATCCCCAGTGTCCCCTAACTTACACCATCTACTACTATCCCCAGTGTCCCTAATTACACCCATCTACTACTATCCCCAGTGTCCCTACTACACCCATCTACTACTATCCCCAGTGTCCCCTACTTACACCCATCTACTACTATCCCCAGTGTCCCTACTTACACCCATCTACTACTATCCCCAGTGTCCCCTACTTACACCCATCTACTACTATCCCCAGTGTCCCCTAATTACACCTCACACATCCCAGTGTCCCCATACACCCATCGACTCTATCCCCAGTGTCCCCTAATTACATACACCATCTACTTACTATCCCCGTGTACCCTAATGCCACCATCTACTACTATCCCCCAGTGTCCCCTACTTGCCACCATCTACTACTATCCCCAGTTCCCCATACTGACACCATCTACTACTATCCCCAGTGTCCCCTACTGACACCCATCTACTACTATCCCTCATGTCCCCTATGACACCCATCACTACTATCCCCAGTGTCCCTAATTACACACCTCTACTACTATCCCACGATGTCCCCTAATTACACCCATCTACTACTATCCCCAGTGTCCCCTACTTACACCGATCTACTACTATCCCCAGTGTCCCCTAATTACACCCATCTACTACATATCATCCCGCCACTTCCCCTACATTCAACCCATCTACTACTATCCCAGTGTCCCCTAATTACCCATCTACTACTATCCCAGTGTCCCCTAATTACACCCATCTACTACTATCCCCAGTGTCCCCTACTGACACCCATCTACCTATACTTACTATCCCCAGTGTTCCCCTATTACAACACTTACCCATCTACTTCTATCCCCAGTTCCCCTACTTACCCCCATCTACTACTATCCCCGTGTCCCCTATACACCCATCTACACTATCCCCAGTGTCCCCTACTGACACCCATCTACTACTATCCCCAGTGTCCCCTACATTACACTACCATCTACTAACTATCCCCAGTTGTCCCCTACTTACACACAAACACCATCTACTACTATCCCCAGTGTCCCCTACTTACACCATCTACTACTATCCCCGTGTCCCTACTTTACACCCACTCTACTACTATCCCCAGTGTCCCCTACTTACACCATCTACTACTATCCCAGGTCCCTACTTTTACACCCATCTACTACTATCCCCAGTGTCCCCTACTTACACCCATCTACTACTATCCCCAGTGTCCCCTACTTACACCCATCTATTACTATCCCCAGTGTCCCCTACTTACACCCATCTACTACTATTCCCAGTGTCCCCTACTGACACCCATCTACTATCCCCAGTGTCCCCTACTGACACCAATCTACTAAGTGTACAAAGTCTGCTTCTATATTGATTTGTTTCTATTGATCTCCATACAACATTGTTGAATTTTCATATTTTAGCTGCATAAAAATATTTACTTGGAAATTCTCGAAGCCAAATATATCCAGGATCCCGACAGACTTGAAGTTCTCGGTGCCACGAATCCGCAAGTTTATCTTGCTGAGAAGCCAAGTGAAGCACTGTGCATAGAGCGCCATCGCCAGAGAGTCACGGGAATCAGTTGCCTACAGGGTTGGCAACAAATGTGGGGTTTAGGGGCAAATATCGAATCGGCTGCTATGGAGAAAACTCTCCACCAACAAGATTACTTACCCTTTAACACAGAACCATAGATTGTCCTTACAGCGTACACAGACCGTTAATGGATATTTAATAGATTTATACTATAATATATAGCAATGCCATAAATGAAAATCACTTACCTGCTCCACTGTGAGAGGGGAACTAATCTCTTCACCACGAAGTATCATGGACCTTTGGGTAAGAACCTCAGAGAGTTGGAAGGAGTCCAATCCTAGAAGGTCTGCAGCATCATTGAGCACTGTAGAGGAAGCAAAGTACTAAATATTCTCTCATTCTCCTCGTTCCCGCAGGATGAGGTTGAGGGATAGGTCTTCTGTCGTCCACCCCTCCTTATGTCTACAGGTACGCTGCCCTCATATCGGATTCTAACCCGGATTCCCCAATACATTCCTATAACTATCTTATCGACTACTTTTGACGCCTATGACATCTACAAACTCACAATCGTCACCCCACTAACCCCCATCCTTGGCTCAATTTAGAAACCAAATTCCTACGCTACTGTACTCGTGCAGCCGAGAGGCTTTGGAAAAAGTCACGCAGTCAGGCGGACTTTAACCAATTCAAGCTCATGTTGGGTCTTAATTTGGCTCTTTCAGCAGCAATAACAAAAATAACCCACTTCGTCTATTTTCGTCATTTAACACTCTCCCGCAGCCCTCGTCTACCGACACTCTTCATTCCATTAAATCCTCAGGATTTTGCGGACTACTTTAGAAATAAAGTAGATGATATCCACAATCCCCTCACCCCAGGACAACTCACACTTTCTTCTGCCTGCCCCACCACCTGCAGTTCTGAAATCTTTCACCTGTCATCTGAAGTCTTCAACCTTTTCTTGCCCTCGCCACTTACAGTACAATGTGTACCCTTCATTCCATGCCCTACTTCTTACTTAAGACACTGCGCTAAAATACTTTCCCCTGCTCGTTCTCACATTTTTAATTCCTCCTTGACCTCTGGGATTTTTCCTGCTGCCTTTAAACATGCGTGTCAAACCTTCTTAAAAAACCTTCTCTGGACCCTACCTGTCTCTCAAACTACCGCCCTGACTCCCTTTTTTCCGTTTGCACCAAAACTCTTACAACGTCTCATCTCTACATTAATTTCGAATGACCTCCATGTTAACCTATTGGACCCATTGCAGCCAGGATTCTAACCGATTCAACTGAAACTGCCCTCTGCAAAGTCTCAAATGACCTAAAAACTGCCAAAGCCAAGTGCCAGTTCTCGGTCCTCATTCTCCTCGCCTTATCGGTTGCCTTTGATACTGTGGACCATTCTCTTCTTATCCAAATATGAAATTCTCTGGGCAAAATCAAGCATGGTAGTCTTATCTCTCCAACAGATCTTCTCTGTCTCTTTTGCTAATAAGACTTCCTCTCAAGTTCTGCTTAGTGTGGGGGTCCCTCAGGGCCCTGTTTTAGAACCCTTGCTATTTTCCCTTTACACTCTTTAGGAAAAATAATCAGCAATTTTAGCTTTAAATATTATCTATACGCTGATACCCAAATGTACTTGTCCATCCCCACACTGACCCCTGAAGTTCAATCCCAAATCTCTAAATGTCTGCTCTCTATTTCCTGGGTGGCACACTGCTGCCTTAAACAATCTATTTAAAACTGAAATACTCATTTCCCCCCTGAACTAGGAGTCCACCCTTCTCCATCTCTATTGACAATATGGTCATTAACCCAGTTGAATCTGCATGCTGCTTTGGAGTAATCTTTGACGCCTCTCTTTCCTTCCATTATCACATTAACAATGTCACTATGCATGCCCTTATACTCTCCGGCCTTAACTAATGTAACATTGTACTACTTGGTCTCCTGGCTTGTCATCTCTCTCCTCTCCAGTCTACCTTAATCTCGGCAGCTCAGGTTAGGGTTAACAGCATCCCCTGTCAATGGCCACTAGGGGGTAGCTGTAGTTTACAGAAGGCTGCAGAAGTGTATAATTTCTATTCTGCGTGAGGGGCAATCTGCGCTCCCACTGCCGGTCCCCGCAAGGTGAGGGGCAATCTGCGCTCCCACTGCCGGTCCCCGCAAGGTGAGGGGCAATCTGCGCTCCCACTGCCGGTCCCGCAAGGTGAGGGGCAATTGCTCTCTCCTGCGGTCCCCGCAAGGTGAGAGGCAATCTGCGCTCCCCTGCCGGTCCCCGCCGGTGAGGGGCAATCGCGCTCCCTGCCGGTCCCCGCAAGGTGAGGGGCAATCTGCTCTCCTCTGCCGGGTCCCCCGCAAGGTGGAGGGGCAATCTGCTTCCTCCTGCCGGTCCCCGCAAGGTGAGGGGCAATCTGCGCTCCCCGCAAGGTGAGGGGCAATCTGCCCTCCCCCTGCCGGTTTCTAAAAAGGTTAGGGGCGATCTGTGCTCCCTTGCGCTGTTCCTAACAAAAACCAGGTTAGGGGGTAATCTGCACTCTCCTACTGTTCTTACCAAGTTTAGTGGTGATTTGTGCTCCCCCTGCAGTCATAAATTCCAGATTTCCCAGCTGTAAGATTCCGGAGAGCAACTTCCACACCTCTCTAATCTCCTCATTGGTAAAATCCATCACTTGCATTGCCATCTGCAATGACATAGATTTGATTAGGGGTTATGTAGAAACATAAGTGATATTGGCTGACAGTTGTGGTATTATACTATATTACATTGTTATAAATTATTTAGGCACTATATTGTATGAGCCAAAATGATATAATCTGTCATTATTTGGACAAAATGTATGTTATTAGGGATCTTAAACTATGGTGATCCTCTTTTGGTATTAAATCATCTGCATAGTTATAATTTCACTTCCTCTTTCTGCAAGTACAGTATAGTTTTAAGCTCTTTATTGTTAAATAAGGTTAACTCTCTCTTTTATAAGCTGTAATGCTAAAATAAGTAAATGGTCAGTATCAAATGAGGCCCTGCTAGGTGATTGCTGTTTATTTCCTGGGTTATATATGCAAAGATGCTTTTGTAACTTTATATTAGTATTTGAGCCAATTGCCAGTAAAAAGACTATGGTTCCGAAATGCTACCTTTTAAAAGGTAGTTAGACAGAATCGGGAGAAAACTTGGGGTAATTTGTTAAAATGTAATGACGTATAATAATATATAATGAGATATAATGAATATTAAGCTTTGCACCAAAATGTAACCAATGATGTACTGCAATGTAATAAATGTATTTGTATGTTAAGAGATAAAAAGGATTTCTGAAAAGAAGCAAGGCAGACATTACAGTTATTTCTTGCATAGTACCTTACTGTCAGCAAGGGGCCCTGGATACAGTATGAGACAGTGTGAAATCTGTTTATCTACATGAGCTGCTAAAGTTGAGTAGACATATGTTCTCACCTTGCTGAATCATCTATTTAGTACGTGTTATACTTCAAATAAACTTGTAATCTATTTAAGCACAACTTTACAAGTGTAAATGTGAAGTTATTAGGGAGGCTAATCCTTACTGGGAAACTATGGCAGAGGGGAATTGGTTCCTACAATATGCAATAAGTATGATTAGTATAATATTTTTACCATTATTATATAGAAGACACCACGTGCAATTAGTATTGTATAACATGGGTGCTATTATTACATTATTTTATTATTAGAATTATTAGCATTATTTTTACCATTATTATATATTATTAAGACTATGTGCTATTAGTATTAGATTATATTGTTACATGGTATTACATGTCTTGAGAACGACCCATTGTTGGGTTGAAACGCGTCGACACACGTGTTATTTAATAAATATTGCTTACACTGAGGAATCCCAGGAGTGCTCCGATCTTTCAGTATTGTTACATTATCTGTTGTATTCAATTAGATCACTGGACTGAAATGTAGTTCTTGAAACGTTTCGCTAGTCATCCGACTGGCTTTCTCATTCAGAATGACTTGACAAGAATCTGTGGCAATTATGTCCCCTGGAAAATCCCAATTAGCATATCACCGCCAGGTGTTAAGGGTGTGTTAGATATGGCTAAGAGTGTTATAGGAACGCCCAGAGTAAGGTGTTAAAAATAACACATTGTACCTGGCAGACAGTGTGTCGAACCCCCCCACTCTATTTAGGCTTGGTTCTTTATTTTCACATAAATGGCCTCCTAACACCCTCTCTGAACCAGTCACGTTCCTTCGCCAGTATGTTTAACATTACAATCTCAAAGGTATGTCCTTTAATCCTTTAAGATGCAGATACACGGCTGAGTCCGACCCGAGGAATTGGCTCTTTCTGTGCTGGCCACCACTCGCCCACCACCCTTTAGATCACAAGCTGGGGTCACTCAGAAACCCTGCAACACGAGCCGAGAACATCCCCACTAGCACAGAGCGAAGGACTAAGAAATGAAACATCTCAGAGGAGCCCTTAAAAACTTTGTGATATCCCAACGGGCCTTGTCAAAAGAAGTAGAAGGAAAGAAAAAGAACACGAATACCAACATTGAGGGGAAAGCAAGACAGAGGAAGAACATGGTCCATCCCATATTAGCAGGGTCCTCCGAGAAATTAGAAGAATTTTCAAAAAAACTCGTATCCCTGTCTGCTTTAAACCGAACAACACACTGAGGCAGCATTGGTACATCCGAAAGACCCAATACACAAAACACAAGAAAAGCACATCATATATGCAGTGCAGTGCAGTGAAGAATGCTCTGATTTGTATGTGTGAGACCAACAGCAACTGCATAAAAGTATGGCCCAGCACAGAAGCCAATTCCTCGGGTCAGGACTCAGCCGTGTATCTGCATCTTAGGATAAAGGACATACCTTTGAAGATTGTAAGGTTAACATACGGCGAAGGAACGTGACTGGTTCCAGAGAGGTGTTAATGAGGCCATTTTGTGAAAATAAAGAAACCAGGCCTAAATAGAGGTTGGGGGGGGTTCGCACCAACGGTCTGCATGTACAATGCTGTGTTAAAACACCTTCCTCTGGCGTTCCTATAACACCTCTTAGCCACTATCAATCACACCCTTAACACGCTGGCTGTGATATGCTAATTGGGATTTTCCAGGGTACATAATTGCCACAATTCTTGTAACAATCATTCTGAATTGAGAAAGCCAGTCGGATGACTAGCGAAACGTCTTCAAGAACTACATTTCAAGTCCAGTTGATCTAATTGAATACAACAGATATACCATGACCTGGATGAATGAGAACCTTCACAAGCTTATTGTTACATGGTATTATATATTATTCAAGCACTATGTGCTATTAGCATTAGATTATATTATTACACAGGTATTATTACATATTAGACGCTATGGGCTATATCTGCTTCTCTTTCTAATTCTGTCACTGTGTGACATTGGTTGTTTAGGGAACAAGTTTTTAAGTCAACAAAACCGCAACATTCATATTTACTAACAATTTCTAAGAAGGTCACAGTAATGAGGACGTATGACCTAGCTAAGCCCCCGACTAGAGGGGATGACCTAGCTAAGCCCCCGACTAGAGGGGATAACCTAGCTAAGCCAGACCCTCGTCTACCGACTACTCTTATTCCATTAATCCTCAGGATTTTGCGGACTACTTTAGAAATAAAGTAGATGATATCCACAATCCCCTCACCCCAGGACAACTCACACTTTCTTCTGCCTGCCCCACCACCTGCAGTTCTGAAATCTTTCACCTGTCATCTGAAGTCTTCAACCTTTTCTTGCCCTCGCCACTTACAGTACAATGTGTACCCTTCATTCCATGCCCTACTTTCTTACTTAAGACACTGCGCTAAAATACTTTCCCCTGCTCGTTCTCACATTTTTAATTCCTCCTTGACTCTGGGATTTTTCCTGCTGCCTTTAAACATGCGTGTCAAACTTCTTAAAAACCTTCTCTGGACCCTACCTGTCTCTCAAACTACCGACCTGACTACCCTTTTTTCCGTTTGCACCAAAAACTCTTACAACGCTATCTCTACATTAATTTCGAATGACCTCCATGTTAACCTATTGGACCCATTGCAGCCAGGATTCTAACCGATTCAACTGAAACTGCCCTCTGCAAAGTCTCAAATGACCTAAAAAACTGCCAAGCCAAGTGCCAGTTCTCGGTCCTCATTCTCCTCGCCTTATCGGTTTGCCTTTGATACGTGTGGACCATTCTCTTTTTATCCAAATATGAAATTATCTGGGCAAAATCAAGCATGGTAGTCTTATCTCTCCAACAGATCTTCTCTGTCTCTTTTGCATAAGACTTCCTCTCAAGTTCTGCTTATGTGGGGGTCCCTCGGGCCCTGTTTAGAACCCTTGCTATTTTCCCTTTACACTCTTTAGGAAAAATAATCAGCAATTTTAGCTTTAAATATTATCTATACGCGTGATACCCAATGTACTTGTCATCCCCACACTGACCCCTGAAGTTCAATCCCAAATCTCTAAATGTTGCTCTCTATTTCCTGGGTGGCACTGCTGCCTTAAACAATCTATTTAAAACTGAAATACTCATTTCCCCCTGAACTAGGAGTCCACCCTTCTCCATCTCTATGACAATATGGTCATTAACCCAGTTGAATCTGCAGCTGCTTTGGAGTAATCTTTGACGCCTCTCTTTTCCATTATCACATTAACATGTCACTAGCATGCCCTTATACTCTCCGCCTTAACTAATGTAACATTGTACTACTTGGTCTCCTGGCTTGTCATCTCTCTCCTCTCAGTCTACCTTAATCTCGGCACTCAGGTTAGGGAACAGCATCCCCTGTCAATGGCCACTAGGGGGTAGCTGTATGTTACAGAAGGCTGCAGAAGTGTATAATTTTATTCTGCGTGAGGGCAATCTGCGCTCCCACTGCCGGTCCCCGCAAGGTGAGGGGCAAAGCCGCTCCCCACGCCGGTCCCCGCAAGGTGAGGGGCAATCTGCGCTCCCACTGCCGGTCCCCGCAAGGTGAGGGGCAATCTGCGCTCCACTGCGGTCCCCGCAAGGTGAGGGGCAATCTGCTCTCCTCCTGCCGGTCCCCGCAAGGTGAGGGGCAATCTGCGCTCCCCTGCCGGTCCCCGCAAGGTGAGGGGCAATCTGCGCTCCCCCTGCCGGTCCCCGCAAGGTGAGGGGCAATCTGCTCTCCTCCTGCCGGTCCCCGCAAGGTGAGGGGCAATCTGCTCTCCTCCTGCCGGTCCCCGCAAGGTGAGGGTCAATCTGCGCTCCCCGCAAGGTGAGGGGCAATCTGCCCTCCCCCTGCCGGTTTCTAAAAAGGTTAGGGGCGATCTGTGCTCCCTTGCGCTGTTCCTACCAAGGTTAGGGGGTAATCTGCACTCTCCACTGTTCTTACCAAGTTAGTGGTGATTTGTGCTCCCCCTGCAGTCATAAATTCCAGATTTCCCAGCTGTAAGATTCCGGAGAGCAACTTCCACACTCTCTAATCTCCTCATTGGTAAAATCCATCACTTGCATTGCCATCTGCAATGACATAGATTTGATTAGGGTTATGTAGAAACATAAGGTGATATTGGCTGACAGTTGTGGAGTATTACTATATTACATTGTTATAAATTATTAGGCACTATATTGTATGAGCCAAAATGATATAATCTGTCATTATTGGACAAAATGTATGTTATTAGGGATCTTAAACTATGGTGATCCTCTTTGGTATTAAATCATCTGCATAGTTATAATTCACTTCCTCTTTCTGCAAGTACAGTATAGTTTTAAGTCTTTATTGTTAAATAAGGTTAACTCTCTTCTTATAGCTGTATGCTAAAATAAGTAAATGGTCAGTATCCATGAGGCCCTGCTAGGTGATTGCTGTTTATTTCCTGGGTTATATATGCAAAGATGCTTTTGTAACTTTATATAGTATTTGAGCCAATGCCGTATACAGTGTCCCACTACGTTACACAATCTACTATATCCCAGTGTTCCCTAATTACACCGATCTACTACTATCCCCAGTGTCCCATACTTACACCATCTAATACTATATCCCCAGTTGTCCCCTACCTTACGACCCATCTTACTACTATCCCCAGTTGTCTACTTACCCCCATCTACTACTTATCCCCAGGTCCCCTGACTACACCATCTACTACTATCCCCAGTGACCCTAATATAACCCATCTACACTATACCCCGCAGTGTCCCTACTGACACCCATCGACTACTATCCCAGTGTCCCCTAATTACACCATCTACAACTATTCCCCAGTGTCCCCTACTGCCCACCCATCTACTACATCCCAGTGTCCCCTACTGCCCACCCATCTACTACTATCCCCAGTGTCCCTACTGACACCCCATCTACTACATCCCCACGTGTCCCCTACTGACACCCATATACTACTACTATCCCCAAGTGTCCCCTAATGACACCCATCACTACTATCCCAGGTTTATCCCTAATACCCCATTCTACTACTATCCCCAGTGTCCCCGTAATTACACCCATCTACTTACTATCCCAGTGTCCCCTACTTACACCGATCTTACATACTTCCCCAGTGTCCCCTAATACACCCATCTACTACTATCCCCAGTTTCCCCTACTTACAACCCATCTACTACTATCCCCAGTGTCCCCTAATTACACCCCATCTACTACTATCCCCAGGGTCCCCTAATTAACCCATCTACTACTACCCCAGTTGTCCCTACTGACACCCATCTACTACTATCCCCAGTGTCCCCTATACACCCATTACTACATTCCCAGTGATACCATACTGACACCCATCTACTACTATTCCCACAGTGTTCCCTAATTACACCCATCTACTACTATCCCCAGGGTCCCCAACTACTGACACCCATCTACTTACTTATCCCCAGTGTCCCTAATTACACCATTACTACGTATATCCCCATGGTCCCCTACTTACAACCATCTACTACTATCCAGTGTCCCCGACTTACACCCATTACTACTATCCCAGTGTCTCCTCCTTTACAACCAGCTATACTACTATCCCCAGTGTCCCCTACTTCACCCATCTAATACTATCCCCAGTGTCCCCTACTTACAACCATCTACTACTATCCCCAGTGTACCCTCTTACACCCATCTACTTACTATCCCCAGTGTCGCCCACACTTACACCCATCTACTACTATCCCAGTTTCCCCTACTTACAACCCATTACTACTATCACCCAGTGGTCCCCTACTTACACCCACTATACATAATATCCCAGTGTCCCCTACTTACACCCATATACTAATCCCCAGTGTCCCTACTTACACCCATCATTACTATCCCCAGTGTCCCTACTTACACCCATCTACTACTATTCCCAAGTGTCCCTACTGACACACCCATCTACTATCCCCAGTGTCCCCGACTACACCCAATCTACTAAGTGTACAAAGTCGCTATATATTGATTGTGTTTTATTGATCTCCATACAACATTGTTGAATTTCATATTTTAGCTGCATAAAAATATTTACTTGGAAATTCTCGAAGCCAAAATATCCAGGATCCCGACAGACTTGAATGTTCTCGGTTGCCACGACATCCGCAAGTTTATCATTGATGAGAAGCCAAGTGAAGCACTGTGCATAGAGCGCCATCGCCAGAGGTCACGGGAATCAGTTGCCTACAGGGGTTGGCCAACCAAATGTGGGGTTAGGGGCAAATATCGAATCGGCTGCTATGGAGGAAACTATCCACCAACAAGATTACTTACCCTTTAACACAGAACATAGATTGTCCTTACAGGTACACAGACCGTTAATGGATATTTAATAGATTTCCTACTAATATATAGCAATGCCTATAAATGAAAATCAATTACCTGCTCACGTGAGAGGGGAACTCATCTCTTCACCACGGAAAAGTATCATGGACCTTTGGGTAAGGAACCTCAGAGAGTTGGAAGGGGTCCAATCTAGAAGGTTTCGCAGCATCATTGAGCACTGTAGAGGAAGCAAGTACTAAAGATTCTCTCATTCTCCTCGTTCATCCCGACAGGATGAGGTTGAGGGATAGGTCTCTGTGTCCACACCTCCTTATGTCTACAGGTACGCTTGCCCTCATATCGGATTCTAACCCGGATCCCCAACTACTTCCTATAACTATCTTATCGACTACTTTTGAGCGCCTGATGACATCTACAAACGCACAATCGTCACCCCACTAACCCCCATCCTGGCTCAATTAGAAACCAAATTCCTACGCTACTGTACTCGTGCAGCCGAGGGCTTTGAAAAAGTCACGCAGTCAGGCGGATTAACCAATTCAAGCTCCATGTGGGTCTTACTAATTTGGCTCTTTCAGCAGCTTAAACAATCTTATAAGCACATTATAACAATAAAAAAATACCCCACTTCGGTCTATTTTCGTTATTTAACACTCTCCCGCAGCCCTCGTTTCTACCGCATCTTCATTCCATTAATCTCAGGATTTTGCGGACTACTTAGAAATAAAGTAAGATGATATCCACATGCCCTCACCCAGGACAAATCACACTTGTATCTGCCTGCCCCACCACCTGCAGTTCGAATCTTTCACCTGTCATCTGAAGTCTTCAACCTTTTCTTGCCCTCGCCACTTACAGTACAATGTGTACCTTATTCCATGCCCTACTTCTTACTTAAGGACACTGCGCTAAAATACTTTCCCCTGCTCGTTCTCACATTTTAATTCCTCCTTGACCTCTGGGATTTTTCCTGCTGCCTTTAACATGCGTGTCAACCTCTAAAAAACCTTCTCTGGACCCTACCTGTCTCTCAACTACGCCCTGACTCCCTTTTTCCGTTGCACCAAAAACTCTTACAACGTCTCATCTCTACATTAATTTCGAATGACCTCCATGTTAAACCTATTGGACCCATTGCAGCCAGGATTCTAACCGATTCACTGAAACTGCCCTCTGCAAATCTCAAATGACCTAAAAAACTGCCAAAGCCAAGTTGCCAGTTCTCGGTTCCTCATTCTCCTCGCCTTATCGTTGCCTTTGATACTGTGGGACCATTCTCTTTCTATCCAAAATGAAATTCTCTGGGCAAAATTCAAGCATGGAGAGTCTATCTCTCAACAGATCTTCTCGTCTCTTTTGCTAATAAGACTTCCTCTCAAGTTCTGCTTAGTGTGGGGGTCCCTAGGGCCTGTTTAGGAACCCTTGCTATTTTCCCTTTACACTTTTAGGAAAAATAATCAGCAATTTAGTTTAAATATTATCTATACGTGATACCCAAATGTACTTGTCAACCTCCCCACATGACCCCAATGAAGTCAATGCCCAAATCTCTAATGTCTGCTCTCTATTTCCTGGGTGGCACACCTGTGCTTATTAAAACATCTATTTAAAACTGAAATACTCATTTCCCCTGAACTAGGAGTCCACCCTTCTCCATCTCTATTGACATTGGTCATAACCCAGTTGAATCTGCATGCTGCTTTGGGATAATCTTTGACGCCTCTCTTTCCTTATATCACATATACACATGTCACTATGCATGCCCTATACTCTCAGGCCTTAACTAATGTAAATTGTACTAATTGGTCTCCTGGCTTGTCATTCTCTCTCCTCCAGTCTACCTTAATCTCGGCAGCTCAGGTAGGGTTAACAGCATCCCCTGTAATGGCCCACTAGGGGGTAGCTGTGTTACAGAAGGCTGCAGAGTGTATAATTTCTATCTGCGTGGGGGCAATTGCGTCCACTCGTCCCCGCAAGGTGAGGGGCAACAGTGCCGCTCCCACGCCGCGTCCCCGCAAGGTGAGGGGCAATCTCGCCTCCCACTGCCGGTCCCCGCAAGGTGAGGGGCCAATCTGCGTCCCATGCGGCTTCCCCGCAAGGTGAGGGGCAATTGCTCTCCTCCTGCCGGTCCCCGCAAGGTGAGGGCAATCTGCGCTCCCTGCCGCGTCCCCGCAAGGTGAGGGGCAATCTGCGCTCCCCTGCCGGACTTCCCGCCAAGGTGAGGGGCAATCTGCTCTCCTCCTGCCGGTCCCCGCAGGGAGGGTGGCAAATCTGTTCTCCTCCTGCCGGGTCCCCGCAAGGTGAGGGTCAATCTGCGCTTCCCCGTCAAGGTGAGGGGCAATCTGCCCTCCCCCTGCCGGTTCTAAAAAGGTTAGGGGCGATCTTTGTGTCCCTTGCGCTGTTCCTACCAAGGGTAGGGGTAGTATCTGCACTTCTACTATGTTCTTCCAAGTTAGTGGTGATTTGTGCTCCCCCTGCATCATAAATTCCAGATTTCCCAGCTGTAAGATTCTCGGAGAGCCACTTCCACACCTCTCTAATCTCCTCATTGGTTAAATCCATCACTTGCATTGCCATCTGCAATGACATAGATTTGATGGGGGTTATGTAGAAACATTAAGGTGATATTGGCGGACAGTTGTGTATTATACATATTAACATGTTATAAATTATGGTTAGGCACTATATGTATGAGCCAAAATGATATAATCTGTCATTATTTGGACAAAATGTATTGTATAGGGATCTTAAACTATGGTGATCCCTTTTGGTATTAAATCATCTGCATAGTTATATAATTTCACTTCCTCTTTCTGCAAGTACAGTATAGTTTTAAGCTCTTTATTGTTAAATAAGGTTAACTCTCTACTATTTATAAGCTGTAGCTAAATAAGTAAATGGTCAGTTCAAATGAGGCCCTGCTAGGTGATTGCTGTTATTTCCTGGGTTTATATGCAAGAGCTGACTTTTGTAACTTTATATAGTATTTGAGCAATTGCCAGAAAAAGACATGGTTCCGAAATGCTACCTTTTAAAAGGTAGTGAGCAGAATCGGGAAGAGAGAAAACTTGGGGTGGTAATTTGTTAAAAGTAATGACGTTTATAATAATATATAATGAGATATAATGAATTTAGCTTTGCCACCAAAAGGTAAACTGATTGTACTGCAATGTAATAAATTATTTGTATGTTAAGAGATAAACAAGGATTTCTGAAAAGAGCAAGGCAGACATTACAGTTATTCTGCATAGTACCTTACGTCAGCAAGGGCCCTGGATTACAGTATGAGACAGTGTGAAATCTGTTTATCTACATGAGCTGCTAAAGTGGTAGACATATGTATTCTCACCTTGCTGAATCATTCTATTTAGTACGTGTTACTTTCAAATAAACTTGTAATCTATTTAAGCACAACTTTACAAGTGTAAATTGGAAGTTATTAGGGAGGACTAATCCTTACGTGGAAACTATGGCAGAGGGGAATTGGTTCCTACAATATGCAATAGTATGATTAGCTAAATATTTTTACCATTATTATATGAAAGACACCACGTGCAATTAGTATTTATAACATGGGGTGGTTATTACATTATTTTATTATTAGAATTATTAGCATTATTGTACCATTATTAATATTATTAAGGACTATGTGCTATTAGTATTAGATTATATTGTTACATGGTACACATATCTTGAGAACGACCCATTGTTGGGTTGAAACGCGTCGAAACACGGTTATTTAATAAATATTGCTTACAATGAGGAATCCCAGGATGTGTCCGATCTTTCGTATTGTTACATGTATCTGTTGTATTCAATTAGATCAACTGACTTGAAATGTAGTTTCTTGAAGACGTTTCGCTGTTCATCGACTGGCTTTCTCATTCAGAATGACTTGTACAGATCTGTGGCAATTATGTACCCTGGGAAATCCCAATTGCATATCACCGCCAGGTGTTAGGTGTGATTAGATAGTGGCTAAGAGGTGTTATAGGAACGCCCAGAGTAAGGTGTTTAAAACAGCATTGTACATGGCAGACAGGTTGGTGTCGAACCCCCCCACCTTATTGGCTTGGTTTCTTTTTTCACTAACACTGGCCTCCTTTAACACCTTCTTGAACCAGTCACGTTCCTTCGCCAGTATGTTAACATTACAATCTTTCAAAGGTATGTCCTTTATCCTTAAGATGCAGATACCACGGCTGAGTCCACTGACCCGGGAATTGGTCTTTCTGTGACTGGGCCACCACTCCCCCACACCTTAGATCACAAGCTGGGGGTCATCAGAACCTGTCAACACAGAGCCGAGAACATCCCCACTAGCACAGAGGCGAAGGCTAAAGAAATGAAACATCCAGAGGAGCCCTTAAAATTGTGGATATCCAGACTGGGCCTTTGTCAAAGAAGTAGAAGGAAAGAAAAGAACACGAATACCAACAGTGAAGGGGAAAAGCAAGACAGGAGGAAGAACATGGTATCCCTATGTAGCAGGGGTCTCCGAGAAATTAAGAAGAATTTTCAAAAAACACGTATCCCTGTCTGCTTTAAACCGAAACAACACACTGAGGCAGCAATTGGTACATCCGAAAGACCCAATACCAAAACACACGAAAAGCGGACATCATATTGCAGTGCAGTGCAGTGAAGAATGCTCTGATTGTATGTGGGGGGAGACCAAACAGCAACTCAATCAACGTATGGCCCAGCACAGAAGAGCCAATCCTCGGGTCGGGAATCAGCCGTGTATCTGCATATTAAGGATAAAGGACATACCTTTGAAGATTGAATGTTAACATACTGGCGAAGGAACGTTGGACTGTTCAAGAGAGGTGTAAGGAGGCCATTATGTGAAATAAAGAAAACCAAGCCTAAATAGGAGGGGGGGGGTTCGAAACCACTGCTGCATGAACAATGCTGTTTTAACACCTTACTCTGGCGTTCCTATAACACCTCTTAGCCACTATCAATCACCTAACACCTGGCTGTGATATGCTAATTGGGATTTTCCAGGACATATTGCCACAGATTCTTGTACAAGTCATTCTGAATTGAGAAAGCCATCGGTATGACTAGCGAAACGTCTTCAAGAACTACATTTCAAGTCCAGTTGATCTAATTGATACAACAGCAGATATACCATGACCCTGGAGAATGAGAACCTTCACAAGCTCTATTGTTACATGTTATTATATATTAATTCAAGCACTATGTGTATTAGCATTAGATTAATATATTACAACAGGTATTATTACATATTAGACGCTATGGCTATATCTCGTTCTCTTTCTAATTCTGTCACTGTGTGAACATGGTTGTTTAGGGAACAAGTTTTTTAAGTCACAAAAACGCAAACATTCATATTTACTAACAATTCTAAGAAGGTCACAGTAATGAGGACGTATGACTAGCTAGCCCCGACCTAGAAGGAGACCTAGCTATAGCCCCCGACTAGAGGGGATTGACCTAGCTAAGCCCCCGACTAGAGGGGTGGACCTAGCTAAGCCCCCGACTAGAGGGGATGACCTAGCTAAGCCCCCGACTAGAGGGGATGACCTAGCTAAGCCCCCGACTCAGAGGGGATAACCTAGCTAAGCCCCCGACTAGAGGGGATGACCTAGCTAAGCCCCCGACTAGAGGGTGAGACCTAGCTAAGCCCCCGACTAGAGGGGATGACCCAGCTAAGCCCAGACTGAGGGGGTGACCTAGCTAGCCCCGACTAGAGGGTTTGTGACCTAGCTAAGCCCAGACTAGGGGGTGACCTAGCTAAGCCCCCGACTAGAGGGGGTGACCTAGCTAAGCCCCCGACTAGAGGGGAGGACCTAGCTAAGTCCCCGACTAGAGGGGAGGACCTAGCTAAGCCCCCGACTAGAGGGGAGGACCTAGCTAAGCCCCCGACTAGAGGGAGGACTAGCTAAGCCCCCGACTAGAGGGAGTAGGACCTCAGCTAAGTCCCCGACTAGAGGGGAGGACCTAGCTAAGCCCGACTAGGGAGGACCTAGCTAAGCCCCGACTAGAGGGGAGGACCTAGCTAAGCCCCGACTAGAGGGAGGACCTAGCTAAAGCCCCGACTAGAGAGGAGGATCCTAGCTAAAGCCCCCGACTAGAGGGGAGGATGAATACCTGCTAAGACCCCGACTAGAGGGGATGACTAGCTAAGCCCCCGGACTAGAGGGGATAACCTAGCTAAGCCCCGACTAGAGGGGATGACACTAGGCAGAGGCCCCCGACTGAGGGGATAACCTGCTAAGCCCCGAAGAGGGGATAACCTAGCTAAGCCCCAGACTAGAGGGGATGTCCTAGCTAAGCCCCAGACTAGAGGGGATGTCCTAGCTAAGCCCCGACCAGAGGAGATGACCTAGCTAAGCCCCTAAGCTTGAAAAAGAACACAGTGGTGTTCGAAGCATGTTGCAATAAACACATGCAGTTTAAACTGCCTTGGTTATAGTTTACACTCTACTGGCAGACTGTTCAGTGAGAGACAGTCCCTGCAAACTGAGTGTACGTTCGTTCATAACTATATGTGTTGACCTAGATAGGAGCGGTTAGACGGATGACCTAGCTAAGGAGCGGTTAGAGCGGATGACCCTAGCTAAGGAGCGGTTAAGCGGAATGACCTAGCTAAGCGAGAGCGGATTAGCTAGAAGGATGACGGTAGAGCGGATGACAGCTAAGGAGCGTTAGAGAGGGATGACCTAGCTAAGGACGCGGTTAGAGGGATGACCTAGCTAAGGAGCGGTTTTTAGAGCGGAATGACCTAGCTAAGGAGCGGGTTAGAGCGGAGATGACTAGCTAAGGACGGTTTTTTAGAGCGGGAGCGATGACCTTTAATATTGGACCTAGCTAAGGAGGCGGTTAGAGCGGATGACCTAGCTAAGGCGGGTTAGAGGGAGGACCTAGCTAAGGAAGCGGTTAGAGCGGATGACCTAGCTAAGGGAGAGCGGTTTAGAGCGCGGATGACCTAGCTAAGGAGCGGTTAGAGCGGATGACCTAGCTAAGGAGCGGTTAGAGCGGATGACCTAGCTAAGGAGCGGTTAGAGCGGATGACCTAGCTAAGGAGCGGTTAGAGTGGATGACCTAGCTAAGGAGCGGTTAGAGCGGATGACCTAGCTAAGGAGCGGTTAGAGCGGATGACCTAGCTAAGGAGCGGTTTAGAGCGGATTGACAGCTAGCGGTGACAGGAGCTAGCTAAGGAGCGGTTTAGAGCGGGATGACCTAGCCTCGGAGCGGTATGATGCTAGCAAGGAGTCGGTTAGAGTGGATGACCTAGCTAAGGATCGTGTTAGAGTGGATGACCTAGCTAAGGAGCGGTTGGTTAGAGTGGATGACCTAGCTAAGGAGCGGTTAGAGTGGATGACCTAGCTAAGGAGCGGGTTAGAGTGGATGACCTAGCTAAGCAGCGGTTAGAGTGGATGACCTAGCTAAGCAGCGGTTAGAGTGGATGACCTAGCTAAGGAGCGGTTAGAGTGGATGACCTAGCTAAGCAGCGGTTAGAGTGAGGACCTAGCTAAGCAGCGGTTTCGCAGTGGATGACCTAGCTAAGAGCGGTAGAGGGATGACCTAGCTAAGCAGCGGTTAGAGTGGATGACCTAGCTAAGGAGCGGTTAGAGCGGATGATCTAGCTAAGTCGCGGTTAGAGCGGATGATCTAGCCAAGTCGCGGTTAGAGCGGATGACCTAGCTAAGGAGCGGTTAGAGCGGATGACCTAGCTAAGGAGCGGTTAGAGCGGATGACCTAGCTAAGGAGCGGTTAGAGCGGATGACCTAGCTAAGGAAGCGGTTGAGTGGAATGATATAGCTAAGTCGTGGGTTAGAGGGATGACCTAGCTAAGTCGTTGGTTAGAGCGGATGATCTAGTCAAGTCGTGGTTAGAGCGGTGACCTAGCTAAGTCGTGGTTAGAGCGGATGACCTAGCTAAGGAGCTGGTTGAGTGGATGACCTAGCTAAGCAGCGGTTAGGGGATGACCTAGCAAGCAGCGTGGTTAGAGGGAGACCTAGCTAAGCAGCGGTTAGAGTGGATGACCTAGCTAAGGAGCGGTTAGAGTGGATGACCTAGCTAAGGAGCGGTTAGAGCGGATGATCTAGCTAAGTCGCGGTTAGAGCGGATGACCTAGCTAAGCCCTCATAATAAAGGATCACCTAGCTAAATGCTATTTATAAGGATATATTTTACATATTCTGCTCTATTTTTATTAGATATTCAATGGTAGAAGCCATGGGTCTCACCATAACTTTGTCATACATATCCTTGTCATTCAGACCCTCGGTTGTAACACAGCCAGAGGAGCTAAGGTAGTGGTAAGCCTGGGGATCCTGTAGGGCAAGTGATTCTGTAAGAAACAAGACCCAATTAATCCATGGTTAAACCACCTGAAATGATAGATTCAGGAAAACAATTAAAATTTATTCCACTAAAAGCAACTGCTGGGTATTAAAAGATAAATAACCGAGGACATTTTAAAAAATGGACCCTGGTTACCCAAATCAACCTGGTGTCTCTACTACTTTATCACACTGCATACTCAGTATCAATATATATAACCAGGTGATACTGTGCAGAGTAGACAAAACAAATCAAACAATAAACATCTTCTTGGTCTACCTGGTTTCTGTGCGATTGATTACGCCTGGTGTATGATAATAAATTGGATGAGGCAGTTATTAGCCACAAGGGACACAGAAATATGAGATTGTATTAGGTCTGGCCATAAATAATCTTCCATGGTGTTATGCAATGGTGTCAATCTAGATTCAATAGCATTGTGCACAGTGTTCTTAATATCCCTATTGCCAGGTGTTAAGTTATAGTAATAACAGTGTCTACTACCCGTAAAGTCATATGTAGAAACCTCACCGCTTGGACATCACCACTGTCCCACCATGTGACTGAATCACCCAATCACTATGAAATGTTTATGTCAGTGGTTTATTGGTTATTAAATGTAGACTGGAATATTGTGTTATTGTAGTTAGATGAACTGGACTTAAAGTTAGTTCTTGACGATGTTTCTCTAGTCATCTGACTGGATCTCTCAATTCAGAATGACTTGACAAACAGCAGCTTCACCAACGTATGGCCCAACAAAGAGGAGTCAATTCCTTGGGTCAGGACTCAGCCGTGTAACCTCAATCTTAAATGGTATCTTCACTTGGGAAAATTAGTTTGGGGTTTTCAGTTTTATTGAAGAACAGGAGGTAAAGAAGCTGTGTCTTTCCTCCCGTTCTTCAATAAAACCTAAAGGAGCCAGGAAAGAAGGTGAGGAACTCTGTTGGGACCTACTAGAAGAACAGCAGAAGAGGGCGAGACTGGGTAAGTTCCTTACCTTTGTTCCTGGCTTCTGCAAGACATATATACCTCCCGTTCTTCAATAAAACCTAAAGGAGCCAGGAAGAAAGGTGAGGAACTCTGTTGGGACCTACTAGAAGAACAGCAGAAGAGGGCGAGACTGGGTAAGTTCCTTACCTTCGTTCCTGGCTTCTGCAAGACATAGCTCCTATACCTCCCATTCTTCAATAAAACTGAAAACCCTAAACTACCTTTCCCAGTGGAGATACCCTTTAATTAACAAGGACATGTGTTTGAAGGATGAGAATTGTAATGTCAACATCTTGGCCACATCTTGGGGGATTGGGGTCGACATTGTTTGTCTGCCATGTACAATGCTGTTTGACTCCTTACCCTGGGCAGTTTTGATACCTCCTTTTAGCTACAATTCAACCAACACCTCATTCTGTCACTTCTGACTCCATAGAATGGCCATTTCTATGGGAAGTCCCATGAAATTCATTAAGTGGGTACAACTACTATATTCAAACCTGATGGCACCAATTCTGGTAAAAGGTAAACTCAGCAAAGTGTCCCCTGCAGAGGGTTCTAGGCAGGTCTGCCCCTTTCCCCCTCTTATCTCTTATCTTTTTGCAATTCAACCGCTTGCCATAGACCGAGGGCTTAACTTTAAGTCCAGTTGATCTAACTGAATACCACAGATATACCGTGACCTGGGTGACAGAGAACATTAACAAGCAATATATACTGGAATGTATAATTAAACTATGGCTACCAGGGCCGGATTTACCAGAGCTTGTAGGTCCGAAGAGCCTGGCGCTTTTGCCCCACCCCTAATCCACAACCATTTTCTCTTTTTGGGGAAGAAAATAGACTATAAAGGGGTTGGATGGGTGGGAGCAGATTGACAGCCTCCCCCCGCCCCTACTTCGCCTAATGATAAACCCAGCCCAGGGGCTTCTACACAGCTGTCCCCCTGTATTAGCCACAATGGAAATGGGACATCTGTAGGTTATGACTGAACATTACACTGCAGTAACATATTAAGAACCATCTTACCTTTCTCTTCCGTATTGGCCCCTATGAGCAATGCGTAGAATATGTGGGAATTCCTCTCCCCGGGGCCTGCCGAGTGACCCGCGTCTGGCAGAGAGAAGGGGAGACAGGTCCATGGGTTGGGTGAATTTACATTAAAGGGCAAGTCCACCCTAAAACAAAAAAAAACAAAAACAAATGGCGACTTGTCAGTTATCTGCCCAAACTCCAACTGTTATTTTTACCAAGTGTTACATTTATTTGGAACCAGATCATTTGGAACCAGATCTGTAAAGCTTGGCAAAGTTATCTCCTCCTCTCTCTGCTCAATGAGTTCATTAGGAACTTGAGAATGTGGAGCAAGAGAAGAGCAGTCAATCATTATTGTTATGTCAGCAGTCACAGCTGTGATTGACCGCATGGAGGGAGGGGCCAGCTTACTCTGCCAGAATGGGGACTACAATTATCCTAATATCAGGTTAGTGATGCAGGTAATGTGCGGAATATATCAGTTGGGGGAGGTTACTGACATGGACCGGTTTCCTGTGTTAAGGGTGGACATGCCCTTTAAGAGATATGACTGATTGTCCTTTACCCAATGTGGAAGGAAGGACAACAGACACGGCGGGGGCAAAGGAAAATGAGCGAGAGAGCGAGAGCGCGCGAGAGAGACACACACACAAAGGGTGAAGATAGAGAGAGACACACACAGACAGAGACACAAACACACACAGAGAGTAGAGGTAGACACACAGAAGACACACACACACCATAAAAAGAACAAACAGAGACTACACACACCACAGAGAGAGTAGTACACACAGACAGACACAACACACACACACATAAGAAGAGACAAACACAGACAGACACACCACACACACAAGAAAGACAAACACAACAATATACACAACAACACACAAAGATACAAACACAACATAACACAACAACACACACACACACAAAAAAAAAACAAACACAATACACACACATATATATAACACACACACACACACATATACTTATACAAACACACAATACACACCACACACACATATATTACACAGAATAATATACACACAAACACACACACACACATAAATAGTTACACACATAATAGTTAGTGTGTAAGCAGGCACTCTCTCCAACCACCCTCTGATTTCACACCTGGGTGCTGTTGTGTGGATCAAATATTCATATAGTAAGTTGTAGATTCAACGCACTCTCAGATTTCTTCATCAAAACCATTTATTTAATAACATCACTGGTAGGCAACGTTTCGGTACTCTCCTAGGTCCCTTTCTTATGAGGCTTGAGAAAGGGACTAGGAGAGTACCGAAAAGCACACAGGAGGGAAAAAAGGGAGAAGAACTCGAGAGGGTGAATCACAGAAGACCATAGAACACAAACAGATACACTGACCACACAACCGAGATATGATAAAACACATACAATACCAACAACACACACACACACAACAAAATATATATTAACAAAACACATAACACCACACACACAAGATATATTTACACACACACACACAAATATATATATTATACAAACAAACATATACACACACACACCAACTTATTAACACAGACAACATAACACCACACACACCACATATATATATATATATATTATACACACATAAAGTAGTGTAGTGTATAGTCACAGGCACTCTCCACACCCCTGATTCACACCTGGGTGCTGTTGTGTGGATCAAATATTCATATAGGTAAGTATGTAGTTCAACGCACTTCAGGATTCTTCATCAAAAACCATTTATTTAATACATCACTGTGTAGGCAACGTTTCGGTACTCTCCTAGGTCCCTTTCTCTTATGAGGCTTGAGAAAGGGACCTAGGAGAGTACCGAAACGTGCCTACACAGTGATGTATTAAATAAATGGTTTTTTGGAAGAAATCTGAGAGGCGTTGAATCTACATACTTACCATTATATACACACATACAACACCCACACACACAAATAATTTACACACACATACAACACACCTAATATATATATATATGAAACGCGAGATGTGATTGTACAATAAAAAGCTGTTTTCGTCAAAAGACCCGTGAGTGACATTTTTTCCTATATATATATATATATATATTATAATATATATATAATAGATATAATATATATATATAGATTACACATACAATACAAGAAATTGTGGAGCACTCCAATTAGGCTAATTTCAACTAGTTGTAAATTAGCCTAATTGGAGTGCTTCCACAATTCTTGTATGTAGTATTTATTGGGAGGCTTGGTCAAGCCTCCATGTGGTAATAGCCACCCCCAACACGCCCCTTTAATGGGAGGTCTCTGCCTTTAATATAAAGCACTGGATGGCCACTTCCCTCATTTTAAAAAGCCAAAGGGCGAGGGGGAAGGGAGAGCCTGTTAAATGATCCAGTGTGTAAGAATGAGAAATGCAAAAGTTTGTAATCGTAATGAAGTAAAGAGTAAAAAAAGAAATTGAAACGTTAGGACCTTCCAGACTGGGGTTACCTGACGTGGTTGGAAGGCTTTTCTTCATGTGATCACCAGTAATGTATACTAAAACCCCTTTGTTTATAAGTAGCCAGTGAGCAGTAATATGATATGTATGGGGCCTAGGAAGGTGTGCATGTGATGTATCTGTTCTTAGGGGGGGTGAGTAGAGAGTATAGTAATAAGTAGAACGAGAGAAGAAAAAGAGTAGATGAGAGTATAGAAGAAATAACAAACACAACAACACACACACACACAAGATATAGACAAACCAACAACAACACAACGACACAATAAAAACAACAAGACACATCACAACACAAAGGAGACACACAGACATATAAACACACACACAGATAAACAAACAGACAGAACACACACAACACACACACAAAATACACACAAACATTACACATAAATACACCACAACACACACACAACGTACACATAATTAGATATGATACACCACAATACATATACACCACACATATAGATATGATACACAATACATATACACACACACACACACAACATATATTATACACAAGACATACATATACACCAAACACACACACCACATATATATAAATATATATTATACACACATAAAGTAGTGGAGTGTATATCACAGGCACTCTCTCCACCACCCTTGATTTCACACCTGGGTGCTGTTGTGTGGATCAAATATATATAGGTAAGTATGTAGATTCAACGCACTCTCAGGATTTCTTCATCAAAAAACCATTTATTTAATAAATCACTGTAGGCAACGTTTCGGTACTCTCCTAGGTCCCTTTCTCTTATGAGGCTTGAGAAAGGGACCTAGGAGAGTACCGAAACGTTGCCTACACAGTGATAGTAAATAAATGGTTTTTGATGAAGAAATCCTGGAGTGCGTTGAATCTACTACTTACCTATATTATACACACATACATAACACACACCACACACAATATTATACACACCACATACATACACAACCTATATAATATATATATCTGAAACGCGTAGATGTGATTGTACAATAAAAAGCTGTTTTCGTCAAAAGACCCGTGAGTGACATTTTTCCTTTATATAATATATATATATATATATAGATATATATATATATATATATATATATATATATATACATACAATACAAGAATTGTGGAAGCACTCCAATTAGGCTAATTTACAACTAGTTGTAAATTAGCCTAATTGGAGTGCTTCACAATTCTTGTATTGTATGTATTTATTGGGAGGCTGGTCAAGCCTCCATGTGGTAATACACCCCCACCACGCCCCTTTAATGGGAGGTCCTCTGCCTTATATAAAGCACTGGATGGCCACTTCCCTCATTTTTAAAAAGCCAAAGGGCTGAGGGGGAAGGAGAGCCTGTTAAATGGATCCATGTGTAAGATGAGAAATGCAAAGTTTGCTAATCGTATGAATTAAGAAGTAAAGAAAATGAAAAGGTTAGACGAGGACTTACAGACGGGGTTACCTTGACGTGGTTGGAAGGATTTCATTCATGTGATCACAGTAATGTATATACTAAAACCCCTTTGTTTATAAAGTATGCCAGTGAGAGATAATGATTGTATGGGCCTAGGAATGGCAGGAGCGTAAAATAAAAAAAATAAATATAAAAAAACGAAAGTAGAGAGAGAGAGAGATGGAGTCAACACAAACACCACAACACAAGCCGAGGGACAAAAAGAAGGAAACTCTGACATAGAAAGGATGGGGGATAGGAAGAGACAAACACAAGAAACACAGAGAAGTACACTCAGAAGAGACAACGACGCAAAAACCCCCCCGGCACCAGCCCACAGAGAGGCAGACAAACCCACAGAGAAAACCCATAGCACAAAAGCAGGAGAGGGAGGGGACAACCAGACAGAACACAGAGGAGGAGCGACATACAAGACACACACAACAGAGGACACAGAGAGAGAGAGAGAGGAGAAACAGACAGACACACATCCAAGAGAAGAGAGAAGAGAGAGAGACAGGGACACACACACCACACACACAGACGAGAGAAAAACAGACAGAGACACACACAGACCGACATCACAGAGCGATGACAAACACAGGACAGACACACACAGACGACACAAGAGAAGAGACAGCAGAAAGAGAGAGACACGAGGAGAGAGAGGAGACACCACACACAGGAACACGAGACACACACACACGAGAGAGAGGAGACACACAGACAGAGGACACACACACACACACACAGAAGAGGAGACACCAGACAGAGACACACACACAAACCACACACACAGAGAGGAGACAACAGACAGAGACACACACAAGCACGAACACACAGAGAGATAGGAGACAACACAGACAGAGGACACACCCCCGAACCAGAGAGAGAGAGAGAGACCACCACACAGAACAGACCACCCCACCACACACACAAAGAAGAAACACACAACACAGACACACACACAGAGATGAGGACACACACAGACACACACACACACAACCAGCAGAGTAGCCCAGACAGACAAACAAGACAGACACCCAACACAACAGAGAGGAGACACCACACAGACACACCACACACAGAGAGGAGACAAACATCAGACAGGACACACACAACACCAGGAACAGACACAAGAGAGAAGATAGAGCACAGACAGACACACACACACACACACCAAGAGAGAGAGGAGACACACAGACAGAGAAACACAAACACCAAGACAGACACCCCCGAGACACCAACAACAGACAGAGACACACACAGACACACACACAGATGATCAGAGACAACACACGACAAGACACACACGACAGACGGACACAGGAGGATAGAGAGAGAGAGATGAGAGAGAGAGACACACACAGACAGAGACACACACACAAACAGAGAGAGGAGGACACACAGACAGAGACACACACACACACAGGGAGACAAAACAGACAGTAGACACACACAGACACACACAGAGAGGATGACAACAAACACAGACAGACACACCACATACGGACACAGAGAGAGAGTAGAGATAGACACACACACACAGAGACAGACACACACACAGAGATAGATACACACACAGAGATAGACACACACACACACACACACAAGAAGAGAGAGACACACAAGACATAGAACACACACACATAGAGGATACAAAACACAGACATACACACACATACATACTTACACAGATATGAGATATAGAGAGAAGTACACACACATACATAGACACACACAACATATACACACACATACATACACACACACACATATATTAAACACACACATACATACTTACACACATATATATATCAGTTGGCCCAAAATATTGCTTGTGTCACCCAGCTTTAAAAGGGGGGAAACTAAACAGTTTTTTAGACAAGTGCAGGAGGACATATTAATACACGGAGAGGTAGGAGAGCATATAATTTGTTACCCGCTGCTCACACGGACACATGCGCAGATGGAAGGAGCAGCCAAGTTTACCGCTGTACATAAGGAATATGATCTCCACCTCCTAGTGTATTACAGTGTTCGCAATCCCTTTGTAGTGTCCCATTAACCAGATTGGAAAGGGTGTGCAGAAAATGGACTCACCTTCTCCAGTAAATCTGAATGGGGGTCAGTTAGGGAAAAGCCAGAACGCACAACTGGGCTAATTCATCAACAGTGTCACTTAGGACGGAGAATGGGGTTCAGTAGTGAAATGTTTGGTTTTCCCAGTAGTCTATAATATGGGAGACTTAATTATTGTAAACTTCATACAAAGTTTCCACTAATCACTGTACATGATATAATATTATCATTATAAACTATACAATATAAACAATACTGTACACTATATATATATATATATATTATAATCACTGACAATGATTATTATAAGTTCACCTACTTGACCATCTATTCAAGATCCAGTGACACTTTACAGCTTTTCATCTCCGCTTATTTCGTCACACACACACACACCCCCCCCCCCCCCCAAGACCTTGGTGATGTTTACCGACATGTTCCTGGTTAATACTTTGTGATTTGAGTATTTTGCCTGCGGTCCTCTATTGATTTTGGTTTATGACGATATTACCACAGGAAGGGTATTATTATCCAGTGGCGGTGGGATTGGATTAAATATAATGGAGGTTAAGTGGTTAAAACGCTTCTCTATTCTTCGCTGTCGATTCTCTAACGGGAAGAGAGAATTCTCGATTTCTCATACACAGAAAAAACACAATTCATTGTCCCTAGGAAACGTGCCTTCATTATAGATTTTCTTTAGGGTGAGGCAGGGAACACACGTGCCAGACCTTGCAAGATCCTGTCTGTCATTTATCAAAACCAGAATCAAAGCGTTGGGGACTGCATGCTCCCACGAGCACAGCCATCCCCTACAGGAGAATAAGTGGCAGAGGGAAACCTTAGGTCTGTCCCATTAGGCCACGAGGCACACGGGAACGTTTGGCAGCCACGCGCTCATTTTGGAAAGAAACTACAAAACACTGACAATGAAGCCCCGATATCAGGGTACCATGGCTATTGCAGTGGCAGCACTAGAAAGGATACAGTCCACCACTCGTCCCCCCATGTGTCCATTCGGGAGAAGAAAGAAATGGAGTTGGGATGATTTCCAAAGCGACTGGAGTTATTATTGTACACAGTTTTGGCATTTCCAAAAGCTTCAAGAATTGGGCTGTGGGAAGGAGACGTACAGTTAAGCATATTACCCACAATGCAATACAAAGGAAAAGAGATTGCAGGGGCAGGAAGTGCAGAGATTCAGAGCTAAAACAAGGGGTGAGTAGTTTTTTAGTGCTTTTTGCCATGTACCCGACCTTCACCTGCTCTCCATTATGGCCTCCTCCACGTGCGTCTGGGTTCCCCTCCTGACGATCTTTGGCTCATGGCGGACAGGAATTTTAGTAGCAGTTTCGTGCTCTCGGTTTTCCCGGCTCCGCTCTCTCCGCTGATGTGGGTGATCACAACATACGTGTAAATCCATGTTTGAATTCCTACCGTTACTACAACGCATATTCTGTGATCACTTACCTGATGAGGACACACTGACTATCGTGTCTCTTCCAAAGCAGCGGTAACATTCATTTGCAATGGAGAATATGTGAGGAGGAAGTTCACCCAAGTTGGAGGGAGCTATACAGATCCACCGGTCTTCGTCATAAAACCTTGCTATGGCTTGTAAGGGTTAACAGCAGCCAAGATGGAGCCAATGTTTGTCTAGAAGATAAATGGTTATCCAATGAAAAGCCAATTACTAACCTAAACCACACTACACAATGTAACGCAAACCTAACAATCCACAAAATTATACAATGTAACAAAAACCTAACAATCAACCAAATATTATACAATGTAACGCAAACCTAACAATCCAACCAAATATTATACAATGTAATGCAAACCTAACAATCCACCCAAATATTATACAATGTAACGCAAACCTAACAATCCACCAAATATTATACAATGTAATGCAAACCAACACAATCCACTAATATACAATGTAACGCAAACCTTAAAAAATCCACCAATATATACAATGTAACGCAAAACCTAACACAATCCACCAAATATTATACAATGTAACGCAAACCAACCATCCCAAATATTAACAATGTAACACAAACCTAACAAACCACCAAATATTACACAATGTAAACGCAAACCTAACTCAATCCACCAAATATTTACAATGTAACGCAAACCTAACACAATCCACCAAATATTACACAATCTAACGCAAACCTAACAATCCACCAAATATTATACAATGTAACGCCAAACCTAACACAATCCACCAAATATTATACCATGTAACACAACCTAACTCAATCCACCAAATATTATACATGTAACGCAAACCTAACACAATCCACCAATTATGACAATGTAACGCAAACCTTAACACAATACACACAAATATTACACAATGTAACGCAAACCTAACAATCCACCAAATATTATACAATGTGACGCAAACCTAACACAATCCACCAAATATTATACAATGTGACGCAAACCTAACACAATCCACCAATTATACAATGTAACGCAAACCTAACACAATCCACCAATTATACAATGTAACGCAAACCTACACACCACCAATTATACAAGTACGCAAACTAACACAATCCACCAAATATTATACAATGTAACGCAAAACTAACACAATCCACCAAATATTATACAATGTAACGCAAACCTAACACAATCCACCAAATTACACAATGTAACGCAAACCTAACACAATCCACCAAATATTATACAATGTAATGCAAACCTATTACACAAGTATGAGTGTGTACTCCGTTCTGTGTGTTTAATGTACACTTCCCCACTTTACATTAGTAGGGGTGTGCCCTTGCTCTGTGTGTATTGTACACTTCCCCAGTATTACATTAGTAGGGGTGTGTGCCCTTTGCTCTGTGTGTAAGTGTACATTCCCCAGTATTACATTAGTAGGGGTGTGCCTTTGCGCTGTGTGTTAATGCACACTTCCCCAGTATTCATTAGTAGGGGGTTGCCCTTTGCTCTTGTGTTAATGCACACTTTCCCAGTATTAATTAGTAGGGGTGCCCTTGCTCTGTGTGTAATGCACACTTCCCAGTATTACATAGTAGGGGTGTGCCCTTTGCTATGTGGTTAATGCACACTTCCCAGTATTACATTGTAGGGGTGTGCCCTTGCCTGTGTGTTAATGCACACTTCCCCAGTATTACATTAGTAGGGTGTGCCCTTTGCTCTGTGGTTAATGCACACTTCCCCAGTATTACATATGTAGGGGTGTTCCCTTTGGCTGTGTGTTTAATGCACACTTCCCGATATTACATTAGTAGGGGTTTGCCCTTTGCTCTTTGTGTTAATGCACACTTCCCCAGTATTACATTAGTAGGGGTGTGCCCTTTGCTCTTTGTGTTAATGTACACTTCCCCAGTATTACATTAGTAGGGGTGTGCCTTTGCTCTGTTGTGTTTATGCAACTTCCCCAGTATTACATTAGTAGGGGTGTGCCCTTTGCTCTGTGTGTTAATGGCACACTTCCCCAGTATTACATTAGTAGGGGTGTGCCCTTTGCTCTGTGTGTTAATGCACACTTCCCCAGTATTACATTAGTAGGGGTGTGCCCTTTGCTCTGTGTGTTAATGCACACTTCCCCAGTATTACATTAGTAGGGGTGTGTGCTCCGCTCTGTGTGTTAATGCACACTTCCCCAGTATTACATTAGTAGGGGTGTGCCCTTTGCTCTGTGTGTTAATGCACACTTCCCCAGTATTACATTAGTGGGGTGTGCCCTTGCTCTGTGTGTTAATGCACACTTCCCAGTATTACATTAGTAGGGGGTGTGCTCCGCTCTGGTGTGTAATGCACACTTCCCCAGTATTACTTAGTAGGGGGGTGTGCTCCGGCTGTGTGTTAATGCACACTTCCCCAGTATTACATTAGTAGGGGTGTGGCTCCGCTCTGTGTGTTAATGCACATTCCCCAGTATTAATTAGTAGGGGTGTGTGGCTCCGCTCTGTGTGTTAATGCACATTCCCCGTATACATAGTAGGGGTGTGCCCTTTGCTCTGTGTGTTAATGCACACTTCCCCAGGATACATTAGTAGGGTGTGTGCTGCTCTGTGTGTTAATGCACACTTCCCCAGTATTACATTAGTAGGGTGGTGCCTTGCTTGTGTGTTGTTAGCCACTTCCCCAGTATACATTAGGAGGGGTGTGTGCCATTTGCTCTGTGTGTTAATGCACACTTCCCCAGTATTACTTAGTAGGGGTGTGGCCTTTGCTCTGTGTGTTAATGCACACTTCCCCAGTATTACATTAGTAGGGGTGTGCCCTTTGCTCTTGGTGTAATGCACACTCCCCAGTATTACATTAGTAGGGGTGTGCCCTTTGCTCTGTGTGTTAATGCACACTTCCCCAGTATTACATTAGTAGGGGTGTGTGCTCGTTGTGTTAATGCACACTCCCAGTATACTTAGTAGGGGTGTGTGCTCCGCTCTGTGGTTAATGCACACTTCCCCAGTATTACATTAGTAGGGGCTGTGTGCTCGCTCTGTGTGTTATGCACACTTCCCCAGTTACATTAGTAGGGGTGTGTGCTCCGCTCTGTGTGTTAATGCACACTTCCCCAGTATTTACATTAGTAGGGGTGTGTGCTCCGCTCTGTGTGTTAATGCACACTTCCCAGTATTACATTAGTAGGGGTGTGTGCTCCGCTCTGTGTGTTAATGCACACTTCCCCGGTATTACATTAGTAGGGGGGTGTGCTCCGCTCTGTGTGTTAATGCACATTCCCCAGTATTACATTAGAGGGGTGTGTGCTCCCGCTTCTGTGTGTTAATGCACACTTCCCCAGTATTACATTAGGAGGGGTTGTGTGCTCCGCTCTGTGTGTTAATGCACACTTCCCCAGTATTACATTAGTAGGGGTGTGTGCTCCGCTCTGTGGTTAATGCACACTTCCCCAGTATTACATAGAGGGGTGTGTGGCTCCGCCTGTGTGTAATGCACACTTCCCCAGTATTACTTAGTAGGGGTGTGTGCTCCGCTCTGTGTGTAATGCACACTTCCCCAGTATTACATTAGTAGGGGTGTGTGCTCCGCTCTGTGTGTAATGCACACTTCCCCAGTATTACATAGTAGGGGTGTGTGCTCCGCTCTCGTGTGTTAATGCACACTCTCCCAGTATTACATAGTAGGGGTGTGTGCTCGCTCTGTGTGTTAAGGGCACACTTCCCCAGTATTACATTAGTAGGGGTGTGTGCTCCGCTCTGTGTGTTAATGCACACTTCCCCAGTATTACATTAGTAGGGGTGTGTGCTCCGCTCTGTGTGTTAATGCACACTTCCCCAGTATTAATTAGTAGGGGTGTGTGCTCCGCTCTGTGTGTTAATGCACACTTCCCCAGTATTACATTAGTAGGGGTGTGTGCTCCGCTCTGTGTGTTAATGCACACTTCCCCGTATTACATTAGTAGGGGTGTGGCTCGCTTGTGTGTTAATGCACACTTCCCCAGTATTACATTAGTAGGGGTGTGTGCTCCGCTCTGTGTGTTAATGCACACTTCCCCAGTATTAGATTAGTAGGGGTGTGTGCTCCGCTCTGTGTGTAATGCACACTTCCCCCAGTATTACATTAGTAGAGACCAAGGCATTTTAAGACTCATTAGAAATAAAGAAAGGTCCAGTCTCCATTCCCCCAAATGAGGGTTTAGTACAAAGACCAAGCACTGCAAATTGTGATGTAACTATAGGGCCTGCAGGGGAGGTAAGAGAGTCTGGGATCCCCTTCCCAGAGCATCCAAGTATGCAGTAAAGATACGCACAATCAGCTGGTTCAAAGGTTTTGCCAGTTTGAAACCGGTTTATTAACAGCTGATGCGGATGCTCTGGGAAGGGGGTGGGTCATGGGACCGACCTCCAATCTTGCAGGGGGGCGGGGGGGGGGTCCTGCACCTGCAGTTACGAACCTGACTGCAAAGATAGAAAAATACTTATAGATAGAAAAAAAGTTACTTCCTTATTAGTCCCCCGACCGTAGCACCAAAGATGATAGAGGTGCCTAATGTCTCTTCAGTTACCCATATAGGGAGAGGACCTCATTGTTATGTAAATACCTTCATATGAGGACCACGTGGGGTAAGACAGGGCCCATGATATTGCCCAATGAATGGACACTCACATAGATCTGGTCTTGCTGGTAGCGCAGACGCAGGTTAACATGATGGAGCCTTCGTGTAGGTCGGAGAGAAGGGACATGTCCTCCACGCCATCTCTGCTGCTTTGGTGCATGGGTAGAACCTTGCACGTGACAGTGCATGCCTGGGGTAAGAAATAAACCTGGGAAAGAGACAGTAACAATGTTTAATGGAATAATCACATTACGGAGTATATAAAAGTATCAGATAATATTTCATACAAAGCCTTTTATTACTTTCTATTCCTACACATTCATTCCCAACCTGCTATTTCCATCGTGAAAAGATAAATAGAAACCAACTCCTATGTAATTAAAAAAAGAACCTGTTTGGCCTCCTATGTAGCCTTCAACCCCTTCCCATCATCCTCTGTTGGTAAAAGACAGATAAGGAACCAGCGTGCAGGAGGATGGGGAAAGGAGCCTGTAATTGGAATTAACAGGGTTATTCAGTAAAATTCTTATCGTTTAATATGGTGCTAGTTTTGCCCCAACCAATCAGATGTTATCTTTCAAATGTTAAATAAGATCTGATTGGTTGGGCAAACTAGCACCCATATTAAACGATAAGAACTTTTATTGAATAAACCCGTTAAAGTTACCAATTCTCAACACATGGGGAAAAGAATGGCAGTGCAGGGAGTGCAGTGCAGGAAGTGCAGTGCAGGGAGTCCTCCCCTTGCATCAACCACGGGACCTCCAGACCTGTCCGACTCCAAGGCAGGAAAAGGAGCAGAGATCCACACCAAGTGTTCAGGGTAAAATAAATCGTAGGTCGTAGGAGTGGAGAGGGCTAGTGATACATTAGGAAATCCAATGAGGATTGGCAGGGGAAATAAAATAGGTTGAAGTGTTTTCCCAGGATGGAGTAAATATCCTAGAGGAGGAAATTCACTTTGGATCCCTGGAAACAATGAAGGAAGAAACCGGTGATAACTGCATAGTAACACATCCAAGAGAGGATCAGGATTAACACATGTTATAGCTTCAAAGCCATTAAAGGCGCGCTGACAACAATGTTTTCAGAGCTCTACGCTTGGTGCAAACATGTTGTGTGGCAATATAAAGCATTCACAGCCTTTAAGCAATATCACTATGTACCCCCTACCCATAATGTCTGTATAACAGTTACATAGTAACATAGTATTGGAGGTTGTATAAAGACATACGTCCATCTAGTCCAACCTTTATACCCTACCCATAATGACTATAACAGTTACACAGTAACATAGTATTGGAGGTTGTATAAAGACATACGTCCATCTAGTCCAACCTTTTACCCTACCCATAATGTCTGTATAACAGTTACACAGTAAATAGTATTGAGGTTATATAAAGACATACGTCCATCTAGTCCAACTTTATACCCTACCATAATGTCTGTATACAGTTACATAGTAAACATAGTATTGGAGGTTATATAAAGACATACGTCCATCTAGTCCAACCTTTATACCCTACCCAATGTCTGTATAACAGTTACAATAGTAACATAGTATTGGAGGTTATATAAAGACATACGTCCATCTAGTCCACCTTTATACCCTACCCATAATGTCTGTATAAACAGTTACATAGTAACATAGTATTGGAGGTTGTATAAAAGACATACGTCCATCTAGTCCAACCTTTATACCCTACCCATAATGTCTGTATAACAGTTACATAGTAACATAGTATTGGAGTTAGATAAAGACATACATGCATCTAGTCCAACCTTTATACCCTACCCATAATGTCTGTATAACGTTACATAGTAACATAGTATTGGAGGTTGTATAAAGACATACGTCCATCTAGTCCAACCTTTATACCCTACCCATAATGTCTGATAACAGTTACATAGTAACATAGTGTTGGAGGTTGTATAAAGACATCCATCAATCTAGTCCAACCTTTATACCCTACCCATAATGTCTGTTTAACAGTTACATAGTAACATAGTATTGGAGGTTATATAAAGACATATACGTCCATCTAGTCCAACCTTTATACCCTACCCATTAATGTCTGTATAAACAGTTACATAGTAACATAGTATTGGAGGTTGTATAAAGACATACGTCCATCTAGTCCAACCTTTATACCCTACCCAAATGTCTGTATAACAGTTACATAGTAACATAGTATTGGAGGTGTATAAAGACATACGTCCATCTAGTCCAACCTTATACCCTACCCATAATGTCTGTATAACAGTTACATAGTAACATAGTATGGAGGTTGTATAAAGACATACGTCCATCTAGTCACACCTTTATACCCTACCCATAATGTCTGTATAACAGTTACATAGTAACATAGTATTGGAGGTTGTATAAAGACATACATCCATCTAGTCCAACCTTTATACCCTACCCATAATGTCTGTATAACAGGCTACATAGTAACATAGTATTGGAGGTTGTATAAAGACATACGTCCATCTATCCAACCTTATTACCTACCCATAATGTCTGTATAACAGTTACATAGTAACATAGTATTGGAGGTTGTATAAAGACATACGTCCATCTAGTCCAACCTTTATACCCTACCATAATGTCTGGTTAACAGTTACATAGTAATAGTATTGGAGGTTGTATAAAGACATACGTCCATCTAGTTCAACCTTTATACCCTACCCATAATGTCTGTATAACAGTTACATAGTAACATATATTGGAGGTGTTATAAAGACATACGTCCATCTAGTCCAACCTTTATACCCTACCCATAATGTCTGTATAACAGTTACATAGTAAACATAGTATTGGAGGTTGTATAAAGACATACGTCCATCTAGTCCAACTTTATACCCTACCCATAATGTCTGTAAACAGTTACATAGTAACATGAGTTTGGAGGTTGTATAAAGACATACGTCCATCTAGTCCAACCTTTATACCCTACCCATAATGTCTGTAAACAGTTACATAGTAACATAGTATTGGAGGTTGTATAAAGACATACGTCCATCTAGTCCAACCTTTATACCCTACCCATAAGTCTGTATAACAGTTACATAGTAACATAGGATTGGAGGTTGTATAAAGACATCGTCCATCTAGTCCAACCTTTATACCCTACCCATAATGTCTGTATAACAGTTAATAGTAACATAGTATTGGAGGTTGTATAAAGACATACGTCCATCTAGTCCAACCTTTATACCCTACCCATAATGTCTATAACAGTTACATAGTAACATAGTATTGGAGGTGGGGTTGTATAAAGACATCCGTCCATCTAGTCCAACCTTTATACCCTACCCATAATGTCTGTATAAAGTTACTAGTAACATAGTATTGGAGGTGTATAAAGAGATACGTCCATCTAGTCCAAACCTTTATACCCTACCCATAATGTCTGATAACAGTTACATAGTAACATAGTATTGGAGGTTGTATAAAGATATAGGTCCATCTAGTCAAACCTTATACCCTACCCATAATGTCTGTATAAACAGTTACATAGTAACATAGTATTGGAGGTTGTATAAAGACATAGTCCATCTAGTCCAACCTTATACCCTACCCATAATGTCTGTATAACAGTTAATAGGAACATAGTATTGGAGGTTGTATAAAGATATAGTCCATCTAGTCCACTTTATACCCTTACCCATAATGTCTGTAAACAGTTACATAGTAACATAGTATTGGAGGTTGTATAAAGACATACGTCCATCTAGTCCATCCTTATACCCTACCCATAATGTCTGTATAACAGTTACATAGTAACATAGTATTGGAGGTTGTATAAAGACATCACCATCTAGTCCAACCTTTATACCCTACCCATAATGTCTGTATAACAGTTACATCAGTATTGGAGGTTGTATAAAGACATACGTCCATCTAGTCCAACCTTTATACCTACCCATAATGTCGTATAACAGTTACATAGTAACATAGTATTGGAGGTTGTATAAAGACATACGTCCATCTAGTCCAACCGTTATACCCTACCCATAATGTCTGTATAACAGTTACATAGTAACATAGTATTGGGAGGTTGTATAAAGACATCCATCCATCTAGTCCAACCTTTATACCCTACCCATAATGTCTGTATAACAGTTACATAGTTATGGAGGTGTATAAAGACATACGTCATCTAGTCCAACCTTTAACCCTACCCATAATGTCTGTATAACAGTTACATAGTAACATAGTATTGGAGGTTTTATAAAGACATAGTCTCCATCTAGTCCAACCTTTATACCTACCCATAATGTCTGTATAACAGTTACACAGTAACATAGTATTGGAGGTTGTTATAAAGACATACGTCCATCTAGTCCAAACTTTTTACCCTACCCATAATGTCTGTAAACAAGTACATAGTAACAGTATTGGAGGTGTGACAAAGACATACGTCCATTAGTCAACCTTTATACCCTACCCATAATGTCTGTATATAACAGTTACATAGTATAGTAAATGTATTGGAGGTTATATAAAGATATACGTCCATGTAGTCCATCCTTTATACCCTACCCATAATGTCTGTATAACAGTTACATAGTAACATAGTTATTGGAGGTTGTAAAGGACATCCATCCATCTAGTCCAACCTTATACCCTACCCATAATGTCTGTATAACACTTAAACATGAACATAGTATTGGAGGGTTGTATAAAGACATACGTCCATCTAGTCCAACCTTTATACCCTACCCATAATGTCTGTATAACAGTTACATAGTAACATAGTATTGGAGGTATATAAAGAATACGTCCATCTAGTCCATGTTTATAACCTACCCATAATGTCTGTATAACAGTTACATAGTAACATAGTATTGGAGGTGTATAAAGACATACGTCCATCTAGCCAACCTTTATACCCTACCCATAATGTCTGTATAACAGTACATAGTAACATAGTATTGGAGGTTGTATAAAGACATACGTCCATTCTAGCCCAACCTTTATACCCTACCCATAATGTCTGTATAACAGTACATAGTAACATTAGTATTGGAGGGCTTTATAAAGACATACGTCCATCTAGTCCAAACCTTTATACCCTACCATAAGTCTGTATAACAGTTACATAGTACATAGTATTGGAGGTTGTATAAAGACATACGTTCCATCTAGCCAACCTTTATACCCTACCCTAATGTCTGTATAACAGTTACATAGTAACATAGTATTGGAGGCTGTATAAAAGACATACGTCCATCTAGTCCAACCTTTATACCTTACCCATAATGTCTGTTTATAACGGTTACATAGTAACATGTATGGAGGTGGTATAAAGACATACGTCCATCTACCCAACCTTATATACTACCCATAAGTCTGGTTAACAGTTACATAGATAAACATAGTTTGTAGGTTGTTATAAGACATACGTCCATCTGGTCCACCTTTTAAACCCTCCTACTAATGTAATACTGGGGAAGTGTGCATTAACACACAGAGCAAAGGGCACACCCCTACTAATGTAATACTGGGGAAGTGTGCATTAACACACAGCGCAAAGGGCACACCCCTACTAATGTAATACTGGGGAAGTGTGCATGAATACACAGGCGGAGCACACACCCTACTAATTAATACTGGGAAGTGTGCATTAACACACGAGCGGAGCACACACCCCTACTAATGTAATACTGGGGAATGGTGTGCATTAACACACAGAGCGAGCACACCCCCTACTAATGTAATACTGGGAAGTGTGCATTAACACACAGAGCGGCACACACCCCTACTAATGTAATACTGGGGAAGTGTGCATTAACACAGAGCGGAGCACACACCCCTACTAATGTAATACTGGGGAAGTGTGCATTAACACACAGAGCGAGCACACACCCTACTAATGTAATACTGGGGAAGTTGCATTACACACACAGAGCGAGCACACACCCCTACTAATGTAATACTGGGGAAGTGTGCATTAACACACAGAGCGGAGCACACACCCCTACTAATGTAATACTGGGGAAGTGTGCATTAACACACAGAGCGGAGCACACACCCCTACTAATGTAATACTGGGAAGTGTGCATTAACACACCAAGCGGAGCACACACCCCTACTAATGTAATACTGGGGAAGTGTGCATTAACACACAGGCGGAAGCACACACCCCTACTATATGTAATACGGGGAAGTGTGCATTAACACACAGAGCGGAGCACACACCCTACTAAGTAATACTGGGAAGTGTGCATTACACACAGAGCGGAGCACACACCCCTACTAATGTAATACTGGGAAGTGTGCATTAACACACAGAGCGGAGCACACACCCCACTAATGTAATACTGGGGAAGTGTGCATTAACAACAGAGAGGGCACACCACCCCTACTAATGTAATACTGGGGAAGTGTGCATTAACACAACAGAGCGGGCACACACCCCTACTAATGTAATACTGGGGAGTGTGCATTAACACACAGAGCGAAAGGCACACCCCACTAATGTAATACGGGGAAGTGTGCATAACACACAGAGGCAAGGGCCACCCCTACTAATGTATACTGGGGAAGTTGGCATTAACACACAGAGCAAGGGCACACCCCACTATGTAATACTGGGGAAGTGTGCATTAACACACAGAGCAAAGGGCACACCCCTACTAATGTAATACTGGGGAAGTGTGCATTAACACACACAGAGCAAGGGCAACCCCTACTAATGTAATACTGGGGAAGTGTGCATTACACACAGGCAAAGGGCACACCCCTACTATGTATCTGGGAATGTGCATTAAACACACAGAGCAAAGGGCAACCCCCTACTAATGTAATACTGGGGAGTGTGTCATTACACACAGCGCAAAGGGCACACCCCTACTAAGTAATACTGGGGAAGTGTACATTAACACACAGAGCAAAGGGCACACACCCCTACTAATGTAATACTGGGGAAGTGTACAATAACACACAGAGCAAAGGGCACACCCCTACTAATGTAATAGTGGGGAAGTGTACATTAAACACACAGAACGGAGTACACACTCATACTTGTGTAATAGGGTGTCTCAGTACATGGTATATATTTGTGGCTTGTGGTTAGCTTTTGCGTTACATTGTATAATTGGTGGATTGTGTTAGGTTTGCGTCACATTGTATAATATTTGGTGGATTGTGTTAGGTTTGCGTCACATTGTATAATATTTGGTGGATTGTTAGGTTTGCGTTACATTGTGTAATATTTGGTGGATTGTGTTAGGTTTGCGTTACATTGTATAATTGGTGGATTGTGTTAGGTTTGCGTTACATTGTATAATATTTGGTGGATTGAGTTAGGTTTGTGTTACATTGTATAATATTTGGTGGATTGTGTTAGGTTTGCGTTACATTGTATAATATTTGGTGGATTGTTAGGTTTGCGTTACATTGTGTAATATTTGGTGGATTGTGTTAGGTTTGCGTTACATTGTATAATATTTGGTGGATTGAGTTAGGTTTGCGTTACATTGTGTAATATTTGGTGGATTGTTAGGTTTGTGTTACATTGTATAATATTTGGTGGATTGTTAGGTTTGCGTTACATTGTATAATATTTGGTGGATTGTGTTAGGTTTGCGTTACATTGTATAATATTTGGTGGATTGTGTTAGGTTTGCGTTACATTGTATAATTAGTGGATTGTGTTAGGTTTGCATTACATTGTATAATATTTGGTGGATTGTTAGGTTTGCGTTACATTGTATAATATTTGGTGGATTGTTAGGTTTGCATTACATTGTATAATATTTGGTGGATTGTTAGGTTTGCGTTACATTGTATAATATTTGGTTGATTGTTAGGTTTGTGTTACATTGTATAATATTTGGTGGATTGTTAGGTTTGCGTTACATTGTGTAGTGTGTTTAGGTTAGTAAATTGGCTTTTCATTGGATAACCATTTATCTTCTAGACAAACATTGGCTCCATCTTGGCTGCTGTTAACCCTTACAAGGCCATAGCAGGTTTGTATGACGAAGACGCGGTGGATCTGTATAGCTGCCATCACTTGGGTGAACTTCCTCCTCACATATTCTCCATTGCAAATGAATGTTACCGCTGCCTTTGGAAGAGACACGATAGTCAGTGTGTCCTCATCAGGTAAGTGATCACAGAATATGCGTTGTAGTAACGGTAGGAAATTCAAACATGGATGTTACACGTATGTTGTGATCACCCACAGCGGAGAGAGCGGAGCCGGGAAAACCGAGAGCACGAAACTGCTACTAAAATTCCTGTCCGCCATGAGCCAAAGATCGTCAGGAGGGGAAACCCAGACGCACGTGGAGGAGGCCATAATGGAGAGCAGGTGAAGGTCGGGGTACAGGAGCAAAAAGCACTAAAAAACTACTCACCCCTTGTTTTAGCTCTGAATCTCTGCACTTCCTGCCCCTGCAATCTCTTTTCCTTTGTATTGCATTGTGGGTAATATGCTTAACTGTACGTCTCTTCCCACAGCCCAATTCTTGAAGCTTTTGGAAATGCCAAAACTGTGTACAATAATAACTCCAGTCGCTTTGGGAAATTCATCCAACTCCATTTCTCCCGGAATGGACACATCCAGGGGGGACGAGTGGTGGACTGTATCCTTTCTAGTGCTGCCACTGCAATAGCCATGGTACCCTGATATCGGGGCTTCATTGTCAGTGTTTGTAGTTTCTTTCCAAAATGAGCGCGTGGCTGCCAAACGTTCCCGTGGGCCTCGTGGCCTAATGGGACAGACCTAAGGTTTCCCTCTGCCACGGTATTCTCCTGTAGGGGAGTGGCCTGTGCTCGTGGGAAGCATGCAGTCCCCAACGCTTGATTCCTGGTTTTTGATAAATGACAGACAGGATCTTGCAAGGTCTGGCACGTGTGTTCCCTGCCTCACCCTAAAGAAAATCTATAATGAGGCACGTTCCTAGGGACAATGAATTGTGTTTTTCTGTGTATGAGAAATCGAGAAATTCTCCTTCCCGTTAGAGAATCGACAGCGAAGAATAGAGAAGCTGTTTAACCACTTAACCTCCATTATATTTATATCCAATCCCACCGCACTGGATAATAATATCCCTTCCTGTGGGTAAATATCGTCATAACCAAAATCATATAGAGGAACCAGCAGGCAAAATACTCAAATCACAAAGTATTAACCAGGAACATGTCGGTAAAAACATCACCAAGGTCTTGGGGGGGGGGGGATGTGTGTGTGTGTGACGAAATAAGCGGAGATGAAAAGCTGTAAAGTGTCACTGGATCTTGAATAGATGGTCAAGTAGGTGAACATTATAATAATCATTGTCAGTGATATATATATATATATATATATATATAGTGTACAGTATTGTTTATATTGTATAGTATTATAAATGATAATATTATATAGTATTACAGTGATTAGTTGGAAACTTTGTATGAAGTTTACAATAATTAAGTCTCCCATGTTATAGACTGGGAAACCAAACATTTCACTACTGAACCCATTATCCAGTCCGTAAGTGACACTGTTGATGAATTAGCCCAGTTGTGCGTTCGGCCTTTTCCCTAACTGACCCCCATTCAGATTTACTGGAGAAGGTGAGTCCATTTTCTGCACACCCATTTCCAATCTGGTTAATGGGACACTACAAAGGGATTGCGAACACTGTAATACACTAGGAGGTGGGAGATCATATTCCTTATGTACAGCGGTAAACTTGCTGCTCCTTCCATCTGCGCATGTGTCCGTGTGAGCAGCGGGTAACAAATTATATGCTCTCCTACCTCTCCGTGTATTAATATGTCCTCTGGCACTTGTCTAAAAACTGTTTAGTTTCCCTTTTAAAGCTGGGTGCACACAAGCAAATATTTTGGGCCAACTGATATATATATGTGTGTAAGTATGTATGTGTGTGTTTAATATATGTGTGTGTGTGTATGTATGGTGTGTTGTAATATGTGTTTTGTGTAGATGTATGTGTGTGTATATATAGTGTGATGATTATATTATGTGTGTAGTATTATGTATGTAGTTATATATATAGTGTAAGTTTATGGGTGTGATGAGTGCTATATAAGTGTGTGGTGTGTATATGTATGTGTGTATATATATATGTGTGTGTGTGTGTGTGTGTATATGTATGTGTGTATAATATATATTATGTGTTTGTGTGTATATGTATGGTGTGTGTAATAATATATATATATATGTGGTAAGTATGTGTGGTGTATGTATGTGTTTGTATAATTATCTGTGTGTGTATGTGTGTGTATTGTATGTTTGTTAATATGTGTGTGTGTGTGTATATGTATGTGTGTATAATATATATATGTGTGTGTGGTTCTGTTGTGTGTGTTATATATATATTATTTTATAATCTCTCTCTGTTGTCGTCTGTCTGTGTGTGTCTGTCTGTGTTTGTCTCCTCTCTGTGTGTGTGTCTGTGTGTGTCTCTGTCTGTTTGTCTCCTCTCTGTGTGTGTGTGTCTCTGTCTGTGTGTCTCCTCTCTCTCTGTGTGTGTGTGTGTGTGGTGTCTGTCTGTCTCACTCTCTCTCTCTTCCTCCTGTGCCGTCTTCTGTGTGTGTCGTCTGTGTTTGTCTCCTCTCTGTGTGTGTGTGTCTGTGTGTGTCTCCCTCTGTGTGTGTGTCTGTCTGTGTTGTCTCCTCTCTGTGTGTGTGTGTGTGTCTGTGTGTGTCTCATCTTGTGTGGTGTGTTCTGTGTGTGGTGTCTGTCTGTTGTGGTGTCTGTCTGTGTTGTGTCTCCTCTCTCTCTCTCTCCTCTCTCTGTGTCGTCTGTCTGTGTTTTTGTCTCCTCCGTGGTGTGTCTGTGTGTGTCTCTGTTCTGTTTGTCTCCTCTCTGTTTGTGTTGTGTGTGTGTGTCTCTTGTCTTGGTGTCGTCCTCTCTCTTGTGTGTGTGTTGTGTCTCTGTCTGTGTGTCTCCTCTCTCTCTGTGTGGTGTTGTCTCTGTCTGTGTTGTGTCTCCTCTCTCTCTTCTCTTCTTTTCTCTCTCTCTCTTACCCCTCATGTGTGTTCCGTGTCTGTGGGTGTTCTGTCTTATGTCGCCCTTTTATCTGTCTCCTCTGTGTGTGGGTCTGTGTGGTGTCTCCTGTCTGTTTGTCTCTCTCTGTGTGTGTGTGTTGTGTCTTCTGTTCTGTGTGTCTCCTCTCTCTCTGTGTGTGTGTGTCTCTGTCTGTGTGTGTCTCCTTCTCTCTCCTCATCTGTGTCCGTCTGTGTGTGTTGTGTTGTGTGTGTCTCCTCCTGTGTGTCTGTCTGTGTTTCCTCTCTCTGTGTGTGTGTCGTGTTGTGTCTCTGTCTGTTTGTCTCCTCTTGTGTGTTGGTCTCTTCTGTGTGTCTCCTCTCTGTGTGTGTGTGTGTGTCTCCTGTCGTCTCTCTCCTCCGTGTCGTCTGTGTGTGGTCTGTCTGTGTTTGTCTCCTCTCCTGTGTGTGTGTGTGTCTGTCTGTGTTTGTCTCCTCTCATATCTCTCTCTTCTCTTCCTACTTCTTCTCTCTCTCTCTCTTTCTTGCTCTACTTTTCCCTGCCCCGATCCTCCACTCCCCTTCCTGGGCCCCCTCCCCTCTCCCTTCTCTGCTCCCTGGCCTCCTTTTACCCGGGGTTTTGTCTACTTCGTGTCCCTGTGAAACGCCTTCCCCCACGTCAAGGTAACCCCAGTCTGGAAGGTCCCACGTCTAACCTTTTCAATTTCTTTTACTTCATTACGATTAGCAAACTTTTGCATTTCTCATCTTACACACTGGATCCATTAACAGGCTCTCCCTTCCCCCTCAGCCCTTTGGCTTTTTAAAATGAGGGAAGTGGCCATCCTGCTTATATTAAAGGCAGAGGACCTCCCATTAAAGGGGCGTTTGGGGGTGCTATTACCACATGGAGGCTTGACCAAGCCTCCCAATAAATCATACAATACAAGAATTGTGGAAGCACTCCAATTAGGCTAATTTACAACTAGTTGTAAATTAGCCTAATTGGAGTGCTTCCACAATTCTTGTATTGTATGTAATATATAATATAATATATATTATATATTATATATATATATATATTATATATATATTATAATATATATAGGAAAAAATGTCACTCACGGGTCTTTTGACGAAAACGCTTTTTATTGTACAATCACATCTACGCGTTTCAGATATGTATAATATATAGGTGTGTATGTATGTGTGTGTATAATATATGTGTGGGTGTGTGTGTATATGTATGTGTGTATAATATAGGTAAGTATGTAGATTCAACGCACTCTCAGGATTTCTTCATCAAAAACCATTTATTTAATACATCACTGTGTAGGCAACGTTTCGGTACTCTCCTAGGTCCCTTTCTCAAGCCTCATAAGAGAAAGGGACCTAGGAGAGTACCGAAACGTTGCCTACACAGTGATGTATTAAATAAATGGTTTTTGATGAAGAAATCCTGAGAGTGCGTTGAATCTACATACTTACCTATATGAATATTTGATCCACACAACAGCACCCAGGTGTGAAATCAGAGGGTGGTGGAGAGAGTGCCTGTGACTATACACTACACTACTTTATGTGTGTATAATATAATATATATATATATGTGTGTGTGTGTGTGTATATGTATGTCTGTGTATAATATATGTGTGTGTGTGTGTGTGTATATGTATGTGTTTATTTTGTGTGGTGTGTGTTTGTTTGTGTGTGTTTTTTTTTTTTGTGTTGTTGTGTGTGTGTGTCTGTGTGTGTTCTCTGTGTGTTGTCTGTGTGTGTCTCTTCGGTGTGTGTGTATGTGTGTGTACTCTGTTGTTTGTGCTCTCTGTGTGTGTGGTGTTTGTCTGTGTGTCTCCTCTTGTGTGTGTGTGTGGTCTCTGTCTTTTCTTTTGTGTTTTAGTGTGGTAGTCTGTTGTATGTTTTGTCGTCTCTGTGTGTGTTGTGTGTTGTGTGTTTTGTCTCCTTCTATATATATCTATTATATCTTATATCTGTTATACTACTTTATTATATATTATATATCTCTATACAACTGAAAGATAACTCCTGCACTTCCTGGCCCCACCCTCATACTCTTCTGCTCACTGGCCTTTATAACGGGGTTTTAGTATACTTACTGTGATCACATGAATGAAAAGCCTTCCAAACCACGTCAAGGTACCCCAGCTGGAAGGTCCTAACGTCTAACCTTTTCAATTTTCTTTTACTTCAATTACGATTAGCAAACTTTTGCATTTCTCATTCTTACACACTGGATCCATTTAACAGGCTCTCCCTTCCCCCTCAGCCCTTTGGCTTTTTAAAATGAGGGAAGTGGCCATCCAGTTTTATATTAAAGGCAGAACCTCCCTTAAAGGGGCGTGTTGGGGGTGCTATTACCACATGGAGGCTTGACCAAGCCTCCCAATAAATACATACAATACAGAATTGTGGAACACTCCAATTAGGCTAATTTACAACTATTGTTAAATTAGCCTAATTGGAGTGCTTCCACAATTCTTGTATTGTATGTGTATATATTATATATATATATATATATATTATATATATATATATATATATATATATATATATAGGAAAAAATGTCACTCACGGGTTTTTGACGAAAACAGCTTTTTATTGTACAATCACATCTACGCGTTTCAGATATATATATATATTAGGTGTGTATGTATGTGTTGTGTATAATATATGTGTGTGTGTGTGTATATGTATGTGTGTGTATATATAGGTAAGTATTAGATTCAACGCACTCTCAGGATTTCTTCTTATCAAAAACCATTTATTTATATCACTGTGTAGGCAACGTTTCGGTACTCTCCTAGGTCCCTTTCTCAAGCCTCATAAAGAAGGGACCTAGGAGAGTACCGAAACTTTGCCTACACAGTGATGTATTAATAAATGGTTTTTGATGAAGAAATCCTGAGAGTGCGTTGAATCTACATACTACCTATATGAATATTTGATCCACACAACAGCACCCAGGGTGAAATCAGAGGGTGGTGGAGAGAGTGCCTGTGACTATACACTACACTACTTATGTGTGTATAATTATATATATATATATGTGTAAGTATGTGTGTGTATGTATGTCTGTGTATAAATATGTGTGTGTGTGTGTATATGTATGTGTTTGTATAATATATATATATGTGTGTGTGTGTGTGTTATATATATATGTGTGTGTATATGTGTTTGTATAATATATTATATGTTGTTGTGTGTGTGTGTTGTTGTTTTGTTGTGTTTGTTTTATTGTGTGTGTATATGTTTGTTGTGTGTTCTTGGTGTTGTGTTCACGCCTCTCGGTTTCTTCATCCCTTTTAATACATCACTGTGTGGCCGTTTCGGTCTCTCCTGGTCCCTTTCTCAAGCCTCATAAGAGAAAGGGACCTAGGAGAGTACCGAAACGTTGCCTACACGTGATGTATATAATAAATGGTTTTGTGAGAAATCCTGAGAGTGCGTTGAATCTACATACTTACCTATATGAATATTTGATCCACACAACAGCACCCAGGTGTGAAATCAGAGGGTGGTGGAGAGAGTGCCTGTGACTATACACTACACTACTTTATGTGTGTATAATATATATATGTGTGTGTGTGTGTGTGTGTGTATATGTATGTCTGTGTATAATTATGTGTGTGTGTGTGTGTATATGTATGTGTTTGTATACTATATATATGTGTGTGTGTGTGTGTATAATTATATGGTGTGTGTATATGTGTTTGTATAATATTATATATATATGTGTGTGTGTGTGTAAGTATGTGGTGTATTATGTATGTGTTTGTATAAATATATATGTGTAAGTATGTGTGTGTATATGATGTGTTTGTATAATATATATGTGGTGTGTGTGTGTATATGTATGTGGGTTGTATAATATGATATGTGTTGTGTGTGTGTGTGTATGTATGTGTGTATAATATATATGTGTGTGTGGTGTTATATGTATGTGTGTATAATATATATGAGTGTGTGTGTGTATGTATGTGTGTATAATATATATATGTGTGTGTGTGTGTGCTGTCTGTGTGGTGTCTCTTTCTCTCTATCCTTTGTGTGTGTGTCATCACTCGAGCGATATATTATGATCTTTTACCTTTGCCCCGCCGTGTCTGTTGTCCTTCCTTCCACATTGGGTAAAGGACAATCAGTCATATCTCTCCATAATGTCTGTATAACAGTTACATAGTAACATAGTATTGGAGGTTGTATAAAGACATACGTCCATCTAGTCCAACCTTTATACCCTACCCATAATGTCTGTATAACAGTTACATAGTAACATAGTATTGGAGGCTGTATAAAGACATACGTCCATCTAGTCCAACCTTTATACCTTACCCATAATGTCTGTATAACGGTTACATAGTAACATAGTATTGGAGGTTGTATAAAGACATACATACATCGAGTCCAACCTTTATATCCTACCCATAATGTCTGTATAACAGTTACATAGTAACATAGTATTGGAGGTTGTATAAAGACATATGTCCATCTAGTCCAACATTTATACCCTACCCATAATGTCTGTATAACAGTTACATAGTAACATAGTATTGGAGGTTGTATAAAGACATACGTCCATCTAGTCCAACCTTTATATCCTACCCATAATGTCTGTCTAACAATTACATAGTAACATAGTATTGGAGGTTGTATAAAGACATACATCCATCTAGTCCAACCTTTATACCCTACCCATAATGTCTGTCTAACAGTTACATATTAACACAGTATTGGAGGATAAAGACATACGTCTATCTTCCAGATTTAAAGAATCAATAAACTGCCTGACATACACACACTGACGCATATCCCCCCCAAAACTAGTAATTCTCAATATTATATAGTATCCCCGTACCAACCAGAACTACAGTATATGTATTAATACCAGTAATTCTCATTATATAGTATCCCCGTACCAACCAGAACTACAGTATATGTATTAATACCAGTAATTCTCAATATTATATAGTATCCCTGTACCAACCAGAACTAAAGCATATGTATTAATTCCAGTAATTCTCATTATATAGTATCCCCGTACCAACCAGAACTACAGTATATGTATTAATACCAGTAATTCTCAATATTATATATAGTGTGCCTGTACCAACCAGAACTACAGTATATGTATAAATACCAGTAATTCTCAATATTATATATAGTATCCCCATACCAACCAGAACTACAGTATATGTATTAATACCAGTAATTCTCATTATATATAGTGTGCCCGTACCAACCAGAACTACAGTATATGTATTAATACCAGTAATTCTCAATATTATATAGTATCCCCGTACCATCCAGAACTACAGTATATGTATTAATACCAGTAATTCCCAATATTATTTAGTTTTAGAAACTTATCCAGGCCTTTTTTAAAGCTATTCAATGAACTTGCCATTACCACATCTGCTGGAAGACAGTTCCACAGTTTCACCGTTCTCACTGTAAAGAAACCTTTCCTAACCTGAATATGAAACTTCTTTTCTTCTAATCTTAAATGATGTCCACGTGTCCTCTGATATCTATCTGTATATATCTGCATTGCAGGGTGTGTGCTGTGTAAGGACAATGCAGTTGCATAATAAGCAGTATATAAGATGGAGGCAATATCCAGCAGTCCATTAGACATAAACTCAATATTTCTGTAAAACCAGTGAGACTCATCCCTCAATCTCACCCACTGATTCCTGTCGCTGTGTGTCTGCTGATCGATGCACAATGTGAAAAACGGGCCAGTCACTATCTAACATTGTGGAGCGTCCGAGCGTATTATAGATATAAAGGTAACTGGAGGCTTAGGGAATAGTGACCATGAAATAGTGGCATTTGGACTTTGTTATCGAAAGGAAAAGTGCGCTGGGTTAACAAAGACATTTAATTTCAGGAAAGCAAATTTTCCCAGGTTAAAAGCAGCTTCAGAATGTCAACTGGGATAATTTATTATCAGGTAAAAGTACTGAACAGAAGTCATAGAGTATACCGTATATACTGGAGTATAAACTGGGATAATGTATTATCAGGTAAAGGTACTGAACAGAAGTCATAGAGTGTACCGTATATACTGGAGTATAAACTGGGATAATGTATTATCAGGTAAAAGTACTGAACAGAAGTGGACTGTTTTTAAAGGGGATTTTAAGCCAGTTCACATCTAAATTTATACCCTTGGGAAATAAATATAAAAAAAAAAAAAAAAGTCTTCGCCCATGTGGCTGAAGAAGGAAATGGAAAGGAAGAAAAAGGCATTTAAAACCTGTAAGTCAGAGGGAACAGAAAGGGCCTTTAGGGCTATTCCAAACTAGAGAGAGTTTTTAACATGTGATCCAATCTCGCTTTAAAAAAGCAAGTGCTAATGTTGGCTAATTGGTCTTGGCCATACTAGGTTCACTGCATTGATATCTGCTATTCGGAACTCATGAAAATCGCATGCACTCCACTAGCGGGTCATAGCTTTTCTCGTGCATCAACGTCCGCTGTAGTGAGGCCTCAGCCTTAGTGTAAGAAAGCAATCAAGCTAGCTAAAATGAATAATGAAGTTAGGATAGCTGAACAAAGCAAGAATAACCATAAACTATTTTTTTAAGTATATTAATAGTAAGAAGATGAGGACTGAGAATGTGGCACCATTAATTAATGGGGATAAGTTAGTTACGGAGGATGGCGATAAAGCAAATGTCTTGAATAATTTTTTTTCCTCTGTATACACTATAGAAGATCCAAGTACAGATCTCATAGAGTATAGTATTAATAATGGTATAAAAGATTCAAGTGCACTTTGGTTAACCGAGGATATGGTACAGAAAGAACTAAATAAGGTTAATATTAATAAATCTTCTGGACCGCATAAAATACATCCTCGGGTACTTAGGGAGCTAAGTTCAGTTTTATCTAGGCCATTGTTTCTTATTTTTGTTGATTCCCTCATGTCCGGTGGTGTGCCTCTGGATTGGAAAAAGGCTGATATTCCAATATTCAAAAAGGGTAGTTGTTCACAGCCGGGTAATTACAGGCCTGTAAGTTTAACTTCAGTGGTGGGGAAGATCCTGGAAAGTTTAATAAGGGAACATGTTCTAGAGTATGTTTCAAGGACTGACATTATAAGTAGTAACCAGCATGGATTTAGGAGGAATAGATCTTGTCAAACTAACTTGCTTGGCTTTTATGAGGAAGTAAGTAGATCTGGTATAGCAGTAGATGTAGTTTACTTGGATTTTGCAAAGGCTTTTGATACAGTCCCCCATAGGCAAATAATGTATAAGCTAAGGTCTGTTGGTCTGGGGAGTCACATTTGTACATGGATAGAAAATTGGTTAAAGAATAGGATGCAGAGAGTAGTTGTAAATGGGGCTTCATCATTATGGACTAAAGTGCTAAGTGGGGGCCACAGGGTTCTGTGTTGGGGCCGCTTCTATTTAATCTATTTATTAATGATTTGGAAGTGGGTATTGTCAGCAAGGTTTCTGTGTTTGAGGAACACTGCTACAGACCCATACCCTGTAGGTATTTTTATAGATCTTTCATTTCTATTTGTATAAATTTCAAAGAAAAGATAATATATAATCATTATTTTATGTAGGGGTTCCCCAAGACAAGAAAATAGTTTCAAGGGTCCCCCCACAGATAAAAAGGTTGAGAAACACTGGTCTAGATAGATTGTCACATTGGGCTGCTAAGTGGCAGATGAGATTCAATGTTGATAAATGGAAGGTGATGCATTTTGGACTTAAAAATCCTTGTGCAACTTATACTATAATGGCTTGGAGACAAGTGAATCTGTTGGAAAAGGATCTTGGATTTTTGGTGGATAAACTTAAATGTAGCAAGCAGTGCCAGGCGGCAAAAGCTAGAGCCAGCAAGAAATTGTCTTGTATAAAGAGAGGTATGGATTCAAAGTAGATAAATATCTTTTGTATTCAGTTAAGTCAACTGGAATTGAAGTTTAGTTGTTGAAAACGTTTCGCTAACCATCCCACTGGCTTTCTCAATTCAGAATGTCTTGTACAAGAATCTGTTGGCAATATAAATACCCTGGAAAGTCTCAATTAGCATATCAGGTGTTAGGGAACTTCTGAATGCAAGGAACGATTGCATTGTGGCTAAGAAATGTTATAGGAACTGCCCAGGGTAAGGTGTTAAAACAGCATTGTATACCGCAGACAGGTGTCGAACCCCCCCACCACCTCTATTCAGACCATAAATGGTCTCCTTGACACCTCTCTTGAACCATTCATGTTCATTTGCCAAGATGTTGACATTACAATCTTCAAAAGGCATGTCCTTTTTTCTTAAGATGCAGGTACACGGCTGAGTCCTGACCCAAGGAATTGACTCTTCTGTGGTTGGCCATACGTTGGTGCAGTTTCCCCCCACATACAAATCAGAGCATTCTTCACTGCACTGCGTATATGATGTCACTCTTCACTGCACTGCACTGCGTATATGATGTCACTTAACTTGTGTTTGGGTATTGGGTCTTTCAGATGTACCAATTGCTGCCTCAGTGTGTTGTTCGGTTTAAAGCAGACAGGGATAGGGTGTTTTTTGAAAATTCTTCTTAATTTCTCAGAGACCCCTGCTACATATGGGATGACCATGTTCTTCCTCCTGTCTTGCTTTTCCCCTTCACTGTTGGTATTCGTGTTCTTTTCTTACCCTTGGCAGTTCCTATAACACCCCTTAGCCACTATCCAATCACGCCCTTAACACTTGGCTGTGATATGCTAATTGGGATTTTCCAGGGTACATAATTGCCACAGATTCTTGTACAAGTCCATGACCTGGATGGATGAATATTACAGATATACCGTGTCCTGGATGGATGAATATTACAGATATACCGTGTCCTGGATGGATGAATATTACAGATATACCGTGTCCTGGATGGATGAATATTACAGATATACCGTGACCTGGATGGATGAATATTACAGATATAAGATTCACCGTGGACCTGGATGGATGAATATTAGAATATACCGTGACCTGGAGGATGAATATTACAGATTACCGGTGACCTGGATGGATGAATATTACAGATCACCGTGACCTGATGAATGAATATTACAGATATACCATGACCTGGAGGAGAATATACAAAATTAACCTGATGATGATATTACCAGATTTACCGTGACCGGGATGGAGATATTAAGATATACCGTGACCTGGATGGATGAATATTACACATATACCGTGACCTGGATGAATGAATATTACAGATATACCGTGATCTGGATGTATGAATATTACAGATATACCATGACCTGGATGGATGAATATTACAGATATACCATGACCTGGATGGATGAATATTACAGATATACCGTGACCTGGATGGATGAATATTACAGATATACCATGTCCTGGATGAATGAATATTACAGATATACCGTGACCTGGATGGATGAATATTAGATATACCATGACCTGGATGAATGAATATTACAGATATACCATGACCTGGATGAATGAATATTACAGATATACCATGACCTGGATGAATGAATATTACAGATATACCATGACCTGGATGAATGAGAACCTTCACAAGCAACAGAGAAAAATATTATTCTACTTCTTTACATAGTACTCGTAAGGGCTTATTTGGAATATGCAGTGCAGTTTTGAAATCCTATGTACAAAAAGGACATCTTGGAAATGGAAAGGGTTCAGAGAAGAGCAACTAAATTAATAAGGGGACTTGGGGAGCTCAACTATGAAAACAGATTGGATAAATTACAATTATCTACACTAGAGCATCCTCAAGCTTTGGCCATCCCCACGTTTGAAAACTCCCAGCCTTCCCTATCTACAGAGGGAAGACAGGGAATGCTGGGATATGATTACCATTTATAAATACATTAATGGGCCATACAATAAACTATCTGGGGCATTGGTCACCAATAGAACATGTCAAAGGACACGAGGACATCCCTTAAGACTTGAAGAAAAAAGGTTTAGGCTTCAAGTTGGGAAAGGGTTTTTCACTGTGAGAACGGTAAAGCTATGGAACTGTCTTCCAGTTATGGCAGGTTCATTGGTCAGTTTAATAAAAAGCTGGATGGGTTTCTACAAACAAGGAATGTTACAAGTTACTGGGATTGATACATAAAGTAGAGTTGGGAAAGGGTTGTCACTGTGAGACGGTAAAGCTATGGAACTGTCTTCAGTGGACGTTGTTATGGCAGGTTCATTGGTCAGTTTAATAAAAAGCTGGATGGGTTCTACAAACAAGGAATGTTACAAGTTACTGGGATTGATACATAAAGTAGAGTTGGAAAGGGTTTGTCACTGTGAGAACGGTAAAGCTATGGAACTGTCTTCCGTGGACGTTATGGCAGGTTCATTGGTCAGTTTAATAAAAAGCTGGATGAGTTCTACAAACAAGGAATGTTACAAGTTACTGTATTGATACATAAAGTAGAGTTGGGAAAGGGTTTGTCCACGTGAGAACGGTAAAGCTTGGAACTGTCTTCAGTGGACGTTGTTATGGCAGGTTCATTGGTCATTTAATAAAAAGCTGGATGAGTTTCTACAAAACAAGGAATGTTACAAGTTACTGGGATTTGATACATAATAGAGTTGGGAAAGGGTTTGTCACTGTGAGAACGGTGACAAGCATGGAAACTGTCTTCCAGTGGACGTTGTTTGGCGTTCATTGGTCAGTTTAATAAAAGCTGGATGAGTTTCTACAACAAGAATGTTACAAGTTACTGGGATTGATACATAAAGTAGAGTTGGGAAAAGGGTTTGTCACTGTGAGAACGGTAAAGCTATGGAACTGTTTCCCAGTGGACGTTGTTATGGCAGGTTCATTGTCAGTTTAATAAAAGCTGGATGAGTTTCTACAAACAAGGAATGTTACAAGTTACTGGGATTGATCAATAAAGTAAGTTGGGAAGGGTTTGTCACTGTGAGAACGGTAAGCTATGGACCTGTCTCCAGGGACGTTGTTATGGCAGGTTCATGGTCAGTTTTAATAAAAAGCTGGATGGGTGTTCTACAAACAAGGAATGTTACAGTTAATGGGATTGATAACATAAAGTAGAGTTGGGAAAGGGTTTGTCACTGTGAGAACGGTAAAGGCTATGGAACTGTCTTCCAGTGGACGTTGTTATGGCAGGGTCATGGTGTTTAATAAAAAGCTGGATGAGTTTCTACAACAAGAGTGTTTACACGTTACTGGTGATTGATACATAAAGTAGAGTTGGGAAAGGGTTGTCACTGTGAGAACGGTAAATCTATGGAACGGTCTTCCAGTGGGACTGTTGTTATGGCAGGTCATTGGTCAGTTTATAAAAAGCTGGATGAGTTTCTACAAACAAGAAATGTTACAAGTTACTGGTATTGGATACATAAAGTAGAGTTGGGAAAGGGTTGTCACTATGAGAACGTTAAATCTATGGAACTGTCTTCCAGGGTGACGTTGTTATGGCAGGTTCATTGGTCAGTTTAATAAAAGCTGGATGATGTTCTACAAACAAGGAATGTACAAGTTACTGGTATTGATACATAAAGTAGAGTTGGGAAAGGGTTTTTCATCTGTGAGAACGGTAAAGCTATGGGAACTGTATTCCAGTGGGACGTTGTATGCAGTTCATTGGTCAGTTTAATAAAAAGCTGGATGAGTTTTCTACAAACAGGAAATGTTACAAGTACGGATTGGATAACATAAAGTAGAGTTGGGAAGGGTTTTTTCACTTGAACGGTAAAGCTATGGAACTGTCTTCCAGTGGACGTTGTTATGGCAGTTCATTGGTCAGTTTAATAATACTGGCAAAAGCTGGATGAGTTTCTACAAACAAGGAATGTTACAAGTTACTGGTATTGATACATAAAGTAGAGTTGATCCAGGGAAATTTCCCATTGCCACTTTTTTCCCCTTCATAAATTTGGTGGGGGTTTTTTGCCTTCCTCTGGATCAACAGTTAGGCAGGAAATGAGGATATTGCTAGATGGGTTGGACTGGATGGACGTATGTCTTTATTCAACCGCAAATACTGTACTATACTGTACTGTACTGTACTATAACTATACTGTATTATACTGTACTATACTATTTTTTTTACACTCTATTACATACATTATTATTATGGTACACTGGTTATTTATTATTATACCCATGTTAATTGTTATAACGTTATCATGGATTACACCATTATACTATGAATTATGACACCCAGGCCATATTTACATTAATAGGGGATATGCTGGGGTTTACTGACCCAGAGTATACCATATAACTACATGTCCTATCATCCAACGTTACTCATGGTATAAAGAAAACCAGACATCATTCGAGTGAACATTGCTGATGATTCACTAAGGACCACCCACCCCCACCCCAGTGCCAGTAACAGGGCAGAACCTCCCTGTATCATCACCACTTCCTGTTATCTGCTAAGTGATACATCCCTGTTACATTGTATCCAAGCGTCAGTGGGTTCTCTATGGACCATGAGCCTTCAGCATCTCTTACTATAACACATTCATGAAAAATCTGGCTAATGGGCTTTTGTGGGTAAGGGATTCCGAGGCCCTGGATCAGGATTTACAGGGCAATTAAACACAAAGAGTTTGGGGGTTTTATTAACTGAACTGGTCATTTAACACAAGAGATCATTCTGCTTGTGTATATTTACATGTATGGATTAGAACTGCCATATGGCTTTCAAAGGCTGGGTACACATGGTCGGATATTTCAACTCAATTGACTGGTCATCTTTTAAGACTGAATGGCTGGCCTAACAGTCTGAGCAAACTTTGTCTGATTTTAACATATGGATGGGAGCTGCCATATAGCTTCCTTTACACCGCAGTTATTTAATGTCTTTGTTGCTGCCCCTGGTCAGACTGATAACATCAATAGAAAAAAATAACTGTTCAACAGTAACAAACACAGAAAAGAAACTTTTACTACTGTCCCTTTAACATCCTTTACCGCAGCTAAACAGAAAGTGTCCCAGTCTAATAGCAATAAAGGGGCCCGGCCAGCAATGTACAGTTATTACGGGACCCATAGGAGGCCAGCAATGGTTCTTACTATTAGGACATAATATACACCTCGTATGTTCATGTATATGGGTGGGAGCTGCCAAATTGTTTCCCTAGACAGTACATATGAGGGTATAGCTTCTTGTATGTACAGAACATTCCTTCTCTGTATATTTATACATATGGGTGGGAGCGCCATATTGTTTTCCCTTAGACAGTACAGTATGAGGGTATAGGTTATTGTATGTACAGAACATTCCTTCTCTGTATATTTATACATATGGGTGGGAGCTGCCATATGTTTTCCCACAGTAATGAGGGTATAGCTCTTGTATGTACAAGAACATTCCTTCTCTGTATATTTATAACATATGGGTGGGAGCTGCCATATTGTTTCCCTACGTAGGAGGGTAGCTTATTGTATGTACAGAACATCCTTCTCTGTATATAACATATGGGTGGGACGGCCATATTGTTTCCTTAACCGTACAGTATGAGGGTATAGCTTATTGTTGTACAGAACATTCCTCTCTTTATTTTATATTAACATATGGGTGGGAGCTGCCATTTTCTTTCTTTTATAGACCGTTTTTCTTGTACCTTTATATAACACAAACTCCTCAGTGACTTCTAATACCCTTATAATTTACAGTAGGGGTTACATTATCCTTATAATACATGAGTGGTACCCAGAGTTCCCTGTATAACTCAGTCTGTGTCCTTGTACCTTTATATAGACACAGAACTCCTCATTGACTTCTAATATCCTTATAATTTACAGTGGGGAACATTATCCTTATAATACATGAGTGGTACCCAGATTTCCCTGTATAACGCAGTCTGTGTCCTTGTACCTTTATATAGACACAGAACTCCTCAGTGACATCTAATATCCTTATAATTTAAGTAGGGGATACATTATCCCTTATAATACATGAGTGGTACCCAGAGTTCCCTGTATAACTCAGTCTGTGTCCTTGTACCTTTATATGGACACACAACTCCCAGTGACATCTAATATCCTTATAATATTACAGTAGGGATACATTATCCCTTATAATACATGAGTGGTACCCAGAGTTCCCTGTATAACTCTTCTGTGTCCTTGTACCTTTTATGGACACAGAACTCCTCAGTGACTTCTAATATCCTTATAATTTACAGTAGGGATACATTATCCCTTATAATCATGAGTGGTACCCAGATTCCCTGTATACTCAGTCTGTGTCCTTGTACCTTTATATGGACACGAACTCCTCAGTGACTTCTAATATCCTTATAATTTACAGTAGGGGATACATTCTTTTTTAATAGAGTGGATGCTCCACCCCCTCTGCCTCTGTGGGGTCGGCTCTGCTGGTTGCTCTGTGCAATGCTGTGTTTAATTTGTGCTTGAAAAAGCCAAATTCCTGTTTCTTTCTAACCCTTTGTGGACACTAGTTATTAGGATATTGGTCCTATACAATTTAATTTATGTTCTGTTTTGTCCATTGATACCTTTGATAAATCTAAGGTGCCCTTTCTCTTCTCTCTATTAGGGGGATCGTTGTGGTTTGGTGGAGAAGGACCCGGCTACTCCTGCGACTGTCACCCTCCTGCGACGAGAAGAGTTGGTTCACTTGCGACTATGGGCCGGTAAGTGGCTTAGAGGGAGGGAAGGATAATTCATTCCTCATTCAGCAAATTAGCTTGACAATTAGTTTTATCTTTTCACATCATCATGCTCATTAGTCATTACATCATCTCTCTTCTCATTAACAACATACCAAATGCCAATTTCCATCAGCAATGACATCACAATATAACGTGACCGGATATGAGGCTCTGCACGAATATGGCTGAATAGAAACCATTTTCATTGCGTGTCTACCAAGATTTTTGCCATCCCTAGGAGGGTAATTCTGTAATAACTGTACATTGCTGGCCTCCTACGGGTCCCGTAATATCTGTACATTGCTGGCCTCCTACGGGTCCCGTAATATCTGTACATTGCTGGCCTCCTATGGTCCCGTAATAACTGTACATTGCTGGCCTCCTATGGGTCCCGTAATAACTGTACATTGCTGGCCTCCTATGGGTCCCGTAATAACTGTACATTGCTGGCCTCCTATGGGTCCCGTAAAACTGTACATTGCTGGCCTCCTAGGGTCCCGTAATAACTGTACATTGCTGGCCTCCTATGGGTCCCGTAATAACTGTACATTGCTGGCCTCCTATGGTCCCGTAATAACTGTACATTGCTGGCCTCCTACGGGTCCCGTAATAACTGTACATTGCTGGCCTCCTACGGGTCCCGTAATAACTGTACATTGCTGGCCTCCTACGGGTCCCGTAATACTTAATTGCTGGCCTCCTACGGGGTCCGTAATAACTGTACTTGCTGGCCTCCTACGGGTCCCTTAATATCTGTACATTGCTGGCCTCCTATGGGTCCCTAATAACTGTACATTGCTGGCCTCCTATGGGTCCCGTAATAAGCTTACATTGCTGGCCTCCTATGGGTCCTGTAATACTGACATGCTGGCTCCTATGGTCCCCGTATAACTGTACATTGCTGGCCTCCTACGGGTCCCGTAATAACTGTACATTGCTGGCCTCCTATGGGTCCCGTATAATGTACATTGCTGGCCTCCTATGGTCCCGTAATAACTGTACATTGCTGGCCTCCTATGGGTCCCGTAATAACTGTACATTGCTGGCCTCCTATGGGTCCCGTAATAACTGTACATTGCTGGCCTCCTATGGGTCCCGTAATACTGTACATTGCTGGCCTCCTAGGGTCCGAATACTGTAAGACATTTCATCAGATAGACACATAGACATACAGACAGTTCAGCAGATAGACATATAGACAGACAGACAGTTCAGCTGATGACATATAGACAGACAGACAGTTCAGCTGATAGACATATAGACAGACAGACAGTTCAGCAGATAGACATATAGACAGACAGACAGTTCAGCAGATAGACATATAGACAAACAGACAGTTCATCAGATAGACACATAGACATATAGACAGTTCAGCAAATAGACATATAGACAGACAGACAGTTCAGCTGATAGACATATAGACAGACAGACAGTTCAGCAGATAGACATATAGACAGACAGACAGTTCAGCAGATAGACATATAGACAGACAGACAGTTCAGCTGATAGGCATATAGACAGACAGACCAGCAAATAGACAGACTTACAGATTAGCAGATAGACATATAGACAGACTTACAGATTAGCAGATAGACATATAGACAGACAGACAGACAGTCAGCAGATAACAATATAGACAGACAGACAGTTCAGCTGATAGACATATAGACAGACAGACAGTTCAGCAGGTAGACAAATAGACAGACAGACAGTTCAGCAGATAGACATATAGACAGACAGACAGTTCAGCAGATAGACAGATAGACAGACAGACAGTTTAGCAGATAGACACATAGACATACAGACAGTTCAGCCGATAGACATATAGACAGACAGACCCAAATAGATAGGCAGACTTACAGATCAGCGATAGACATATAGACGGACAAACATTTACTATAATATATATATATATATATATAGAGAGAGAGAGAGAGAGAGAGAAAGAAAGAGACAGACAGGACAGACAAATACGCAGATAGACAGCATTACTATACAATATATATATATATATATATATGTATATATATATATATATATATATATATGCACACACAGAGACAGAGATACACATATAGACAGCATTACTGTACAATATATATATACATACAGAGAGAGAGAGAGAGACAGACAGACAGACAGACATTTTATTGGTGTCTGACAGGTGAATGGGAACTTGGTGCCAATGTCTTTGCTGCAATAACTCTTATAATCAAGTCAAACAGCGGAGAATCATTGACCTTTCGTAGCTCAGTGAGGATTTCGCATCGGTTGTAATGAACATTGTGCTGATTATCAGGTTTAACTCTGATCTTCAACCTTAATAAAGGAAAGGAGCATGTTTAAAGGGGACATACAGCTCAATGGGTCTTTATTACCAGTCAATTCCCTGATAGCAACCCCCCCCCCCCTATTATATTTCACTTCACAGTGCCAGACAATTACCGTCTATGGTTCATATGGGTGAGATCTATCGAGACTCTTATTTTCCATCTCGCTTTATAAATCCGGTGGTCCTGTTTCCATCGGTAACTTTGGAACTCAGACCCCTACCCTTGAATCTGTAATAATCAGTCTCTGTGTCATTAATCCTTATTCTACACAATGGTAATAATTCCCGCACTGAGACCGACGGCTGGCTTTCCATTCACTCGCACTGCTAGGCCCAGAATGGAGCCCAATCCCTCCCATTGATAGTCCAACACCAATCACTATAAATACCATGCGTACAATCGTACAATCATTATCTTTGCATGTATGACCTACATGAGAACAGTAGAGTATAAACGAAACCGGCGAATTGGCTCCTGCGGAACGTATTAATATTCTGAACCCAATCGATTCGGAATTATTATTTTTTTTTACCACAGTTAAAATTTTTCGACTTTGAAAAAAATATTCGATCGCGAAAAATGATTTTTTTTTTACCGCGAAATTCCGGAAATGCCGAAAATTCTGCGCGAAATTTTTAAAGAGACGGTTCGTTTAGCAGGCAGCGACAGCAGCATTTTAGTTCACGGGAAGGAATAGTTTCTGTCTAGACAGGACAATATAAATACAAGGTATTTTTCCTATGCCGCGGAACGTTATCCTGCCTGTTGGTTTACTGTTCCTTTAAGGGAGGGGTTTTATACACATCACATGACGTGCTCCTGCTGCATTGAATTGTCTCAGTTATGTTTTGTGTTTTGCATCTTCAGTTGTTTTTTGCATTAAAAAATAAATAAATAAATATTCGACGTTTCCCAAAAGCTCGTTCTCTGCTCCCAACGCTGGCAGGTTAGTGCGTCGGTTAAGGCTCCAGCTGAACAGAACAGTAATTTAACAAGTCGCATTTCATCAAAACTCATCAGGCCCCTTAAAACATCTGCTCGTGGCCTCGGGGAGCTTTGATTCAACTTGACACACAAGGCGGCGCGAGGGAAATGTAGAACTTCATGCCAAGGACACCAAGAGAGTCTCCAGTCGTGTGTTACTTCATATAATCTCAGAACGTGAGGAAACGTACCTGACCACTTACCCTTTAAGAATGAACTAACCATTCTCTTTGCTTAGGGATACAGTAGCACAATGATTAATGGAGAATTTCTGGGAGATTTCGATACTCAATGGGGAAGGATGGGAAATCCCAACCTTATGTTGATATAAATCTCTCCAGCCAATGAAATCGATCTAATAGTGATGTGCTCACAGTTCATTGGTCTATACTCTGAGACCACTCTGTATGCCAGTGAGTCTACTCTCCATCAATACTGCTGTTCAGAGCTCTGATTCTCTGCACTTTCTGACCCCGTGCTTGCGTGAGTTGTTTGTGTAAAGAACTGAGCATTCACTGAGCATGTGCAATGGTAAATGCGGCCGTGACCCACTGAAAACCTGCAAAATGAACCTACACATGTTCCAAATTACTGCCCAATATTTAAAGATCCTGCATGCGTTTAGAAATCAAGCAGGGTCATTGCAAACATTACTTAGTTCCCTTTAACCTGCACACATGCATTTCCTGTTAATCTGATCCCCCCATGACCCACATTATGACAGACAGATACGATAAGACCCCATTAAGGAGAAGCTGGTTTTGTTTATAGAGTCATTCAGGCAGTTTCATTCCCTACAGGGGAGGAATGTTTGTCTCGCCCCCTAGAACGCCAAATCGCTTTAATGACTTGCATAGCGCCAGCGATGCCACAGGGTGAGACTGAAGTGCGGAATTAAAGATCCACACAGTGCCATTTCAGTGAGAGGGACGAATAATTATCGTCTCTAATTAGTAAAATCCCAGGATTGCCTCTTGCAATGTTGTTACTTGATTTAATGCTTTAGAAGTTCACTGGGAAGGTTGGAATTTTCTAACCCTAATCCCAAAAACCTAAATCTTGGATTGGATTGGTTTGGTAGATTGAATGTATCGTGGGATCTTGGTCAGGTCAAAAGGCTACACGTAAGCGAATAACTTAACTAAACCCATTTACGGGATCCATATTTTGAGTGATTCAATTGAATGGCTAGAATTCGATCCCGTGTATGAGGTTTTCCTGATCGGCCACTCAACAATATCAAGCGGTTTATCGTAAAAATGAAGATCAGGCCAGGTGTGAAAATTTCTGCCAACCTTATCCACTCTCTCTGCAGATTTCAAGGTGGAATCTGTGAAAAGATCTGCGTCCAGTTCGGTCGTTGCCAATCGGAACACCTGTCTGTGTATAGGTATCTTTAGCCTTTATAGTATTAGGCTACAGCGTGAGTTTTCAAAATATTATTAAACCCACAATAATTTGCTAATACATCAGGTAGCATTAGAGGTGGCCGGTTCGCAGAATCCCGTTCGCGAACGGCGGATTTTTCCGGATTTTCCGCCTTCCGAACCACGGATTTCTCGTAATTTCGAAAATTGTTAAAAATACGAGGATTTCTCTTATTTCCGTTCGGACATCTTTAGGTAGCATAACTTTAACACTGATTTGCACGTTTGTAGCCATGACTGTATACCCTGTTAGTTTCCATCAGGGTCTGTGTCGAAGCCTGTACTGTTTATATGCCCAGGAATGTATTGTACTGAAATTTAGTCCTGCCAGGAACTTTATATAAAAATGATATAATAAAATAATAATCCATTTAATGTCTTTAATTAATTTCTTCTTTATTTTTTATCCAGGGGCCAAAAAACACTTTTAAAAATCCAACCCCTGAACCAACCAATTAGTTAATTCCTCGATTCGACTTCCCTTAATTTTTCTCTTTAAAACCCACACAGAGGGTCGTATTTACAAAATGCCAATGCAGCGGGTTATCGCAAACATCGTAATCGCAATCGTACACTTCCAATGAACATTAGTTTGTACAATAACATACAGTTACAAAATACAGCGATGGTATTGCATGGGTGATGAAGATTGTACGTCAGCATGGGTGATGATAGAGAATTGTACGTCGCATGGTGATGAGAGAGAATTGTACGTCTGCATGGGTGATGAAAAATTGACGTGATGGTATGATAGAGAATTGTACGTCAGCATGGGTGATGATAGAGAATTGTACGTCTGCATGGGTGATGATAGAGAATTGTATGTCAGCATGGGTGATGATAGAGAATTGTATGTCAGCATGGGTGATGATAGAGAATTATATGTCAGCATGGGTGATGATAGAGAATTGTATGTCATCATGGGTGATGATAGAGAATTGTACGTCTGCATGGGTGATGATAGAGAATGTACGTCAGCATGGGTGATGAGAGAAATTGTACGTCAGCATGGGTGATGATAGAGAATTGTACGTCCAGCATGGGATGAAGGAATTGTACGTCAGCATGGGTGATGATAGAGAATTGTACGTCAGCATGGGTGATGATAGAGAATTGTACGTCAGCATGGGTGATGATAGAGAATTTAGCGTCAGCATGGGTGATGATAGAGAATTGTACGTCAGCATGGGGTGATGATAGAGAATTGTACGTCAGCATGGGTGATGATAGAGAATTGTACGTCCAGCAAATGGGTGATGATAGAGAATTGTACGTCACATGGTGATGATAGAGAATTGTATCAGCATGGTGATGATAAGTATGTACGTCAATGTTGATAGAGATGTACGTCAGCATGGGTATGATAGAGAATGTGTATGTCAGCATGGGTGATGATAGAGTATTGTACGTCAGCATGGGTGATGATAGAGAATTGTACGTCAGATGGTGATGTAGAGAATTGTATCAGCATGGGGTATAGAGAAGTGTACGTCAGCATGGGTGAATGATGAGAATTGTACGTCGCATGGGTGATGATAGAGAATTGTACGTCAGCATGGGTGATGATAGAGAATTGTAGTCAGCATGGGTGATGATAGAGAATGTACGTCAGCATGGGTGGATGATAGAGAATTGTACGTCAGCTGGGTGATGATAGAGAATTGTACGTCAGTCATGGGTGATGATAGAGAATTGTACGTCGCATGGGTGGATGATAGAGAATTGTACTCAGCCAGCGATACAAATAAATATGGCCCAGAGACATACGGAAATCAGGAGGTGCCATTTCTCTGAGCGGGGGCTAGTTGCTGAATTCCTAGGCCAGTACTTTCCATAGGAAAATCCCTTTTGCCAAACTGAAATTCAATAATTTTTGACAGATTACATCTTACCACACCACAAGGCGAATCGATCCTAGCACAACAATTTGCCATTTCAGAAAATGAAATTCATTTTTACATTATGAAATGATCCGTATTGCCTGACAACGAGAGGATATTAATGGGGAAAATTGTGTTGTAGCCTGAATCCCATCTTTTGGGCTAACACAGTCAAATTTCATGAAAACTATAGGATCCTGGTTTTTTTTTTTCCAGTGACATTCCCTTTAAAATCCGTTATAATATGTAAATAACCCTGTCCTTGCGATACATTGTATCTCTTGGTTGAATGTAACAAATCTAATTCTCCAGCATCTCCTCTGTAGCTCGATCATCTGCTGCAAGTCACAGATTAACATATAAATGACACAGTGGGTTATAAGACGAATAATCCTCTCCACTCTGGCCCTTAAAAGATTTTCCATTTCGATGAATAGTCTGGAAAGCCAACAACTCGCTTGGCTTTAATCATAACAGTACTTTTTATCCCTCCATACTGACTCCAATTGGGATTTATAAAAATTGTTCCGTGGCGGCGCCATTCTGTCGGAATATTCACTTATGATTTACAATAAATATCAGATCTGTTATTTCTTGCCCTTAAAATGCTGAATTGCTACATTTTTTCCTGGCGAAATCTAGTTCGTTGAGGCCACGCTAGGACGGACGGCGAAGCACAAAAGCACTGGCGCATCGGCACGTGTAGGGCACGGCCACACTGCAACGCAAACGCAATCACAGCCATTTCATGTGCGATTTTTGCGTTTGCGATTACTCAATAAGTTAGGAACACATGCGATTGCGATTAAAAAGCAGAAACGCAAAACGCAATCGCACCGAAAAACGTGCGCTTTTTTTTTGCATTGCCGGCGTTTTCAAGGATTTTGTAAAAACGCAATCGCCAGCGCAAACCGAATCGCTTTTGCTGCTTTCTACCCATTGTTGTTCAATCATAGCGGGAAAAAACATGACTGTTTGCGCTCACGGATCGCTGTGCAAAGCAACGCATGCTACGTTTCTGATGTGAAAACTTACCACAAAACACAATCGTAATCGCGTGAGAGATGCGCCAGTTGGTCTCGCCCTATCCACCGGAAACATTATAAGGAAAGACAGACAAAGGAATATTAGATTAAAGGGTATCTCCACTGGGGGAAATGAGCCAGAAACAAAGGGAAGGAACTTACCCGCTGTTCTTCTGGACAGGTCCTGATGGAGTTCCTACCGTATGCGAATACAGTAGGAACTCCTGGTAAAATGGAAAACTTTTATTTTGGCAGTTTAGGTGAAATCCTGTAACCTTAACAGTCAGGGGTGTCTCTCTAATGAGCAAAATGAGCAAAATGCTCAGGGTTGGCGCCCCTGCTAAATATGAGAGAGGCGGCAGCAGAGCTCACTTTCATTTTTTTTTTTATGAGAAAAGAGGCAGGCAGAAAGCGAAGAACATAAACATAGAGCCTAGTAGACAAAGGACGGCGTTCAAAAGTTTAATAACAGAGCAAACATTATATAATCCAACATTGCTAGTGTGTGGGATGTTTAGTGTCCATTATTGACAGGCTATACAAGGTCAAGGGGCCACCAAGAAAAATTAAGGGTCGCCACCCCGAATGGATCTTCATATTGGAAACACGTGTCCAATGGGTGAATTCCAATATGATAACGTGTAACCCTTGATTAATTCCCGAGGGGCTTACTCAAAACTACCTTATGCTTCGACCAAGCTGGATATGTAATAATCCTTTAACCTACAGTGTTAGCTTAGATACGTAATAAGCATTATCGCCCTATAATCACTAGATCAATCAGTACTCACCTAGTCCCGTTACCTCTGTATTCTGAGTGGCAAAACAGTCCATGGCCATATAGGACGAAAATATTATGTATAGTAACAGAAAAAGTACTTTTTTCTTATACATGTTATGTCTATATGATTGAAGAGGTCCTGCGTCAAACACTCAGTTTACTGTCCCTTTAAGTCGGGACGGGTGGTGAGGTTATAACGGAACCGGAATGTCTGCGTCTGTAGCCTATGCGTAAGAGCAATGGCAGCTGGAAAACGCCTCTAAGCCGTACCTGTGGTCCTGTTGCGCATGCGTGGTTAAAAAGATTATTGTTTAAAAATCCACACTGGTGATTCCTTTATCCGTTGTGCTTCGAGGGACCGGTGTTTTGAAAATGCTCGACACCCCCTAAACTTTCTCGCTTTCCCCCACCTCCTAATGGACTCCTTATGGATAAAACTTCCATGGTCCCCTTACTACTGTCTCACATGTAGACCAATCATGCTATCGGCTTGAAAGGGGGGGGGTCAGTTGGGGAAAGGGGGTTACAGTCACAGTATGGGGTCCGTGAAGAAATGGCAAGTCCAACCTACGACAGTCCCCCACTGCAGTGCAATTTTAATATGGGGAATACTGGATAAAATATATTCCTTGGAGTAGACACACATGACCTTGTAAAGATTGTGTGTATAAAAAAGCTGGGTAGTTTACATTCCAACACAATAATTGTACGCGTAATTGTTTATTATCCTTTTACCTGTTCCTAATTACATGCATTATTTTATTATTCTCTACCTGGTGCCGTGTTATCCTATTGTTTATTAACCTTAACTGATAGCTGGGTTACACAACATGGCCAGATAATAAGTCCGGTCGTCAAAAATCACAATTACCACACAGCCCAAATGTTGTCCTTGTCTGTCTGTGCTATATGTTTTGGATATATGATGTTGTCTCTGGTTTGTGGATATGATGTGATTGATGTGTATACTGATGTGTATATGATGTTGGTCTATGGTTGTGTATTGATAGCGTTGTTGTTTAGAGCTTCGTGTATATATTGGTTATATGATGTGTATATGCGTGGTGTTGATATGCTGTGTGTGTTGAGTATTATGTGTATATGGTGGGTATGATGTGTGTATATGCTTTGTGTAATAGCTTCTTTTTTTTTGTGTGTTATTGTGTTGTTATGGTGTGTTATGCTGTGTATATCTGTGTTTGATATGATGTGTATATGTGTGTATATGCTGTTGTTATATTTGTGTATATTAGTGTATAGTATGTATGTATTGAGATGATGTTGTGATATGCGTGTGTAATTGGGTGTGTATATGGTGTTTGATATTATGGTATATGCTCTGTGTTATGGGTTTGTTTTGATTGTGTTATAATGCTGATATGCTGTGATTTGTTATCATGCTGTGTCATATTGTGTGTTTATGGTGTGGTATATTGGTGTGTATAGGTTCTGTGAATAAGGTTGTGCTATAGTGTGATATGGTAGGTTTGTTTGTATAGATGGTGTTATGGGGCTGTGTATATGATGTGTTAGATTATGTTGTATTATGCGGTGTATATGGTGTGTACTATGGTGTGTACCGTGATGTGATTAATGGTTCTGTGGATTGGTATGATTGTATGATGTGGTGTATATGGGTGTATATGCTGTGTATAGTTGTGTATATGGTTGTGTATAATGCTGTGTATGATGTATAATGATGTGTAGATGCTGTGATGAGGTGTATGAAATGTGTATATTGTGCTGTATATGTGCCTGTAGTATGCGATGCTGTGTATATTGGGTGGTTATATGTTGTGTATATATTGCTATGCTGTGTATAGGTGTGTATGCTTGTATATGATGTGTATATGGATGGTTTGTGTGTGGTATGGTGGTGTTATATGGTGTATCGATTTGATATGCTGTGTATATGATTTTATATGATTGTGTATATGAATGTGTAATGATGTTATATATGTGTATAGCTGTTGTATATGGTGTTGTATATGGTGTGTATATGATGTGTATATTGGTACTGCTGTGTATATGTGTGTATATGCTTTGTGAATATGTTAGTGGGTGTGTATATGATGGTGTATATACTGTGTATACTGGTGTGTATATGATGGTATAAGGAGAATGCTCGGGGGACTGTGGGTTTCCGAACGGTACCGCATCGCTGGACCTGAACGTTGGGCTGACTCTGAAACGTATGTGGTTATCCTTCGGGATAACATACGGTAATATCGTTATGGTAGTGTAATATGGTTGTATGCTATATGCTGTGTATATTGCTGTGTAGATGCTTGTTATATGTGATGTGTATATGGCTGGTATTTGATGTTATCTGTGTGTATATGATGTGTATATGCTGTTGTATATGTGTGTATTTATGCTGTGATATGCTGTGTTGATGTCTTAGTGTATTATGCTGGTATTTGGTGTATAGTGTATTATGGTTATGATTTGTTATGCTTGTATATGTCTTGTGTGAGGGTGTTTATATGGTGTGTATATGCGTGGGTTGTTATTGTGTGTATCATTGTGTAGGTGTGTTATGGGTAGTGTTATATGCTGTGTATATGGTGTGTATATACTGTGAGAGCTGTGTTATATGCTGTGTTAGCTAAATGTGTTATATGATGTGATTATAATGGTGTAAGCTGTGGTTATACTGATATGTGTGTATATGGCTGTGATATGGGTGTAGCTGTGTATATGATGTTGTATATGATGTGTATATGATGTGTATCGGTGATATCTTGTTGATGCTGTGTATAGTTGATGGTGTTTGATTATGGTGTTGTGATTGGTGTTATTGTAATCTGTGTATACCGTGTATTGTGTAATATGCTGTGTGATAGACTGTGTATATGCGTGTATATGCTGTGATAGTGTGTATGAGTGATATGGTGTAGCGGGATATGGTTGTGATATGTTGTAGGCTGTGTATATGTGTGGTATATGCTGTATTGATTATGCTGTGATAGAGGCCTATTATGATGGTATATCTGTGTATATATTGTGTAATATGGAGTGTTTATCTGATGTAGTGCTGTATATGACTTTGTATCTATGATGTGTATGTATGGGGTGTCTAGGTGCGTATATAATGTGATGTGTATATGATGTGTATAGGATTGTGTTATGATGTGTATATGATCGTGTTATGATGTGTATATTAGTGTCAAGTGGTATATGATGTGTTATATGTTAATGCTGTGTATATGATGTGTATAGATGTGGATATCTGTGGTATATGCTGTCAGCAGATAGACATATAGACAGACAGACCAGCAAATAGACAGACTTACAGATTAGCAGATAGACATATAGACAGACAGAGTTCAGCAGATAGACATATAGACAGACAGACAGTTCATCAGATAGACACATAGACATACAGACAGTTCAGCAGATAGACATATAGACAGACAGACAGTTCAGCTGATAGACATATAGACAGACAGACAGTTCAGCTGATAGACATATGAGACAGACAGACAGTTCAGTAGATAGCATATAGACAGACAGGACCGTTCAAAGCAGATAGTAGACATATAGACAAACAGACGTTCATCAGATAGGACACATAGACATATAGACAGACAGACAGTTCAGCAGATAGACATATAGACAAACAGACAGTTCATCAGATAGACACATAGACATATAGACAGTTCAGCAAATAGACATATAGACAGACAGACAGTTCAGCTGATAGACATATAGACAGACAGACCAGCAAATAGACAGACTTACAGATTAGCAGATAGACATATAGACAGACTTACAGATTAGCAGATAGACATATAGACAGACAGACAGACAGTTCAGCAGATAGACATATAGACAGACAGACAGTTCAGCTGATAGACATATAGACAGACAGACAGTTCAGCAGGTAGACAAATAGACAGACAGACAGTTCAGCAGATAGACATATAGACAGTGTGGCCCCATATATATATATATATATATATATATACATAATATATATATATAATATTGTATAGTAATGCTGTTATCTGCGTATTGTCTGTCTGTCTGTCTCTTTCTTTCTCTTCTCTCTCTCTCTCTCTATATATATATATATATATTATATAGTAATGTTTGTCCGTCTATATGTCTATCTGCTGATCTGTAAGTCTGCCTATCTTTGCTGGTCTGTCTGTCTATATGTCTATCGGCTGACTGTCTGATGTCTATGTGTCTATCTGCTAAACTGTCTGTCTGTCTATCTGTCTATCTGCTGAACTGTCTGTCTGTTATATGTCTATCTGCTGAACGTCTGTCTGTCTATTTGTCTACTGCTGAACTGTCTGTCTGTCTATATGTCTATCAGCTGAACTGTCTGTCTGTCTATATGTTATCTGCTGAACTGTCTGTCTGTCTGTCTATATGTCTATCTGCTAATCTGTAAGTCTGTCTTATGTCTATCTGCTAATCTGTAAGTCTGTCTATTTGCTGGTCTGTCGTCTATATGCCTATCAGCTTGAACTGTCTGTCTGTCTAATGTCTATCTGCTGAACTGTCTGTCTGTCTATATGTCTATCTGCTGAACTGTCTGTCTGTCTATATGTCTATCAGCTGAACTGTCTGTCTGTCTATATGTCTATTTGCTGAACTGTCTATATGTCTATGTGTCTATCTGATGAACTGTCTGTTTGTCTATATGTCTATCTGCTGAACTGTCTGTCTGTCTATATGTCTATCTGCTGAACTGTCTGTCTGTCTATATGTCTATCAGCTGAACTGTCTGTCTGTCTATATGTCTATCAGCTGAACTGTCTGTCTGTCTATATGTCTATCTGCTGAACTGTCTGTATGTCTATGTGTCTATCTGATGAACTGTCTGTCTGTCTATATGTCTATCTGCTGAACTCTGTCTGTCTAAGTCTATCGCTAATCTGTAAGTCTGTCTATTTGCTGGTCTGTCTGTCTATATGTCTATCTGCTGATCTGTAAGTCTGTCTATTTGTCTATTTGCTGGTCTGTCTGTCTATATGTCTATCTGCTGAACTGTCTGTCTGTCTATATGTCTTATCTGCTGAACTGTGTCTGTCTATATGTCTTATCTGCTGAACTGTGTCTGTCTATATGTCTTATCTGCTGAACTGTGTCTGTCTATATGTTTATCTGCTGAACTGTGTCTGTCTATATGTCTATCTGCTGAACTGTGGTCTGTCTATATGTCTATCTGCTGAACTGTGAGTCTGTCTATTTGTCTATTTGCTGGTCTGTCTGTCTATATGTCTATCTGCTGATCTCTAAGTCTGTCTATTGGCTGGTTCGTCTGTCTATATGTCTATCTGCTGAACTGTGAGTCTGTCTATTTGTCTATTTGCTGGTCTGTCTGTCTATATGTCTATCTGCTGATCTCTAAGTCTGTCTATTGGCTGGTCTGTCTGTCTATATGTCATCTGCTGAACTGTGAGTCTGTCTATTTGCTGGTCTGTCTGTCTATAAAACATTCTATAGGGACATTTAATCCATCAGCCTTACTGACCAATAGTGGAGGCTCCTCATGCTCCCCTGATTGTAACATTGGGAGTGGCGGGGGCCCCCAAGGTGGGGATGGGAGGGGCCCTTCCTAACTTCTTATTGACAGTGCAGTTTGGTTACAAGGATGCTTGTAATTTACAGGCTCCTTGAAGTGTGAGAACAAACACATATGGCAGCTCCCTCTCATCCTTGCGTGTTGAGTAGATTGGCTTTGTCTCTCCGCCAGGGATCTCTGTGTCTGACTGACGTTTTGATATTTCTCATTATTCTGAACATTTGTACAAATCTCTTGGGGCAGAGACCACATGAAAGGAGCTTGTTACATTGACTCCAGTTATTTCTGGGCCCTTTTATGGCTCTTTGATCTGCATTTGTCTGTTTCACTGCTGACACAGTCTGGGGATCTGTACCACAACTTGGATCTAAAGCTACAAACTGCAGAATTCAGGGATATTGTTCAGTATTAGGCAAAGGAGCTTTATCAGTGTTTCTATTCGACACTTGGCCCTATACCCACCCTGGTACCTTAAGGAATTTCCCAGAAGTCTCTGCATCCTGGGACTTCTTATCTAGAGATACATAAAAGTCAATGTCTTTATGTATATATATGTATGTATGTATGTATGTCTGTATGTATGTGTGTATGTGTGTGTATGTATGTATGTATGTATGTGTATGTATGTAGTTATGTATATGGATAATGTCTGTATGTATTTATATGTATGTGATTTATATCTATGTGTATAATGTATATGTATGTATATGTATGTATGCATGTATATTTATGTATTGTATGTATGTATGTATGCATATGTATGTATGTCTGATATGTATGTGTATGTATGTATGTATGTATGTATATGGATATATGTCTGTATGTATTTATATGTATGTGATTTATATCTAGTATGTATATGTATGTATGCATGTATATTTATGTATGTATGTATGTATGCATATGTATGTATGTCTGTATGTATGTGTATGTATGTAGTATGTAATGGAGATATGTCTGTATGTATTTATATGTATGTGATTTATATCTATGTATGTATATGTATGTATGCATGTATATTTATGTATGTATGTATGGGGTGTGTATGTATGCATGTATGTGTATGTATGTATATGTATGTATGTGTGAATGTATATATGTATGTATAGTATGTATGTATTTATATGTATGATGTATGTATGTATATGTATGTATGTATGTCTATGTATGTGTATATGTATGCGTATGTATGTCTGTATATGTATGTATGTATATGTATGTCTGTATGTATGTATGTATATGTATGGGTATGTATGTGTGTGTGTGTATGTATGTATGTGAATGTGAAATAATAAAATACAAGAAAGTTATACAAAGGAAAAAATTCATAAATAGTTCAGAGCATAAATATATAATTATATAAAATATAACTATGTAAGTACTACAGCCTTGCCTCAAGAGGAAAGGAAGTCCCTGCCCCATAGAGCTTACAATCTATTTAGGAGGGTAAAATACAGATACCAAGGAAAATGTATTTATATATGCATGTTCCAGAAAAACTTCTGGAACATACATGATGAGACTGGTCTGTCGTTTTAGGACCTGAAAAACATTTGTCTACTTTACAACTTTTACAAATCAGATTTACCTCTCTTATTCAACACTTTTTAAAGGGACACTATACTGAAAAAATTACTTTGCCTCATCTTAATCTATAATTGAATACATGTAAGTAGCACTTACTCTGATTTGCGTGTGTTGCTGCATGCCTTCAATCCAGCACACATTTTTTTAGGATGAATATTACAGATATACCATGACCAGGATGGATGAATATTACAGATATAACATGACCTGGATGAATGAATATTACAGATATACCATGATCCGGATGAATGAATATTACAGATATACCATGACCCGAGAATGAATATATACACATATACCATGACCTGGATGGATGAATATTACAGATATACCATGACCTGGATGGATGAATATTACAGTTATACCATGACCTGGATGGATGAATATTACAGATATACCATGACCTGGATGAATGAATATTACAGATATACCGTGACCTGGATGAATGAATATTACAGATATACCTTGACCTGGATGAATGAATATTACAGATATACCATGACCTGGATGGATGAATATTACAGATATACCGTGACCTGGATGGATGAATATTACAGATACACCATGACCTGGATGAATGTATATTACAGATATACCATGACCTGGATGAATGAATATTACAGATATCCCATGACCTGGATGAATGAATACAACAGATATACCATGACCTGGATGGATGAATATTACAGATATACCATGACCTGGGTGAATGAATACAACAGATATACCATGACCTGGATGAATGAATATTACAGATATACCATGACCTGGATGGATGAATATTACAGATATACCATAACCTGGATGGATGAATATTACAGATATACCGTGACCTGGATGGATGAATATTACAGATATACCATGACCTGGATGGATGAATATTACAGATATACCATGACCTGGATGGATGAATATTACAGATATACAGACACTGGATGGATGAATATTACAATATACCGATGGCCGGGATGGATGAATATTACAGATATACCACATGACCTGAGGATGGATGAATATTACAGATATACCATGACCTGGATGGATTATATACAGATATACCATGACCGGATGGATGACTATTACAGATATACCGTGACCTGGAGATAGAGTGAATATTACAGATATACCATGACCTGGATGGATGAATATTACAGATATACCATGACCTGGATGGATGAATATTACAGATATACCATGACCTGGATGGATGAATATTACAGATATACCATGACCTGGATGGATAATTACAGATATACCATGACCTGGATGGATGAATATACAGATATACCGTGACCTGGATGAATGAATATTACGATATACAGACCGGATGGATGAATATTACAGATATACCATGACCTGGTGATGAATATTACAGATAACATGACCTGGATGAATGATATACAGATAACCATGACCTGGATGGATGAATATTACAGATAGACCATGACCTGGATGAATGAATATTACAGATTAACCAGACCTGGATGGATGAATATTACAGATATACCATACCTGGATGAATGAATATTACAGATATACCATGACTGGATGGATGAATATTACAGATATACCATGACCTGGAGGATGAATTACAGAATACCATGACCTGATGATGAATATTACAGATATACCATGACCTGGATGGATGAATTAGAATATTACAGATATACAGCGGATGGATGATATACAGATAATCCGTGACCTGAAACTCCACAGCAAAACAAACTAAATCTTTTCAAACCATTGACTTTAATGGGTTTGTTTCCGATCTATAGAATTTTAGAACTTTACCTAAGGTTCTGTTGTTCGAAAACTGATCATATACTGACAAGTGTAATGTATATTATCGGAACTACATATATCTGTCATGAAGTTTCCCTTTAAACAGTTTCATGCATTACCAGTAATATCCAGTATTAGTTCCAATTCTTTTGCATGATCCAATTGTACTTAAAATGGCCCCAGACGATGAACTGTTTTACAATTGAGTTTCCGATCACATGATCACATCGTACACTCCAGTTAGGTGAGAAGATTTCCTGTAACGTCTGCTTAAGACCATCATTTTGGTGTTGGTAAAAATAATCAGACAAATCATGTTACGATCACTGCGCTGTCTAGATGCGATATTCCCGCATTGCGAATTACGTCTAAAAGTCACGTTAATTGTCATTAACGGAACCTTAAGATGTAACTTTGCGATGACAGCTCTCAGTTTTTTAACTGTTTTTTAACTGTTTACTTGGTAACAAAAGTCAAGCACTGAATTCTGGGTACTCAGGTGCAAAATGATGTTCTTGTAGCCATTGGTATGGAAACTGGAACTCCAGCACCTGATCTACATCACAGCTGTTTCGTCTGTGCCCAGGGCAATGTGGAATAAGAATGCTATTAGGATGTTATTAGGATATTATTACAGTGCTATTAGGATATCTGTTGTATTTAATTAGATCACTGGACTTGAAGTTTAGTTCTTGAAGACGTTTCGCTAGTCATCCGACTGGATCTCTCAATTCAGAATGACTTGTACAAGAATCTGTGGCAATATTGTACCCTGGAAAATCCAATTAGCATATCACAGCCAGGTGTTAAGGGCGTGATTGGATAGTGGCTAAGAGGTGTTATAGGAACGCCCCAGAGTAAGGTGTCAAATAGCATTGTACATGGCAGACAGTTGGTGTCGAACCCCCCCACCTCTATTTAGGCTTGGTTTCTTTATTTTCATAAATGGCCTCCCTAACACCTCTCTTGAACCAGTCACGTTCCTTTGCCAATATGTTAACATACAATCTTCAAAGGTATGTCCTTTATCCTTAGATGCAGGTACACGGCTGAGTCCTGACCCGAGGATTGGCTCTTCTGTGCTGGGCGATACGTTGATCCAGTTTGCTGTTTGGCTCCCCCACATACAAATCAGAGATTCTTCACTGCACTGCACTGCGTATATGATGTCACTCTTCACTGCACTGCACTGCGTATATGATGTCGCTTTTCTTGTGTTTTGGTATTGGGTCTTTCGGATGTACAATGTGCCCTCAGTGTGTTGTTCGGTTTAAGCAGACAGGGATATGGTGTTTTTTTGAAAATTCTTCTTAATTTCTCGGAGACCCCTGCTACATATGGGATGACCATGTTCTTCTCCTGTCTTGCTTTTCCCCTTCACTGTTGGTATTCGTGTTCTTTTCTTTCCTTCTACTTCTTTTGACAAGGCCCAGTCTGGATATCCACAAGGTTAAGGGCTCCTCTGAGAGTTTAATTTCTTTAGCCTTTCGCCTCTGTGCTAGTGGGGATGTTCTCGGCTCTGTGTTGCAGGGTTCTGATGACCCCCAGCTTGTGATCTAAAGGGTGGGTGGAGTCAAAATCTAGTCGATGACTAGCGAACGTCTTCAAGAACTAAACTTCAAGTCCAGTTGATCTAATTGAAACACGATATACCATGACCTGGATGAATGAATATACAGATATACCCATGACTGGATGGATGAATATTACAGAATATACCATGACCTGGATGGATGAATATTACGATATACGTGCAGGATGAATGAATATTACAGATATACCATGACCTGGATGGATGAATATTACAGATATACCGTGACCTGGATGAATGACTATACAGATATACCGTGACCTGGATGAAGAATATTACAGATTATCCATGACCTGGATGGATGAAATTACAGATATACCATGACCTGGATGAGAGAATAGTCACCAGATATATTACGTGACCTCGGATGAAGTGAATATTATCCAGATATACCATGACCTGGATGTGGGCTGAATATTAAGATATACCTGACCGGATGGATGATATTACGATATACCATGACCTGGATGATGAATATTACAGATAAACCATGACCTGGATGATGAATATACGATATACCATGACCGATGGTACTGATGAATTTACAGATATACCATGACCTGGATGAATGAATATTACAGATATACGTGACCTGGATGGATGAAATATAACCTGATTATACCATGACCTGGATGGATGAATATCTAAAGATATACCATGACCCCTGGTATGATGAATATTAAGATATACCATGACCTGGATGATGAATATTACAGATATACCATGACCTGGATGAATGACATATACAGATATACCATGACCTGGATGGATGAATATTACACGATATACCTGACCTGGATGAGTAATATTACAGATATACCATGACCTGGATGACTGAATATTACAGATATACATGACCTGGATGGATGAATATTACAGAGATATACCCGACCTGGAGATGAATATTACAGCATTACACATGACCTGGATGAGAATATTACAGATATACCATGACCTGGATGATGAATATTACAGATATACCATGACCTGGATGGATGAATATTACAGATATACCATGACCTGGTGTACGATTGAAATATTACAGATATACCATATTTACCATGACCTGGATATGACATATTACACGACACCCTTCATACCATGACATCCGACCTGGAGAATATATTACAGATATACATGACCATGACCTTATGACATATTACAGATATTACAGACCTGGATGAATAAATATTACAGATATACCATGACTGGGATGAAAAATATTACAGACTATACCTAAGACCTGGATGGATGAATATTACAGATATTACCGTTGACCGGGAATGATCGACATATTACAGATATACTCACTGGACCTGGCCATCGACCCCCCTACTCGAATCTTAAAAGCATACCTGGGACTGGACTTATGATTATAAATTATCGACCCAGATCCATACCACGCGGATGAAAACACTATTACAGACTATTACACACCCGGACCTGGCCCCTGACCCCATCATGAATATACAGCATACTACCCATGACACCTGGATGGCTTTCCATGAACTTCTTATCAGACCTATACCCATGCTCGATACGGGCATGAATCAGAATACTTACACGATATACACCATGACCCCTGCGCATGACTTATGAATCATGTACAGATTTTCTTCTCTCAGCCCATGACCTGGATCCGGATGACTATACCAATATATTACCCCCGTGACCTGGCATGGATGATTATTACGATTCCTTTATACAATGACATTGTAGAATGCAACCATACAGCATTTATACAGTGACCTGGATTGATTATGAATATTTACAGACTATTCATACATGACCTGGATTGGATTGCAGAAAAAAACCTTCACAAGCATGTTATTAGGCATCATCATCAAAGTGTACTTAGGACCGTTATTTTACCGGATCGGGGGGGGTTTTTTGCATTCCTCTGGATCAACAGTAGGCAGGAAATGAGGATATGCTAGATGGGTTGGAATGGATGGACGTAATTGTCTTTAGTCAACCGCAAATACGGTACTATACTGACTGTACTGGTTACTAAACTATAATGTATTACTGATATATACATTTTTTTCACTCTATTACCTAATTATTATTGATGGTACACGGTTATTTATTATTATAACCCAGTTTAATGTTTATAACGTTATCTGGATTACACCATTATACTATGATTATGACAACCCAGGCCAAGTTAAGTTAATAGGGGATATGCTGGGTTTACGGACCCAGAGGATACATATAATACATGTCTATCATCCAACGTTATCATGGTATTAAAGAAAACAGACATCATTCGAGTTGAACATTGCTGATGATTCACTAAGGGACCCACCCACCCCCACCCCAGTGCCAGTACAGGGAGAAAACTCCCCTGTATCATCACCACTTCCTGTTATCCTGCTAAGTGATACATCCCTGTTACATTGTATCCAAGCGTCAGGGGTTCTCTATGGACATGAGCCCTTCCGGCATCTCTACTATAAACACATTCATGAAAACATCTGGCTAATGGGCTTTTGTGGGGAAAGGGATTCCGAGGCTGGATCAGGAGTACAGGGCAATTAAACACCAAGAGTTTGGGGTTTATTAATGAACTGGGCATTAACAACAAGAGATCATTTCTGCTTGTGTATATTACATGTATGGATTAGAACTGCCAATGGCTTTCAAAGGCTGGGAACAAATGTCGGATTATTCAAGCTCAATTGACTGGTCATCTTTAAGAACTGAATGGGCTGGCCTGACGTCTGAGAAAACTTTGTCTGATTTTAACATATGGATGGGAGTGCCATATAGATTCTTTTACACCTGCAGGTTATTTAATGTCTTTGTTGCTGCCCCTGGAGATGATAACATCAATAGAAAAAAAAAACTGTGCAACAGTAACAAAACACAGAAAAGAAAACTTTTACTACTGTCCCTTTAAAATACCTTTACCGCAGCTAAACAGAAGTGTCCCGTCTAATAGCAATTAAAGGGGCCCGGCCACAATGTACAGTATTACGGGACCCATAGGAGGCCACAAAGCAATGTTACAGTTATTACGGGACCCGTACGGAGGCAGCAATGTACAGATATTACGGGACCCATAGGAGGCAAGCAATGTGACAGTTATTACGGGACCCATAGGAGGCCAGCACTGTACAGTTATTACGGGAACCCTAGGAGGCCGCAATGTTAAAGTTATTACGGGACCCCGTAGGAGGCCGCAATGTACAGTGATTACGGGACCCATAGGAGGCCAGCAATTGTACAGTTATTACGGGGACCCGTAGTAGGCCAGCATGTACATTATTACGGGGACCCATAGTGAGGCCACATGCTACAGTTATTACAGACCCATAGGAGCAAGGCAATGTACCAGTTAGTACGGACCCATAGGAGGGGCCAGGCAATGTACAGTTATTACGGCCCATAGGAGGCCAGCAATGTACAGATATTACGGGGGGGGGGGGAAACCCCCCCCGTAGGAGGCCAGCATGTTACAGTTCACTTTACGGGACCCGTAGAGGCCAGCAATGTACAGTTATTACGGGACCCGTAGGAGGCCAGTCAATGTACAGTTATTACGGGACCCGTAGGAGCCAGGCAATTGTACAGTTATTAGGGACCAGTGGATGGCCAGCATGTACAGTTATTACGGACCATAAGGAGGCAGCAATGTACAGTTATTACGGGACCAAGGGACCCAGAGGAGGCCGGCATGTACAGTTCTTCGGAACCATAGGAGGCCAGCAATGTACAGTGATTACGGGCCCATAGGAGGCCGCAATGTACCAGTTATTACGGGACCATAGGGAGGGCAGCAATGTACGAGTTTTACGCGGCCCCATAGGAGGGCCAGCATGTACAGTTATACGGGACCATAGGAGGCCAGCAAATGTACAGATATTACGGGACCCGTAGGAGGCCAGCAATGTACAGATATTACGGGACCCGTAGGAGGCCAGCAATGTACAGTTATTACAGAATTACCCTCCTAGGGATGGCAAAATCTTGGTAGACACCGCAATGTAAAATGGTTTTCCTATTCAGCCATATTCGTGCAGAGCCTCATATCCGGTCACGTTATATTGTGATGTCATTGCTGATGGAATATGGCATTTGGTATGTTGTTAATGAGAAGAGAGATGATGTAATGACTAATGAGCATGATGATGTGAAAAGATAAACTAATTGTCAAGCTAATTTGCTGAATGATGAATGAATTATCCTTCCCTCCCTCCTAAGCCACTTACCGGCCCATAGTCGCAAGTGAACCAAACTTCTCTGTCGCAGGAGGTGACAGTCGCAGGGAGTAGCCGGTCCTTCTCCACCAACCACACACGATCCCCCTAATAGAGAGAAGAGAAAGGGCACATTAGATTTATCAAAGGTATCAATGGACAAAACAGAACATAAATTAAATTGTATAGGACCAATATCCTAATAACTAGTGTCCACAAAGGGTTAGAAAGAACAGGAATTTGGCTTTTTCAAGCCAAATTAATCACAGCATTGCACAGAGCAACCAGCAGAGCCGACCCCACAGAGGCAGAGGGGGTGGAGCATCCACTCTATTAAAAAAGAATGTATCCCCTACTGTAAATTATAAGGATATTAGAAGTCACTGAGGAGTTCTGTGTCCATATAAAGGTACAAGGACACAGACTGAGTTATACAGGGAACTCTGGGTACCACTCATGTATTATAAGGGATAATGTATCCCCTACTGTAAATTATAAGGATATTAGAAGTCACTGAGGAGTTCTGTGTCCATATAAAGGTACAAGGACACAGAATGAGTTATACAGGGAACTCTGGGTACCACTCATGTATTATAAGGGATAATGTATCCCCTACTGTAAATTATAAGGATATTAGATGTCACTGAGGAGTTGTGTGTCCATATAAAGGTACAAGGACACAGACTGAGTTATACAGGGAACTCTGGGTACCACTCATGTATTATAAGGGATAATGTATCCCCTACTGTAAATTATAAGGATATTAGATGTCACTGAGGAGTTCTGTGTCTATATAAAGGTACAAGGACACAGACTGCGTTATACAGGGAACTCTGGGTACCACTCATGTATTATAAGGGATAATGTATCCCCTACTGTAAATTATAAGGATATTAGAAGTCACTGAGGAGTTCTGTGTCTATATAAAGGTACAAGGACACAGACTGAGTTATACAGGGAACTCTGGGTACCACTCATGTATTATAAGGATAATGTAACCCCTACTGTAAATTATAAGGGTATTAGAAGTCACTGAGGAGTTCTGTGTCTATATAAAGGTACAAGAAAACGGTCTAAAAGAAAGAAAATGGCAGCTCCCACCCATATGTATAAATATAAATATAAAGAGAAGGAATGTTCTGTACACACAATAAGCTATACCCTCATACTGTACGGTCTAAGGGAAACAATATGGCAGCTCCACTAACAGTTTTCCCCTCATCTATAAATACTTATTTAAAGGGACGGTATAGTGAAGGAAATAATTCCCTTTCTAGGTTTCCATACGCATCGCCATTTGTCTGGGGCCATTACAATAGCTGCTTTTTTTTTTTTTTACGCTTGCCAATAACATTTTTTCAGACAAAGGGTCCCTTTCTGATACGAGGGCCCCAAGCTACAGCCCTATTAATTTTCCTACCATTAGGGGGAAACAAAATAAATAAAACCATCAAAATGAATTTTACGTCTCGGCCTAATTATTTCTTCTTTTAATTTACTCGGATTCCCAGCGAACGGACTTTTTCTTTTGGGGGGATTAATTTATTTGCCTCTTCTACCCAAACGTATACTCTGATCGCTATTAAAATGGCGTCCTGCTGTTATTCCAAATTAGAGGTTATTAAATTTACCTAACAAACTAAACAGGAGAACGGGTTGAAACGTATCCGAACAAACAAGTTGTAAATTAGTGGAAACGTTTATTGATGTCAAAAATGAGAAAATAATTTCGCTATTCGCATTATCTTCAATGAGGGAGAAAAAACGAGGGCCCGACTGAAGGTCAAAGCTCTAGTAAAGCACAGGGGGGGAGCGTTGGGGATGAAATGGCCATTATTTAAATACAAACCAATTATTATTAAATTGCATATAAACGGTTACAAATCGTTTTTTTTTTTTTTTTTTTGTCATCAAGAATATTAAATTTTAAAAACAACATCAAAGGGGAGTTTCTAAGTTCCCAATCAAACCTTTTAGTTGTATAAAAATCTGCAAAGTGAAAGGAAGGCATAGAGTTACAGGAGCAACCAATCAAACGGCGGCTTTCATTGCGTGAGGACTGTTGAACCTATATAAACTCTTTGCTAACTGGGTTTGCTCTTGGTAAATAGCCCAGAGGTGGAAATCAACACATGTAGGGGTCGATTTACAGATTTACGTCTTAAACCAGCTTTAACTGATGTACCAAGGGTAATGTTAGCTGCATGCTAACTTTGAGATGGAATCTTTAATGCCAGCAGACAGCTGGGGTTTAAAAATTCAAAATGGCCTAACCTGATTCAGGATGCATAGAGATATGCTATTGGCTCAATGCATTGCCTTAAGGGGGCGATAGAGAGCAATAGGGACTTGCTATACATCACCCCAATAGTCCTTTAATTTCATAAATCACAACTGTAAAGGTAGATAATGAATCAAGGGAAGCTACAATGGAAGGAAGAACAGTAAAGATCTACACGAAGCAAATATAGAAAACACAGACACAGAGGGGGAAGAAGGAAATTAAAGTGGGACAGACAGGAGGGCAGTTCCATAGCACACATACATATGGCACATGCTGTTAGGTCTTCACACTTAATGTCCAATTTTAATTACCTTGTCGCCTCTACAGTTGTTTAACCCTAAGTTATTGAGGGGCAACTTCCCGTCCAGCATGTGCGGAGGTTGCTGCTCTCGCTGTATTTGCTCTCGCATTTTCCGAGCCTCTTGAATGGCTTTCATTACCGTGTCCTGGTCCCCAAACAGGGACGGTGAATTGAGGCTAGAAAGGATGTCTAGGATCCAAATATACAGAAAAGGAAATCATTTAAAAGAAATAGTGAATCATGGCAACATGTGTGATTGGTAAGATTAAACCATTCCCAAATAATTAACAGTTAATTAATAGTTCAGTCCCAATTAATAACATAAAGTAAAACTAAATAAAAAAAATTGTATACAGTGTTGGTATATTTTATTAAAAATATAGATTTTTTTTGACCCGGAGTTTGCACTTCCTGTCTGAAGTCTTTTTTTTTCTGCACTTCCTGTGGCAGGATGTTCTACTTCCTGTCGGAACTTTTTTGCCCTCACTTCGTACTGTTCTATACAGTATAACAGAAATGAAAATCTCTTCAAACATAGGGGGCAATACTATTGCTGCTCGCCCACCCATGATGGTGTATTTAAAGACATGGTAAAAAATGAGGTCATCCACCTACCTAGAGATGACCCTCTTATAGGGCTTGGGATGCCGCTTTTGCTTGAGAGACTCACAGGGCTTGTTTTGTTGACTGCGAAGAGGTTCTGCGTGGGTGAGGTTGGTGATTTTACTGGTTCGGCCGTTTTCGGCCGCGCAGACAAATTCAGAGGCTGATTTGCTTCCTCCTATACAAGATCATCATAAATACTTATTAAAACAAGACAATCATCGCACATTATCACTTAAGGTGACCCATAGACACTACAATCGGGGTTGTACAATCTACAGATCGTACAATCAAAATGGATGTGAATCCCCCCCCAACTGTCCCAAGAACAGATGATGGCCCTCCGACCAATTGAATTTATTCATTTGTTGTACTTATAATGTGCAGTAACTGTTGACATATTAACAGCCCAGAATCCCTTGTGGGAATATAACACATAATGAATAATTTCAGGGGTAATGTAGCAGTAGGGAAACCCTGTCATATTTGCATAGTTCCTGCCTACGCAGACTGTGCCAGCCAACATAGCCTGGCATAGCAGAGACTTCCAGCAGATAGTATGTGTGTTTTAGGTTACACAAGGAAAATGTTAGTCAGTCAGAGAAGGTTTAGTTTGGGTCCGATCCATCTGGCACCTCCACACTCAACATTAGATGTACTGTGTTGTATATACTTAACACTGAATCACTAATGTTTGGTCTGAATATTCTATGACTTTGGATGTTTTATAGTCGAGCACCAGAGAAAGTGAATAAGTTTTCTTATTTCATTTTATGGAAAACACGTGAAGCCAATAAATAAATTTTATAATATACACAGTATAGAAACATAAATTACATTATTATATAAACAATAATGTAATTTATTATAAAAAAATCTATTTTATATATATATATATATATATATAAATTAAATTATTATTATTATACAATAAATAAATCTACACACACAGCCCTACAACCTAAACCTATAAACCCTGTTCCTGAGTGGTCTCTATACACAAGGAAATCAAAAAGATTTGATTGGTCCTTTTTTTAGTCACTTACCCATCATTCTATGGGAATGTGTCACATGGTATAACCCAATCAGATAAGATAAAACACCGCCAGATAAGGGGAACCCTTTCAATAAACTACTTGTTACAGGTCCCATAGTTCAGCTTGATTTTTTTTTTTTTAACATAACATAAGACTAAGCTGCTACGATAATCATACATCCTAGAACGGTAGCAGCACATGATTGCATCATGTAGGAGTGAGGCGAATGATGTCATAATTATTACTCTATAATAATTAACATTTCTATATAGCAATCATAGTAACAAGTAGTGATGGTCCAGTTCGCGGATCCGCGGCGGATTTACCTCGTTCGCGAACGGGGGATATTGCGGATTTTCTGGTTTTCTGCATTCCGAACTTTTCCGAACCGTGTTTTCGAAAATTTTCGAAATTTCGAAGAATCCCCGTATTTTCGAAGAACAGATTTTGCAGAACTTTCATTTTAATAAGTTTTAATGGGTCCGCTCGCGGATTTTCGAATTTTCGAATTTTTTCAAGGACCCTCCACTCAACAAGGAACCCAATTCCCCGTCAAGACCCTTTCTTCTCTACCCTTAACCTCCCACTGTCCCGTTATTACAGCCCATTTTCACCTGTAACATTATATCACATAAACTTTCTCTTAAATCCGAATCCACTAATGTTTTTTTTTTTTCCCTCCAGATTTTTCCAGCAGATTCAGCGGAAAATCTCAGGGATTGTTCTCCTTCCCGTTTCTAATCGTGGGCTACAAAGCTCCCTCTTCTAAATCTGATTCCCCGTATTATAAACTACGGTTACTTCGGGTCTTGTAAAGGAGGATAAAGACGAAGGGTGTTTGTATGGATGGTTTTAACCCTTTAAAGTTTCGTGTCATAGCGAGAGAATCGATTTGGAACACCAGATTCTATGGCGTTTGAATCGGCGCCTTGGTAGCTGCCAAGAAATCTTCCCACTCCGACTATTAAAGCTTTTGAGAACCCAACTGAAAAAACAAATTTTATGTTCTTTTACTCTATTAAAATTATTTACGTTTTTTTCTCTGGTCGGAGCAGTGGAACACAAACTTTTCTTTGGAACTGATCCACCTTTATACTTCTTTATCCCCCCACCTTCTTTTTGCTTGAAATGAAGAAATTCAGCCCCCGTATCACTGTATCCAGTCCCCAAAGCCCTGAATAAAAATCCCTGCACTTGGCTACGGGCATCTGATGGACGAACAGCTCATAGGGGCAGCAGCAAAGCCCCCTGACACATGTTAAGTGTCTGGAACACGTCTCCTAACCCAGCTGAGCTGAACTTTCCATGACAACAGGTTTTCTTTTAATAAAACACGTTTCGTTCCATTGAGTTCAATAAAACTGGAATATTTTTTCCTCTGTTCTCTAAAACAAACAGAGGTTATAAAAGTTACCAGGTACTTTAAATGTAATACAGCACTGTGTGTATAGAGAACGTCAGGACCACCCACTGACACATGCATAAGGGTCATTCACCAATCAGGAAAGGGCAGCATGATAATTTATATCTAGAACACCAATGAATGAATGTGGAGGTCAATGGACTAAAGTAGGTCAGTGGGTTACACCCAGTGCAGGTTCAGATAGATATTTGGGGATGTAAAGTTCTTCATCCCCATGAAAGACTGGGCATGCATTTCCCATTCCCTATATTGATATGGGCACAATGGAGATAAATACTAACATCCCAACCTACAAGCAAATACTACCTGCCTTAGTATCATAAACTCTTCTATATTGATAGTTTTGCTGTAGCTGGAATGGTGACAGTATGTCAACTGTATGGTGGGAAATTCCCTCTCTCAATGCTGCCTCATAGGGATTACTGAGCATGCTTGCCCTCACAGAGAGTCAGATAGTCTGGCAGGGGGCTGGGGGACTGAGCTTGAGCAAATCAAGTACTGGATTGAAATCATGCAGCAACACAAACACATCAGAGTAAGTGCTGCTTACATGGATTCATTTATAGATTAAAATGAGGCAATTCCTTTGTACACAGAAAAAAGTTCCTCTCTCTTCTCATTGGTGGGTGACATGAAATGTTTATCCATCATTGCAAAGGAAAACTTGTCATAATCTATAATGTTTTCTTTATTGAAATAACACTCACTATTACTGCTTGTGGAGGTCCCATACACTAAGTTAGATTGTCAGTTCCTAAGACCAGAGATGAACTTGGTCTCTCCTCGTTATAATTACTCACCAGCTGTGGTTATTCCCTGTACAGCACTGACTACATGATCAGTATTAAGCAAACCAACTCCCCATTATTCACCCACAACCGACTATTGGGTTTACCCTTACCTTAATGTGAGCTACTGGGCTCGTCACTCTTTTCTCACTTTTCATGCCAGTGGGCGACAATGTTCCTGTAGCATTTGGGGTCTGGGGTGTTGTCGGCATCTTGGCGCCAGGGGACATTTGCATGCTGGCTAACTGGGCTGCGTACAGTTGCTGCGAATAGAAACGAGAGCCGTTAGGTTGATTACGATGCAGAGAACCTGCGAACGCCTGTGAAACACTAAAGACGGAGTCACTTTTACAGTGAACCATTGTCGTGTCTATTTTTGCACTTTGTGGTTTCTTCAAAGCTTCCTGTTTGTTACTTTAAAAACATTTAGATTGATTGCTAATAGCAACACAATCTGTCAGGGACAGGGGTCGTTCCCATCTTAGCATTGCCTGTCCTTTAATATCTCTTTTTAGAAGATGATGATTATTGTCTTGTTTTATTTGCAGATGAAACAAATAAAAAAGATATCCCCTTCGGATGTTTGGGAACTACAATTCCCAGCATCCAGAGACACAGATCTAAAGGTATAATGGTTTGTGTGGTCACACATGCCTGCACTATAGGTATTATTCTGCATCTGACATGCATGGTTTAAACTAAAGCCATTGCAGTAAAAACAGTTTACATGTAAAGCAAGAATAAATGCACTCTCACCAGTAGGGGGCCACATTTTACAAGAACCTTGGCTTGTGGTCTGCTCATTGGAGCAATCATGGCTGCACCCATAAAAAACACATTGGCCAATGCTCCCTGCACAGAACAGACTGTACCCTCATGTTACTTATATTCATAGTAAAATAAATGGAAAGTAAATTGTGCATTAACTGTAACTAAACCCATAATGAATCCTTCTAGGGCAGATTCTCTCATTCTCTCCTATAGAGAAGCACACTGAGCATGTCTGAAACAGAGGCATAAAGGAGGAGGAGGAGCTAGAGGGAGGCTGCTGCAGGGAAATAGTTTTCTGATACAGAATGTCAGAAATGAAGTTGAATTAGCATTATTATTCTCATTTAACCTTTATGGGGCTACGTACCGAGAGCCGCTATCCCTCTCTATTGGCTTTTTTTAGGCAAAGCACTGAGCCAAAAGTGTCTGTCTGTGCATTGAAAATGAGGTTTACCCATTCGGAATCTTTAATGCCAGCTATTTGGCTATCAATCGACAGAACAAATATCTAAATCTTACATTTTTTTAAAATAAAAACATGTTGGAAATAACGAATAAAAATGAATTAAAATTAATCTTCGAATTCCATCCCTCATTAACCATCAGAATGAGAGTTAATTTCCCCTTTAAGCTGTGACACCCGTTGCCACTAAACTTTCAAACTCTCTGTCCAACACAACGAGCTCTGTAATGGGAGGTTTCATTGATGTAAAATCCTCCTCCCCCCCCCCCCCCAACTTGGTTCCTTGCTATTGATGCTTTAAACTATCGCTATGAGGAATATTTGTGCCTATGGAGACCTAGTTAAGGAACCTTAATGCTCCTCTGCTAAATAAAATATGCAAATCTGTGATTCTTTATTTATAGAGCTGAACTTTCAGAGGCAGAGACAATGAGTAATTGGGTTGTAGAATAGAGAATTCTAAAGAGGGGACTCTAAGGAACAAGGCACATTTGCATTACAGAAGTCTATATCGTTCTTCCTCCCTCCTTGTTACGAACTAGTATTGTTACAGATACAAATTAAAGGGCTTTTGTAAGGATCTAGATTAACAAGACCTGCTTTAAAGGGATCTAGATTAACAAGTTCATTCAGTTTAGACACCAACGTACAAATATTCCACTGTGTGCGTGCTAGACCAAGCCAGGAGACCTGCCCCCAAGGTTCATAGGAATAATAATGGCTGAACTCACTGAAATCCATTCCGCTTGCAGATTTGCAAGTTTTTTTAAAGAAATCAGAAAAGCCGACCCATTAAGGACAAAGGGAGTTAAAAATCCAAAAGTTCCGCCTTAAATTAAGGTATAAATAGTAATAGAAACTTACTGTAAATGGCTCAGGGACCTGGGAAATGGTCTGGGAACTCGTATCAATTCCCAAAATCTTAAAAAAAACACCGTCCAGAACCGGAAACTTTACCCGGGTTCCTGATTTCTAGAAATTGAAAAAATTGCCGATTTGTATTTGTGAATTTTCTATAATTTTTGATTTTTAAAAATTCTCGGACATTCGTTAATTATTGAAAGCAGTTCCGTTATTTGGAAAAATACGAAGAAGTCAGAAACCCGCAACGACTGATTTCCGGCGTATCCGTGTTCGTTTTAGGGGGAGATTCTTATCGTTGTGTTGATGTGTGGGGTTCAGACTTGTCTAGGTGCGCAACTCTCCATATTATACACTTGAATCTTATTTAACAAGACCTGGAACATTTTTTAGACCACATGTCGCTCTTATAAATCAATCATTTGGATGATTTCTTAAAGCCCCACGACAAATCGTATTGGGTCATTCAAGAAACGTCAGTTCAATCTCATCCAAGATTCACTGCCAGAAGAATTTGTAGTAAATGTGGGAGAATGTAACCAAGGTAAGACATATAAAAACTGGCATGGAATCAATGTCCCAATGCCAGAGGCAGGCAAGCGCTTCTGCCCATTGGTAACTGCCAAGGAACCAGATGCCATTACTTAAAAATATCTTGTGCATCTGCGTGTGGTCTGTGCCAAACCTGAGACAAGGGTGCAATGAATTGCCCGTTGACCCGTGTTGGGATGGAAAAACAATCTGTCTGAACAGTAAGGAGAGGGGTGATGGCCTTAGAGCTGCCATGGGGTTTTCTCTGTTTCAGGCCAATATATTTGACCTTGGTCCATGTGAAACTATTTCCTATTGTGCAGAAATAATCTTTTGTTTGGGACTTGGTGCTTCTCTGCAGGAAGAAAGCATCACCAAATGGATTGAATCGTGATAACCATGTCTGTTTATATAAGGGCAGTGGATGAATAATCCTTTACATACTTGATGGTATATATGATTAGACAAATTTTACAGACATGTCCGATCATCTGTGAAGATGTTTGGCTTAGCAAAAACTTTCACCAATATTTTGCACGTTCTACCAGAAAATTGAAATTTTGTCCCGAGTGTCTCTGTAAGAATTGTTCTGATGATCGGATGGTGAATTTCTATCACCTGTAAAAGCAAAACGAACTGTATACTGGTAACATCTCGCTGGATTTCATTGTTTGGCGCAGTTCAGGATATTTCCAGATACAATTGAAAAGACTTTAACAATTACATTCCTGTCGGTGTCACCAAATGGACAGAAATAATTCAGAGCCGAATAATAAAATGTGATTATTCCGGAAAGAGACGTTATCGCAGAGAATTAACAATTAGTGTCCATGTCCGACCTTATCTATCCTTGATCCTGCATCCAGTAATATCTGATACGGATTGTTACGGACCTGGGCAAGTTAATGTGTGGAATTATATGAGAAGAGTGTAGGAGAGAATATGAACTATTGTTCTGCTGTCTGGGATATCCAATATGGCAGCTCTTATATTGTTTGTCTTTAACATTATAATAGTTTTATTTAACGGATACAAACATGTGATGCAGTATAGGTATATAACTTACATACTAAGTTATATCACCATACTACACCATACTGTCTAAGGGAAACAATATGGCAGCTCCCACCCATATGTATATATATACAGAGAAGGATGTTCTGTACACACAATAAGCTATACCCTCATATTGTAATGTCTAAGGGAAACAATATGGCAGCTCCCACCCATATGTATAAATATACAGAGAAGGAATGTTCTGTACATACAATAAGCTATACCCTCATACTGTACTGTCTAAGGGAAACTATATGGCAGCTCCCACCCATATGTATAAATATACAGAGAAGGAATGTTCTGTACACACAATAAGCTATACCCTCATACTGTACTGTCTAAGGGAAACACTATGGCAGCTCCCACCCATATGTATAAATATACAGAGAAGGAATGTTCTGTACATACAAGAAGCTATACCCTCATACTGTACTGTCTAAGGGAAACAATATGGCAGCTCCCACCCATATGTATAAATATAAATATACAGAGAAGGAATGTTCTGTACACACAATAAGATATACCCTCATACTGTACTGTCTAAGGGAAACAATATGGCAGCTCCCACCCATATGTATAAATATAAATATACAGAGAAGGAATGTTCTGTACACACAATAAGCTATACGCTCATACTGTACTGTCTAAGGGAATAAGGGAAACAATATGGCAGCTCCCACCCATATGTACAAATATACAGCGAAGGAATGTTCTGTACACACAATAAGCTATACGCTCATACTGTACTGTCTAAGGGAATAAGGGAAACAATATGGCAGCTCCCACCCATATGTATAAATATACAGAGAAGGAATGTTCTGTACACACAATAAGCTATACCCTCATACTGTACTGTCTAAGGGAAACAATATGGCAGCTCCCTTATATTTAAATACCAACACAAAGAGTTGTTAAGGCACAAATTGGCACAAAATTCCGTATACATTTAACTACAGTTGTTACATTTGCGACTCAATGCCACAGAGAAGCTCGGCTATAGGAGCTGACAATCTAAATGGGACACGAGACGGGTAAGATCCGGAATGCGCTTTTATCGCTTTATTATATTCTGTTCATTCAGGAAGGCAACAAATCTGCACGGAATCAAAGCGAATATAAAGTATTCATGGGAGCCGCGTTCAGTTTCCTGTACAACCGGCTGAGCTGCCCCTGCCCTGGGTATAAATAATGTTTCATTTGAAAGAGAATAAACTATGTCCCCCAACAAACAGCAGAATCTTGTGATATTCAAATGGCTCTTCCTTTCATTCTTCTGAAGCTGCCACCTAATAATGCGAAGCCACTGCCCCCAAACCCCTCCAGAGGGGGACGTGCCGAGCACAGACAGGACGGGGTTGGACCCGCAGAACAAAGGACTGCAGCCTGACCGTACAGAACACAGGGGGAGACCGAGAACTTTCCTCTGTTTCACCTCATTTCTTTCAGACGTAGAGACTGATGTCAAAACCCTTTCCTATAGAGTATTCCAACTGGGCCTTCGAGAACGGATTGGACACAACTCAGTGACTCGGTTAATACCTTTGTCCATTTGAGCATTTAATGATCCATTGAAATATCGCTTAGTTAGGGAGAAATTCAGCAAATATCCCATCGCCATTCGCTACCTGCGCCGTTCCCAGATGGTTACGCGACAGCTTTGAAAATGCAGCTCTCTGACTTTATCGCATGCCTGCGGGGCAGACCTTTAATCAGCGTTAATTAAACGGAGCCCTGTAGGATACTAAAGGGGGTTCGGGGAGGAGCAGTTCTCCATCTTTATAGGCAAATAAAACACCAGCCAGTTTCTTTATTCCTGGTAATAGTCTATGGCACATTATTACAGCTTAGGGTGGTAGAGGTAAAAATTCTCAAGTCTGCCCTGTTGGTTTGACCCACAAGGGTGTGGAAATAAAATCCCAGAACAAGGGACGGGTAATGCCAAGATGTGGTGGAAAAGTATTGCCAGGGGGTTAATATAAATTAAACCGTTTCCGGAGAAGAAATAACCAAGAATTGAAAGTGTCCTATAAACTTTAATTTTGGTGTAAAAAGTCCCCTCCACGTGCATTGGGCACAAGCGACACCCAATCGGTTATCTGCAAACACACAATAACCACGATGCACAGCACCCAATTGGCACCCATATGTATAAATATACAGAGAAGGAATGTTCTGTACATACAAGAAGCTATACCCTCATACTGTACTGTCTAAGGGAAACAATATGGCAGCTCCCACCCATATACATGAACATACAGAGGTGTATTAGTATCCTAATAGTAAGAACGCTCCTATGAGTGACCCCAGTACAGACATTACCGTAGCTCCATATGGATATTTACCCCTCCCCTCTCGGTCTATTTGCAGTCCCATTTGTTACTCTGTCTGGATTCTCTAGGTCTGTGTAGTGGATACTAAATGGCCCTTTGACAGTAAACAGATGTTACTAATTGTAGCCAAGGGCTCTGTTCACACTGGTGACAACAGTGTCACAATCCCTGCATGACTCCTGTGTGACTCTGTAGGGATTACTGCACATTAGGATTATCTCTGGGGGGCTACACCCACAATGCCCCAGGTTGACTATGGTGGTTTATGGACAGTTTTGGAGTTCATACAACAAAGGGTTAAGGTACATAAGGAAAAGTGGAAACATTGTTCCATTAACCATTTACTGCCCCCAGTCTTGACTCCGGGGCCACAATTTAAAAGAAAACTAAAACCATTGTTGGCGACATGCGACCCAGAGCACTATAGCTTTAATAAAACTAAAATGTATCTAAACCAAGAGAAAGGTTAAATAATCTCCTACAGTCATTGGTCAGCCCCATAACAAACCACTTATTGTTATTCCCTCTGCCTGATAACATACAGATCTTGGTTGGAACGCAGGGGTGGAACATCTCATGGTGGTGAAATATTGAAGGTAAAACCCAGGGCTGGAATCTCGTGGTGGTGGGATGTTGGAGGTAAAATGAGGGGTGGAACGCAGGGCTGGAATCTCGTGGTGGTGGGATGTTGGAGGTAAAATGAGGGGTGGAACGCAGGGCTGGAATCTCCACCACGAGACGAGATTCAGCCCTGAGTTCCACCCCTCATTTTACTTCCCAACATCCCCCACCACCACGGAGATTCCAGCCTGATTTCCACCCTCATTTACCTCAACATCCCCACCACCACGAGATTCCCAGCTGCGTTTCACCTCATTTACTCAAACATCCCACAACACGACCGATTCCAGCCCTGCGTTACACCCCTCATTTTACCTCCAAACAATCCACCACCAAGAGATTCAGCCCTGGGTTTTACTTCAATATTCACCACCATGAGATGTTCCACCCATGCGTTCCAACCAGAATCTGTATGTTCTCAGGCAGAGGGAATAACAATAAGGGGTTGTTATGGGGCTGACCAATGGATGTAGGAGATTATTTAACCTTTCTCTTGGTTTAGAACATTTAGTTTTATTAACGCGCTTAGTGACTATGGGTCGCAGTCGCCAACAATGGTTTAGTTTTCTTTTAAAATTGTGGCCCGGATTCAAGACTGGGGGCAGTAAATGGTTAAGGAACAATGTTCCCAGTTTCCTTATGCTACCTTACACCCTTTGTTGTATGAACTCCAAAAACGGTCCATAAACCCCATAGCTCAACCTGGGGGCATTGTGGGGTAGCCCCCCAGAGCTAATCCTAATGTGCGTAATCCCTACAGGAGTCACACAGGAGTCATGCAAGGGATTGTTGACCTGTGTGTCACAGTTTGAACAGAGCCCTGGCTACACAATTAGTAACATCTGTTACTGTCAAAGGGCTCATTAGTATCCACTACACAGACCTGAGCATCCAGAAAGGAGTAACAAATGGGGACCTGCAAATAGACCGAGAGGGGAGGGGTAAATATCCATATGGAAGCTACGGCTAATGTCTGTATGGGGTCACTCAGAGGAGCGTTCTTTACTATTTAGGATACTAATACACCTCGGTATGTTCATGTAATGGGGTGGGAGCTGCCATAGGTTCCCTTAGACAGTACAGTATGAGGGTATAGCTTCTTGTATTGTACAGAATAACATTCCTTCCTCTGTATCGGTATAAATAGGGTGGGGCTTGCCATATTGTTTTCCCTTAGACAGTAAGTATGGGTATAGGTTATGGTATGTACAGAACATTCCTTCTTTGTATATGGATAACATTATGGTGGGAGCTGCCATATTGTTGCCGCTTAGACAGTACCAGTATGAGGTGTATAGCTTATTGGTCGTACAGAACATCCTTCTCATTATAGTTTTATATTTATACATATGGGTGGGAGCTGCCATTTTCTTTCTTTTAGACGTTTTCTTGTACCTTTATATAGACAGCAGAACTCCTCAGGGACGTCTAATAACCTTATAATTTACAGTAGGAGGTACCATAGCCTTTAATACATGAGTGGTACCCAAGGAGTTCCCTGTATAACTCAGTCTGTGTCCTCTGTTACCTTTACATAGACACAGAATCTCAGTGGAATTCTAATATCCTCTATAATTTACAGTAGGGGCACGACCTTATACCTGATAATACATACGAGCAGTGGTACCCAGGATTCAGACGTTCCTGTATAACTCAGTCTGTGTCCTTGTTACCTTATATAGACACAAGAACTCCTCGGACTTCTAATATACTTATAATTAAAGTAGGGGCAATCTATCCCTTATAATACATGAGGGATACCCCAGAGTTCCCGTATAACGCCAGTCGTGTCTTGTACCTTATATAGACCAGAACTCCTCAGTGACATCTAATTCCTGTTTAAATTGTACAGTAGGGGATCTACATTATCCTATTTAATACAGTGAGTGGTACCCAGAGTTCCCTGTATAACTTCGTTGTGTTCCTTGTACCGTTATCTGTATGGACACACCAACTCCTCAGTGACAGATAACTATCCTCTATAATTTCACAGTAGGGGATACACTAGCCATTATAATACATTTTGAGTGGTACCCAGAGTTCCAGGTATAAAACTCATTCTGTGTCCTTGTGTACCTTATATGGACACAGAACTCCTCAGGACTTCTAATATCCTATATAATTTTTACAGTAGGGGAGTACATTAGCCCTTATAATACTGAGTGGTACCCAGAGTTACATGTATAACTCAGTATTGTGTCCTTGTTACCTTTATATGGACACAGAAATCCTCAGGACTTCTAATCCCTTTATAATTACTAGTACCCTGGGACTACATTCTTTTTAATAGAGTGGATGCTCCACCCCCTATGCCTAGTGGTGGGTCAGGCTCCCTGCTGGTTATTCTGTGCAATAGCTTTGTGTTTGTGAATTAATGGCTTGAAAAAGCAAATTTTACTGTCGCTTTACTAAACTTGGGGACACTAGTTTTAGGATATGTCCGATACAATTTAATTTAGTTCTGTTTTGTCCATTGATCCCTTGATAAATCTATGTTCCCTTTATCTTCTCTCTATTAGTGGGATCGGGGCTTGTGGCGTGCGGAGATAGGACCGGTCACTCATGCGACGTCACCTCTGCGACAGAGAAGTTTGGTTCACTTGCGACTATGGACCAGGTAAGTGGGTTTTTTCCTTAGGAGGGAGGGAAGGATGGGAAGGATAATTCATCATCATTCAGCAAATTCGCTTGACAATTAGTTATCTTTTCACAATCATCAATGCGCTCATTAGTCATTTACATCATCCTCTTCCTTCATTAACAACATCTCAAATGCAATTATTTTCCCATCAGCCCAATGACATCACACTTACCTAACCCGGACCGGATATGGGCTTGCCACGACCCCATATGGAATTGACGAATAGGAAACCCATTTTACATTGCGGTGTCTACCAAGATTTTGCATAACCTACAGGAGGGTAATTCGGAATAAAAATGTAATTGCTGGCATCATACGGTCCCGTAATATCTGTACATTGCTGGCCTCCTACGGGTCCCGTAGCTCCTGTACATTGTGGCATCCTATGGGTCACGTACATACACTGTACATGCTGGCATATATGGGTCCCGTAGCTTCCCAGAACCCGGCTATATGCTGGTCCTATGGTCCACCGTATAATAAATGTAACTGCCTGCCGCCTCCTCATGGGTCCCCCGTAACTAATGTACAGTGCTGGCCTCCTTATGGGTCCCAGTTAATAACTCGTACATTGCTGGCTCTATGGGTCCCGTAAAACGGTACATTGCTGGCCTCCTATGGGTCCCGTAATAACGGTACTTGCTGGCATCCTATGGGGTCACGTAATAACTGTACATGCTGCCTCCTACGGGTACCGTAATAAACTGTATTCATGCCTTGGCTCCTCGGGTCCGTAAGAACTGTTCATTAGTTGGCCTCCCTACGGGTACCGTAATAACTGTACATTGCTGGCATCCTACGGGTCCCGAATAACTGGACATTGCTGTGCCTCTAGGGTCCCGTGAATAAAGTACATTGCTGGGCATCCTCGGGTCCCGCTAACAATGTACACTCAGTGCTTGGTTCACTACACTACTGCGTCCCCCCGTATAGACAATGTACATTGATCCGGCCTCCTACGGTCACGTAATACTCATGTACCGTGCTGCCCTACTTATGGGTTCCCCGTAATAACGTACATTGCTGGCCTCCTTTTTATGTGGGCTCCCGTACTCAAATGTACATGCTGCCTTCATATGGGTACGGTAATAACTGACAATTGTGGCCTCCTATGGGTCACCCGTACATAAACCGTGTCACATTGCTGGCCTCCTACGGGTTCCACGTATAACTGTACATTTGCTGGCCCACTCCTATGGGTAAACAGTAACTAAATGTCACATTGCTGGCCTCATCCACGGGTCATGCTCAATTTGTAACCTGTACATTGCTGGGCCTCCTATGGGTCCCGTAAGTAACTGACATTGCTGGCATCCTTGGGCAGTAAAAACTGTACAGTGCTGCCTTCCTATGGGTTCCGTAATATCGGACATTGCTGGCCTCTACGGGTCCGTAATAACTGTACATTGCTGGCCTCCCAGGTCACGTTTCAAAACTGTAAAATGCTGGCCAGGGACCCCCTTTGTTTATTGCATTAGACTGGGACCTTTTCTGTTTAAGCTGCGGTAAAGATGTTAAAGTTGACAGTGCCCCCTTTTCCCCAGTAAAAGCTTTCTTTTTCTGTGTTGTTACTGTTGCAACACGTTATTTGTTTTCTATTGATCGTGATCAGTTGACCAGGGTGCGCAGCAACAAAGACATAAAGAACTGCGGTTGTAAAGGAAGATATTATGCAAGCTCAAATACCTCTTCTTTTTTCCCACCACTATGGTTAAAAGCAGACAAAGTTTGCACCTCAGATCAATGTCTTGTACGGCCAGCCACTAGTTACTCTTTAAAAGACTTTTGACTCCCCAGTAAATCTTGAGTTGCCTTTTTATTTATATTTTTTCCCATTCTCCCCCTTCCCCTTCTTTCTTTTCCCCCCCCCCCCCCCCTCCCGCATGTTCCCGTCACCCCACGCCTTCCTTGTAATAGTTTCCCCCCCACCCTACTCGGCCAGTCTTAATCACCATACATGCCCCACAATTTTATTACTCCACACAGCAGTACATGATGTTTATTCTTTTCGCCTGCTAAAGACCACCCCCTTTAGTTCAGTTAATCAAACCACACTCTTTCGTGTTGTAACCTGCCTGTAAACCGGATACACGGTTTCTCGGAAGCCCTCCTACTTCACCCACCAAAATTAAGACCATTAGCCCCAGTATCTTTAATGAATGGTAGCCATACGCTAAGAGACTTGCTCGAAGGCTCATGGTCCACAGGAGAACCCAATCGAGCAGCTTGGCATCATAACGGTCCTCCGCTAACAGCCGCGAACCGTACCTACCTTTATGTTGCATCCGCTACACACGGCTTGTCCAGTTTTTTTTTTTTTGGTTTCCCCTTTTTCAGTCCCGGTGACATGGACCTACAGGGAGGTTATTGTTACCCTCCGTTACTGGAACTGGGGTGGGGGGATGGGTGGTCCTTAGTGACCATCATCAGAAACGTTCACCTCGACCATGAGTGACTGGTCTGGTTTCTCTTTTTCCCCCCTTATACCACTGAGTACACGCTCTTGGGATGACGAGCCCGACATGTAGTTTATATTGGTATACTCTGGGTCAGAAACCCAGCAATCCCCTATTAATCGTAAATATGGACCTGGGTGCTCATATTGTCATAGTATAATAGGTTGTAATCATGAACGTTATAACAATTAAACCATGGGCCTATATAATTAATAAATAACCAGGACTACCCATAATAATAATGTAGAACTCGAGTGTCTAAAATAAAAATAGTATAGTAAAAGTTAATAATAACAGTTATAGTTAGATGCTACAGTACAGTACAGTAAGTACAGTATTTTGCGGTTGAATAAAGACATAGTCCATCAGTCCAACCCAGTAGCAAATCCTCATTTCCTGCCTAACTCGCTTGATCCAAGAGACAGCCACAAAAAATTTACCCCACAAATGTATGAAGGGAAATTTAAAAAACGTCGGCGAATGGGAAAATTTCCCTGGATCAACTTACTTATTGTATCAATACCCCCACGTAACTGTATATTTCATTATCCTTGCTTAGAAAAATCCATCCAGCATTTTCTTAAATTTGACCAATGCACATGCCCATAACACCAGTCCACTGGAAGACAGTCCACCCTAGCTTTTACCGTTCCTCACAGTGAAAAAAAACCTTTCCCAACTCTACTTTATGTATCAACTGCCAGTATTACTTCGATAACCTTATTCCTTGTTGGAGAAAATCTCCAGCTTTTTATTAAACTGAACAATGATACACTGCCCATAATCACGTCCACTGGAAGAGATTCCATTAGTTTAGCTTTTTACCGTTAAACAGTGAAAAAACCTTTCCCAACTGCTGACGTCACTGTATCCAATACCAGTCACTTGAACCATTCCTTGTTCTGGATTAGAAGAAAACTCATGCCCGCTTTTTATTAAACTGACCCAAGAACCTGCCATCACCACACACGTACACTGGAAGACCCCGTCAAAGTTTACGTTATCCCCTTCTTTCATTAGTGACAAACCCTCCCAAACTCTACGTTATGTACTTCATTACCAGTAACTTGTAACAGTGCTTGTTGGTAGAACTCATCCCAGCTTTCTTTTTATGACAACCTGACCAATGAACTGCATAACCACTGCTCAAACCTGCGCAACCCGGCCGGACACGTTCCCCATAGATCTGTACCGCCTTCTCACAGTGCAAACCTTTCCAAACTCTACTTTTACCCGTATCTTTATATACCAGTCACGTAACTTGTAACAACATTTGCCTGCTTCCTGTAGAACACTCATCCAGCTTGTTAATTAAATTAAGTGTGACCAATGAATTCCTGCACAAACATTTAGTCCCATGTGGTACACAGGAGCAGTTCATAGCCTTTTTACCGTTTTTTGTCACAACGTTACCCAACCATACCATTCCACCACTCTACTTTATGTATCAATCAACTCACTTGTAACATCTTTTATGGTTGTCAGAAAACTCATCCAACCGCTTTTTTCATTATTATTACTGACCAATGAACTCTGCCATAAAAACGTTACACTGGCAGGACCCCGTTCCCATAGCTTTTATTACGTTCCACAGTGAACAAACATTTCCACAACTCTATTTATGTACTCAATCCCAGTAACTGCTAACATTCTTTCTTGTTTGTAGAAACTCATCACAGCTTTTTTTTAAACTGACAAATGAATTTCCTCGCCCATAATTATTAACGTCCTACTGGTATTTTACGCACCCAGACGTTCCATAGCTGTACCGTTCACTCACTGGTGAAAAAACCTTCCCACTCTAACTTTAGTATCAATCCCAGTAACGGTTGACATTTCCTTGTTGTAGAAACTCAGCCGCTTGATTAAAAACTCCAATGGAAAATCACCCCCTGGCATTTATAACCACGTCACTGAAGACAGTTCCATAGCTTTACCGTTTCCTCAGGGAAAACCAGCTTCTCACAACTCTACTCTTATGTATCACATCCAAGTTTAACTCAGGTAAACAGTCCCTGTTTGTAGCTATACCATCCAGCTTTATTAAACCCCACGACTCAATGAACATGCCACATCACAACGTCCCACTGGAAGACCAGTTCAATAGCCCTTACCCGTTCTCACAGTGACAAAACCCTTTTCCACAAACTCTACGTTATGTATCAATTACCCCGAACTTTGTAACAGTTCCTTGGTGGCCCTAGAAACATCATCCAAGCCTTTTTATTAAACTGACCAATGAACCTCTTTGGAGTCCTTTCCCCCCCATAACGTCCATGGGCAAGACATTGTTCCATGGCCTCTTACCGTTCGCACACCAGTGACACAACCCTTTCCAAACGCTAACCTCTATGTATCACACCAGTAACTTTGTAAAACATTACTTGTGTTTTTGATAGAGACCCTTTCAGCTTTATTACATTTTACGACCAATTATGAACCCCCCACTGCCTATAACAACGTCAACCCTGGAAGACTCAGTCTCCACTAGCCCTTTTCTACTACCGCTTCTCACGTGACACAAAACCACCTTTCCCAAACTCTCACTTTATTTATCAATCAAGTAATCTTGTACACATTCTCTTCTGTGGTAGAACACTCATCCAGTCTTTATTAACATTTACACGACCCAACGCGAACCCTGCCATAAACAACGTCTCACTGAAGAACAGTTTCCGTTCCCCATAGACTTTACGTTCTAACAGTGAAAAACCCTTTTCCCCAAATTGCAGCCTTAAAACTTTTTTCTCAAGTCTTAAGGGATGTCCCTCGTGTCCTCTTGGACATCGCTTCTATCTAGGTGCCCACCAAATGCCCCCAGAAGTTTAGTGTAGGGCCCATAATGTATGATAAATGGTAAGTCCACCTCATCCCACGCATTCCCTGTCTCCATCTGTTCTGTAACTAGGAAGGCGGGAGTTGTTTTTCAATACCCGTCCGGGCGCAGGGCCACGCCTGAGATGCTCTAGTTAGATAATCTGAATTTATCCAATCCTCCCGTTTAAGACGTGAGCTCCCAAGTCCCCGTCTTATCTAATTTAGTGGCTCTTCCATGAAAATTTCCATTTTCAATGCATGTTCCTTTTGGTACATAGGATTTAAAAACTGCACGGCATATCTACAAATAAGCCCTTACCGAGTACTATGTAAAGCTTAAGATATGAATAACTACTTTTTCTCGTTGAGTGACAGGTTCTCATTCATACGGTCCCCGTTATACTTTGTAATATTATTACTTTTCAGGTCGTCCGTCGGTATATATCGTACTATTCATCGGTATTCCAGGCTCCTGGTCAACTCTTTAAATATAGAAACTGCATCCAGACTCGTTATTCAAATCTTGACCAACACCTGACCACTGCTTCTATATCAACCAATCGTCCCACTGGACCCAGGGACCACGTTCATATGTATGTTACCGTTTCTCTACATTTGGACATCAAACACCTTCATCTAAAATATAATTTAGTATCAATCCCAGTAACCTTGTCTATACCTTATTCCTTGTTTGTAGAAACCCCATCCAGCTTTTATTTTAACACCTGTCCAACCAATGACCACCGGCCCCTTACCCTACCACACACGTCCACTGGAAGACAGCTTCCCCATAGCTTGGTTACCGCTCCTCACAGTGACAAACCACTTTCCAACTCTTACTTTATGTATCATCCCACCCCAGTCAAATCTGTTAAACATTCTCTCGTTTTTGTAGTTTAAAATAACTATACTCATGCTTTTTTTCTTTATTACAACTGATCAAACTAGTCTGAACCCTCGCCATATTACACAACGTCCTACGTTGGAAGACCAGTTCCATAGCTTTACCGTTCTCCACAGTTACAATACCCTTTCCCCAAACCCTTCTACTTGAGCTCCCATCAATCAACCCAGGAACTTGTAACATTCAGCCTTGTTGTAAGAAACACTCATCCAGCCTTTTCATTAAAGGCCCAATTGAACCTTTGCCATACAACGTCCCACTGAGAGAGACCAGGTCTTCATAGCTTACCGTATCACACACCAGCCTCGCACCAAACATTTCCAAATTACTTTTATGTATCAATCCAAGTAAATTTGTTCACATTTCATTTGTTTTTGTAGAATTTTATCCTAACTTCCCTTTTATAATAACTGACCAAATGACCTCACCTTATAACCAACGTCCACTGGAAGCAGTCCATAGCTTTACCGGCTCACAGTGACCACCCAAACCCTTCCAACTCTACCGTATCGATATCAATATCCAGTCAGTACTGCCTAACATTTCCGGTTCCCTGTAGAAACTCACTCCCGCTTTGTATTATAACATCGACCAATGAACCTGCCCATAACGTCCCCACTGGAAGACCAGTTCCATAGACCCTTTACCCCCATGATTTTTTCTAAACACTTAGTCATGTTTCCGACAAACCGTCCTTCCCTAACTTCTACTTTATGTATCTAATTCCAGAACTTGCTTATACATTCCTTGTTGGCCTTAGACAACACCATCCAGTTTATTTAAACTGCACCCAATGAACCCCCCTGCCATAAACCGTTCCCACACTGGCAGACACGTTCCCCTAGCTTAACGGTCTAACACGTGACAACACCCGTAACAATCTGGTCTACTGTTATCGATACTCCAGCCCAGTAACTGTGTATTATCCTTTATGCCTTTTCCCTTCCCCCGTTTGTGTAAGAAACTATCTTCAGCTTTTTTATTAAAACTCCCCGACCACTTTGACACCTGCCCCCACTCGACACCGGTCTCCACTGGAAGACAGCTTCACATAGCACTTTTTACCGTGTCCTCAACGTGACATTTATTTATTACCCCTTCTCCAACGTACACGCCTAATCTTTTTTATTCAAGTCTACCGGGACCATGACCCCTCGGCCTCCTTTGAATTATGTTTACCCTGGTTTTGTGTGTGACCAATTGCTCCAATCCCCCGAGTAGCCTTTCAAAAGTTTACTTTGCGCCCCATCCGGCCACATTATTATTTGTATCTTATAATTCACTCGTTCACTCTCACATCTCACCAGCCCATTCCCCTGTATTCCCTCTGAGATAGGGGAAGAGATGGGAGTTTTCAAACGTGGGGCACTTGGCCCCCAAAGCTTGATTTTGGCCATGCCCCAGCATACGTTCGTAGATATTGTAATTCTCCAATCGGTTTTTTCACCTAACCGTGAGCCATCCCCCCATCATGTCCCCCTTCATTTTAATTTACACGCGCTTTCTGCCTCGAAACCCCTGTTGCCTAATTCCTCCATTAGATGTCTTCTTGGTTTTCCTGCTTTACATCAGGATTTCAGACAAACTGCAACTTGTGCCATTATTTCTATACGTAAATAAGTAACGCCACCCTCTCAGATTTGTAACATGTAAAGACCCCCCCCCCCACGCCTTCAGAATACAGTAGACCCAATAAGATTTGCTCTGCTTGGGCTTCCCCCGTGTTGCACACGGTTTATCCATTCATCAAGGTTTCCCCCGTTTTCCGGTTTCATGGCTTATACTGTAATATTTCATTATCCATGGTTGGGTCTACTCGGCTTTTTTTTTTTTTTCCTTCACCCCTTTTTCTATCTTCCACCTACTCGTTGCCATATTTTTCATTTCACTGCATCTATTGTTGTCATCCCTCCCCCCGCGTTTTCCATGTGTATTCCTGTAATTAACTCTCACTTATGTCACTAGCCCCAGTGCAATGGTGAATGCTTAATATTGGTCACGTCAATCTCTCACCCCCTTGCCCAGTTCGAGGCACGGTAGATCGTGTAATATTCATGCACCTACCTTTAAGCCCCGACCACCATTGGTCCCCTTCCCTCCCCCCTCCCTCTATATGGATGACAATCAGCCTCAATACCACACATCCCATTGCCCGCGCCGATTCTCCTTTTCCCCCGGGTTTAGACTGAGTCTGTAATATGGTTTTTACATCACATCCAGACGTGCATGTTCGTTTCCCCTCTTCCCCCTTCTCCCCCCTCCCCTACCCTACTCTGTTGTATTTTTCGGCCCCCTGTCCGGTCTTCTTCCCTCGGCCCCCGTTTTTCCGGCCGGATTCATCTCCCCGGCTCCCCCCCCCCCTCCCCCTCATTTACCCCCACCCCCTTCTTTATTTTTTGTCTGTAATTCCCTTAGCTAACTCTCTCATAGCCCCTTTTTCCCCCGGTCACCTGCTGCCTTTTGCTTTCCGCCACAGCCCCCCCTTTTTTTCCCCCTTTTTCCTTCCCCTATCCCTCCTCCTCCCTTCCCACCTATTGTAAGATTCATAAATAAAACTTGTATTTCGCCCCCCCTGCCGCCCCCCCTTGCCTTCTCCCGTTCCCGACCCCCCCCTCCTTTTCTTCCCCCCCCCCCCCCCACCTTTTGCCCCCGCCGCGTTTTCTATAACCCACCCTCCGGTTTTTTCCCCCCCTTTTTTCAGACTAAAGCGGATCAATTGATTCTTTACATTTTTAACCCCTAGCCAAGTACCGGTCTCTCCGCCTTCTTTCTCCCCCAGGCTGAAACCCGGTTCCCTCACTTTATCTTCCATCCCCCCCTCACCTTTCCCCACCCGCCCCATCCCCCCCCCCCCCCCCCTCCCCCCTCGTCTCCTCTCCCGTTTTTACCCTCGCCTACTCCCCCTTTTTTCATAGAAGGTTGTACACCCATTTCATAATCCATGCCTCGGTTCATCGGTTCTCCTTTTCTCCCCCCCCTTCCCCTTTCTTCCTCCCGTCTCGCCCCCTTTCCCGTCTCCCCCCACACGATACTCCGTCGAAAGCCACTTTTCATCATCACATCTCTCACCTTAACCCGCCTCCCCTCCCCCGTTCCTTTCGTTTTTTTTGCGTCTGTCCCACCGCCCTGTTCCCCGCCCTGCTCCTTTTTCCCCCCTGAGGTCGGAGGAGGGGGTAAGAGCCCAGGAAGAGGCATCCAGCAGCCGTGCCGAGGGGGCGGTTCGGGGTGGAGGTCCGAGTCCGTGGTGGCGGCGGGTCCCCACTGGTTTTTTCTTCATATATCGGTAATTATTCATTCATCCAGCCGAGACCCAGGGTATGTGTATAATCTGTTGGAATATTCCATTCATCAAGGGGGGGTCTCACAAGTGTAATAATCGGTATATCATATTGCGCCCATCCACGGCATGGGGTTGGGGGTCACGGGATATCTGAATATTCAGCCATCAGGTGTCACGGAGCTATAGTATTAATCGGTTAATGTCAGCCAGTTCGCCAAGTCCAGGCGCCGTAGGCATGGTGCCAGACGGGGCGGGGGTAGCGGGACGCAGGGGTGGTGACAGGGTTCGGGGGGAGACACAGCAGGTTAGAGCCGGGCGCGTGGCGGTGTAGTTGTGGGTAACGGTTGTTTTTAGGGTGGTGGGGGTGCGTTGGGGGGGGGTGGGGGGTCGGTGTACAACAAATACCTGGGATCTAGTCCTTCTCCCCTAACTAATGGAGAGCCGGGGGGTTCAGCTATGCGTCGGGCACTGACTACCACCTGGCAAGTCGCTTTATCACTATATACTACTAATCTCTCTGTAAATATCATCCATACCAGCGGCGTTACACATAATCTGTGGTATCTAATCTAAATATCTGCATGTGTAAATTTCAATTCAATCCATCCACCACATGGTCGGCAAATGGGCGGGGAGGGGGGGGCACGCCGGTAATATTTGATGGGGGGGGGGGGTTCGTGGGGGGGTCACGGGTTATTTATTGATAATTCTGAGTTAAATACGAATCATCACATCGACCAGGCAGGGTCCCGCCCCCCCCAGAGGGCCCCGCCCCCGCCCCGGCCCCCCGGGCCCCCCCCCCCGCCCGGCCCACGACCGGGCATCCCCGCCCCCTAATTTACACATCGTCCGTGCACTTATTGTGAGGTAGACCAATAATTCTTATAAGTGCACAGATTAACCCATTGAGATATCCATGTCCTATCTTTTATTTGTATTAATTTATATGTCGAGAACCCTGTGCTTACTGATGAGTATACGTATCCATCACTTGCTTTATCCTTTACATACCCTCACCTAAATAATCTTGTCTACTACCATTTCAGACCACCATTGATGACCTAACCATGTGGTTGGATATATGTACCGACATTTAGGTGAATTTGAATACACACAGTCCGCCATATCTGTTCTTTGTGAATAATGCGATGTCATCCCCCGGAAAACTATAGAAAAAGGACAGGTGAGCAGGATTTAACCCAGGCTTATACTGTACCTGCACTTTTTAAGATATGGATAGGGGAACCCACTACCTGATGATCTGACCACCTTGCCACGTATTCTATGACTCTTCGCTGAGCGATAGGGCGGCCGAAGCCCGAGTAATTGATATTTTTCGTGTCATTTACATCTCTGAGTTCAAACCACCATTTGTCACAACATAACTAGCCCAGACCGAGGGAACACATACTAAGTAGTTCCGTTCCAATTATTTAGTATTGTTTAATATTTGGTAAAATGATTTTTTTTTGGTCTATTAGGTTATTTATTTTATGCTTGTAATATTCATCCATCCAGGACAGGGTCTTTAGTTATGGTATATCTGTTAATATTCCTCCATCCAGGACACGGTGTAGATTATTATTGTTTAGATTATTACGTTGTTTTGGAATCAGTCCTTATTCATCTTTATTTATTTACACCTCTATTTCTATCTACCATTCTTTATTACTATAGTAATTAGGTTTTATAATATATTTATTACGCTGCTTCCGTTATTTATACTTTATTATCCAAACTGATGATCCTATTCATTTTCTAATACCCAGTACCAATATTCCCAATACTATTCATTTATTGTTTCTAATTCACTCTATTCCACCACTATACTTAATTCTACTATACCTATTATTATAATATTTTTATAATCTTGTTATGTATTGTTTGTATTGAAAGTACTTTTTTAGGCATCTTATACTTTTATATAATGTTGTTATTATTTATAGTCAATCTGTTAATATTCATCATCCACAGGCATGGACTTGTTACAAGAATCGTGTCTGTGGCAATGTATTACCCTGGAAAATCCCAATTAGCATTCACAGCCAAGTGTTTTAAGGGTCGTGATGGGAGAGTGGCTACGCGGGGTTTATAGGAAACTGCCACGGGTAAGAAAAGAAATAGAAATAGAAAGAACACGGAATACCAACAGTGTGAAGGGGAAGAAGGGAGGAAAAAGCAAGACAGGAGGAAGAGAACATGGACCACATACCCATAGTATAGAAGGGCGCTCTCCGAGAAAATTAAGAAGAATTCAAAAAACACCCTATTCCCGGTGCTTTAAAGCCGAAAACAAACACTACTGTGCGGCAGAGCACGGGCAGCATTGGATACATCTGTGAAAGACCCAATAACCCAAACACAAGTTAAGTGCAAAATCATATAACGCCTAGTGCAGTGCAGTTAGGAGTGTGAAAGGTGAGTGGACAGTTACTATACGCGTGCAGTGAAGAATTTGCTCTGATTTGTATGTGGGGGAAACGGCACCAACGTGATGGCAAACCACAGAAGAAGGTACAATTCTTGGGTCAGGACCAGTCTAGCCGTGGTATGTACCGACTAAGAAAAAAGTGGGAAAGCCTTTGAAGATTTTTGGTAATGTCAACATCTTGGGCAAATGAAACATGAATGGTAAAGAAGGTGTCAAGGAGACCATTTATGGTCGGAATAGATGGGGCTGGGTGGGGTTTGGGTTCGACACATGTCTGCGGGTGATATTCAATGCGTGGCAGTTTTTATTTTAACACCTTACCGTGGGCAGTACTATAAACATTTTCTTGAGCCCAAATGCATAATAGTTCCTTGCATTCAGGATTCCCCTAACACGTGTTATGCTTAATTGAGACTTTCTAGAGGGGATATATTGCTCAAAAGATTCTACTGTACAAGACCTTGAATTTGCAGAGAAAGCCCAGTGGGTATTGGTTTAGCGAAACGTTTCCACTCATAAACTTCAATTCTCAGTTGACTTCTTAACTGAATAACAAAAATATTTATCTTACTGATCCATACCTTCTTTATACAAGGACAATTCTTGCTGGCTCTAGCTTTGCAGCACTGGCACTGCCTGCTGAATTTAAGTTTATCCACCAAAATACAAGGATCCTTTCCAACAGATTCACTTGTCTCCAAGCCCTGATTAGTATAAGTTGCACGAAGGATTTTTACGTCCAAAATGATCACCTCCATTTATAAACATTGAATCTCATCTGCTCACTTAGCAGCCCAATGTGACAATTATCTGACCAGTGTTTCTCAAATACCTTTTATTCATATGTGGGGGGGACCTTGATAAAAGGGTTTTCTTGTCTTGGTGAAACCCTACATAAAATAATGATTATATTATAGTATCTTTTCTTTGAATTTATACACATAATAGAAATGAAAGATTCTATACAAAATACACCTACAGGTATGGGTCCTGTGCAGTGTTCCTCAACCCACAGAACCTTGCTGACACTACCCCCACTTCTCAATATCATTAATAAATAATTAAATAGAGCCGGCCCCACACAGACCCCTGTGAGCCCCACGTCTTAGCACATAGTCCAGAATTGAATGAAGCACACCATTTACAAACTTACTCTCTGCATCCCTATTCTTTAACCAATTTCTATCCATTGTTACAAATGGGCTCCCAGACCAACAGTGACCCTTATGCTTATACATTATATTGCCTATGGGGGGGACGGTATATCAAAAGCCTTTGCATAACTCCCATAAGGTATACTACATCTACTGCTATATCAAGAATCGACTTAACCTTTCCTCATAAAAGCCCAGCACAGTTAGCTTTGACAAGATCTATGACCTCCTAAATCCAGCGGGTTCTTACTACTTATAATGCTCAGTATTGAAAAAACAGCTCTAGGAACGTTCCCTTATTAAAACATTTTCCCGATTCTTCCCCACCACTGAAGTTCAACATTACAGGCTTGTAATAACCGCGTAACAACTTACCCTATTATGTCAATATTGGAATATCAGCCTTTTTGCCAATCCGAGCCACCACCACCTGACGGACATGAGGGAATCAACAAAAATAAGAAACAATGGCTAGATAAACTTGAACTTAGCATCCATAAGTACCCGAGGATGGTCATTTAGCGGTCCATGAAGACTTGTATTAATATTAACCTGATAGTAGTTCTTCTGTACCGTATCCTACGGTTGTTAACCAAAGTGACTTGACATCTTCACATATACCATTATTAATACTATACTCTATGAGATCTGTAATTGGATCTTCGTATAGTGTACAATAAAGAGGAAAATAAAAAGTATCAAAAGACATCCTTGCATTACGCCACACCTCCGGAACTAACTAGACCCCATTAATAATGGCCTTGCCACATTCTCAGTCCTCTCTTCTTACTATTTAGAATATGACTTAAAAAAAATAGTATGGTTATTCTTTGCGTTGTTAGTATCATAATTCATTATTCATTTTAGCTAGCTTGATTGCTTTCTTACACTAAGGCTGACGCCTCACTACAGCGGACGTTTGTGCCGACGAGAAGAAAAGCTAGGACCGGCTAGGTGGCGTGCATTATGCGATTTTCATGTGAGTTCGAATTAGCAGCTAATTCAATTGCCAGTGACCTAGTATGGCGCCAAGACCAATTAGCAAACCTTAGCACTTGCTTTTTTTAAGCGAGGATTGGATCACATGTTTTAATATAAAAACTCGCTTAGTTTGAATAGCCCTAAGGCCCCCCTTTCTGTTCCCTCTGACGGTACAGGTGTTTTAAAATGCCCTTTCGTTTCCTTCCAATTTCCGTCTTAAGCCACTAGGGGGACGAAGACATTTTCTTTTTTTTTTTTTTATAGTTATTTTCCCAAGGGTTGATAAAATTAGATGTGAAATGGCTTAAAAATCCCTTAAAACAGTCCACTTTGTTCCAGTACTTTTACCTCATGAGAATACATTATCCCAGGGTTTATATCCAGTATAGACGGTACACTCTATGACTTCTGTTAGTAACCTTTACCTGATAATACATTATCAACAGAGTTATATCCAGTATTACGGTCGTATGACTCTATGGACTTTGTAAGTACTTTTACCTGATTATAAAATTATCAGTTGAATTTGAAGCTGCTTTTTACCCTGGGAAAAATTTGCTTCCTGAAATTACATGTCTTTGGAACCAGCGCATTTCCTTTTCGAGATAACCAAAGTCCAAATGCCGACTTATTTGACATGGTCCCAAATTCCCAAGCCCTCAGTTACCTTTATATCTATAAGATCGCTCGGACGCTCCACAATGTTAGATAGTTTGACTGGACGTTTTTCCACATTGTGCATCGATCAGCAGACACACAGGACAGGAATCAAGTGGGTGGAGATTGAGGGATGAAGCTCACGGTTTTAAGAATATGAGTTTAGTCTATGGACTGGGATATTGCCTCCAATCGTATATACGGCTATTATGCCAAATCGTGCATTGTTCCTTTACAACAGCACACACTGCATGCAGATATATACAGATAGATATCAGAAGGCAACAACGTGCGACATTCATTTAAGGATAGAAGAAAAGAAGCATATCATATTCAGGTTAGGAAAGGTTTCTTACAGTGAGAACAAGGTTGGAACTGTGGAACTGTCTTCCAGCGAGCATCCGCTGTCGGTAATGCAAGTTCATTGAATAGCTTTAAAAAAGGCCTGCGATAGTTTAGTCTAAAAACAATAATATTAATATTGGGAATGACTGGTTAATGACATATTACTGTAGTTTGGATGGTAAGGGTGGGATACTATTTAATAATGGATTTGAGAATACTGGTATTGGATACAGACTACTGAGTTTTGTTTTTGGTACGGGCACAATATATATAATGAGAATTACTGGTATTATACATATACTGTAGTTTCTGGTTGGTATGGGGTACTATTATATAATATTGAGATACTGGTTATTTATACAGATACTGTAGTTGGTTGTGTCGGGCAACACTAAGATAAATATGGAGAATCTAATGAGTATATTAATACATATAACTGTAGTTCTGGTTGTACGGGGAGTGAACTATATAATGAGAATTACTGGACATTAATACATAGGCTTAGTTCTGGTTTTGCGTACAGGGATACTATAGATTTGAGAATTACTGGTATGAATACATATTACTGTGAGTGCTGGTTGGTACGGGATTACTATACTAATGAGAATACTGGTATAATACATATACTGTAGTTATGGTTGGTACGGGTGATACTATATAATATTGAGAATTATAGTTTTGGGGGGGAGGATATTGCTGTCAGGAGTGTATGTGACGTACATCGTAGGCAGTGAATTATGCTTTAAATCATGGAAGATAGAGATATGTCTTTATATCCTCCAACTTTACTGCTTGTTAATATGTAAATATGTTAGACAGACATTATGGGTAGGTTTATAAAGGTGGACTAGATGGATTGTATGCTTTATACAACCTCCAAGTACATGATGTTACATGTAATGTAGACAGACATTAGGGGTAGGAATAATGAAAAGGTTGGACTAGATGGAGTAGTATTTTACAACCTCCACAATTTTACTATGTTACTATGGAAAATGTTTAATACGACATTAGGGGTTAGGGAATTAAAATGTTGACTCTAGATGGACATATGTTTATAAACCGCCACTACTGATGTACTATGTAACTGTTTATGATCAGACCATTATGGTTTAGAGGGATATCAAAGGTTGTGATCCGATGTGTATGTATGTCTCTTTATACACCTCCAATACTTGTTACTATTATGTAAAACCGTATACCGACATTATGGGTAGGTTAAAAGGTTGGACTAGATGGCGTATTCTTTATACAGCCCCCAATAACTATGATTATATGTAACTGTTATACAGGACATTAGGGTCGGTTATAAAGGTTGGGGCTAGATGGACGTATATGTCTTTATACAACACACTCCCAAACATTATGTACTATGTAACTGTCTAACAAAGGCACAATTATGGGTAGAGGTACTATTAAAAGGTTGGACTAGATGGACGTCAACATTTACTTTGATCACCACACACTCCATTACTAATAATGTTAAGATCTGTAACACTGTTATGACAGACATTATGGGGCGGATATAAAGGTTGGGACCTACGATGGACGTATGTCTTTATTACAACCTCCAAATCACTCCTATCCCTTACTATGTAACGTTTAAAGAAATTATGGGTAAAGAGTTATAAAGGTAGGACTAACTAGATGGACGTTATAATATTTGTCTTTTATACTAGCCTCCAAGTCTAGTGTTACGACTTACAGGTAACATGTTTATACCAGGAACATGTATGCCGAGTTAGGGTATAAAGGTTGGGCGTAGATGGGACTATGTCCACCATAAAACCCTCCCAATACTATGTTACTATGTAACGTTTATTGACAGACATTATGGTGTAGGGTACATATAAAGGTTGGAATAGAGGGACGTATGTCTTTATACAGCACTCCAAAGACTCATGTTCAATTATGTAACGGTTATACAGACATTAGGGTAGGGGTATAAAGGTTGGGCATAGATGGAAGTATTGTCTTTAATACAACCTCCCAAGTACTATGTACTATGTTAACTGTATACAAGACACTATGGGTACGGGTATGTAGGGGGTGTTAATAACATGTGGATGCATTGGACGTTATGTCTTTATACAACCTCCAATATACTATGTTACTATGTAAATGTTATACAGACATTATGGGTAGGTAGGTATAAAGGATGGGACGAGATGACGTATATCTTTAGTATAACCTCCAATACTTGTTACGATGAACTGTTATACAGACATTATGGGTAGGTATAAAGGTTGATTGGACTAGGGGACGTATGTCTTATACAACACCAATACATGTTATGTTAAGGGTTCTATAAAGAATCATTAGGGGTAGGGGTAAAGGGTTGGACTAGATGGAAGGATTGTCTTTATACAACTCCAAACATGTTACTATGTAATGTTATTACAGACATAGGGTACGGGTATAAAGGAGGGACTACATGGACGTATATCTTTAATAACCTCCAATACTATGTAACTATGTAACTGTAATACAAGAGACATTAGGCAGCTATAGGGTTAAAAGTGGTGGACTCTAGATCGCGGCAGACTATGTCTGCTAGTGTTTAACATACTCCAATTACTGTACTAGGTAACGGTTACGGACATTATGGGTAGGGGGTTAGGGTATAAAGGGTTTGGGACTAGATGGACGATGTCTTTAACAACCTCCAATACTTATTGTTACGGTGTAACTGTAATCCAGACATTTTATGGGTAGGGTCATAAATAAAGGTTTGGGATAGGAATGGTACGTTTAGGGTCTTTTAACATACCTCCAAATACTATGTGTAAGTTGAACTGTTAACAGACATTATGGGTTAGGGCTATAAAAGGTTGGCTAGTAGAGATGGACTCCCGTAGGTTCTTGATACAACTCCAATACTATGTACACTGTTATTACCGAACATCACAATGGGTAGGGTATAACGGTTGGACTAGATGGAATGGATTGTCTTATACAACTCCAATACTATGGTACTATGTTAATATGTTCATCCAGACCATTTATGGAGGTTTCTACCTTAGCTTCGGTATAAAGGTTGAAGATATTAGGATAGGGACGTAAATGTGTCTTTATACAAGACCTCCGAATACTTGTACCTATTGTAACTGATACAGACATTATGGGTAGGAGTTATATAAACGGTTGGACTAGATGGACGTATGTCTTTAACAACCTCCGAACTATGTAACTGTTATACAAGACATCTATGGGTAGGGCTATAAAGGTTGGACCAGATGGTATGGATGTCTTTATACACCATCCATACTATGACTACATTTAACTGTCTATATAGGACATTATGGTAGGGTAATAAAGGATGGACTAGATGGACGTTTATGTCTTATACAACAATCAAAATAATATGTTACTATGTAACCGTCTATTACCAGGACATGCATGGTAGGGTCACTAAAGGATTGGCTAGATGGACCTATATCTTTTAAACCTCCAACACTATGCTACTTATGGTGTAACTGTCTATACAGACATATGGGTTAGGGGTATAAAGTTGGACTAGCTGGCCGTTGTCTTTATTACACACCCTCCAAACTATGGTATATGTAAGGGGTATACAGACATTATGTGGTAGGCGTATAACGGTGGACTAGAGGACCTATATCATCGTATATAACTCCAATACTATGTTACTATGTAACTGGTCTATACAGACATAGGGTAGGGTCTATAAAGGGTTGGAAATAGATGTGGGTATGTCTTTATCAACCTCCAATATATGTTACTAGTAACGGTTATAAGACATTTATGGGTAGGGTCTAAAGGTGGATAGATGGACGGATTGTCTTTATACAACCTCCATACTATGTACATGTAACTGTTATACAGACATTATGGTTCGGTAATAAAGGTTTGGACTAGATGGACGATGGCTTTATTACAACCTCCAATTACTATGTTACTATGATAACTGTATACAGACATTATGGGTAGGGTAACAAGGTTGGACTAGATGGAGATGTCTTTATGACAACCTCACTACGATGTTACTATGTAACGGATATACACAACCTAGTTATGGGTAGGGTTAGCAAAGGTTTGGACATAGATTGGGACGTATGTCTTGTTACAACCTCCAATTATAGTTACCATGTAAAACTGTTATACAGAATTATGGGTGCGGTATAAAGGTTGGACTAGATGGACGTATGGTCTTTATACAACTCCAATTACTATGTTACTGATGTAACGGTTATACAGACATTATGGGTAGGGGGATAAAGGTTGGACCTAGGTAGTGGACGTATGTTTTATACAAACAGCCAATACTATGTTACTGATGTAAACTGTTTCTACAGACATTATGGCTAAGGGTATACAGGTTGGACTAGCTGAGACGTAGTCTTTATACAACCACTCCACACTTAATATTAGTAATATGTAACTGTTATGTACCAGACATTAGTGTAGGGTAATAAAGGTTGTTGTAACGCCAATGGACGTATGTTTTTAAAACTCCAATACTATGGTACTATGTTAACTGTGATATCGAGACCATTAATGAGGTAGGGTATAAAGGTGGGACTAGATGGACGTATGTGTCTTATTAATCAAACCTCCCATACTATGCTTTACTTTGTAACTGTTATACACGACATTATGGGTATGTATGGTAATAAAGGTGGATAGCATGGACGTATGTCTGGATACCAACCCTCCAATTATCAACTATATAGCTGTTTCTACAGCACATTATGCGGTACGGGTATAACGGTTGGACTAGATGGAATATTGATATTATAGGTCTTATACAAAAACTTCCAATACCTGTATGTTGTACTATGTAAACTGTGATACAGACTTATGGGTTAGGGATAAAGAGTTGGAACTAGCCACGATGGCGCCACACGTATGTCTTATACAACCTCCAATACTACGGTTACTTACTGTGACTGTTACAAGGACATATGGGTAGGACTATAAAAGGTTGGACTAGCGACTGGCCGTATGTCGTATATCTACAACCTCACTACTGTTCTAAGGTAACTGTTTTATACACGACATTACATGGGAGGGTATAAAGGTGTGGACTAGATGGATGTATGTCTTTCTACAAAACCTCCTAATATAGCTATGTTCTAGGTAACTGTTATACAGACCATTAGTGGGAACTAGGGTATAAAGTTGGATCCCTAGCTGGGACGTTAATGGTTTATACAAACCTCCAATACTTTGTCATCGTAAACTGTTACTACTAGGACATTATGGTTAGGGTTATAAATAGTCACGCGACTAGAGATTGATTGCTACGTTCTTTATACAACCTCCAAATACGTATGTTACTATTGTAACTGTTATACAGACATTAAGAGGAGGTACGGGTCTATATTATACAAGAGGTTGGAACTAGATGGCACGTAATGTCTTGATAGCAAGACCTCCGAATACTATGTTACTATGGAACGGTTATACAGACACATTAATGGTCATAGGGGTATAAAGGCGTGGCACAGAGGGACGTTATATGTCTTGATGAAACCTCCAATACTATGTTACTATGTAAAAACTGGTTATACAGAAATTATGGGTAGGGTATAAAAGTTTGGACTAGATGGACGTATGTTCTTTCTACAACCTCCAATACCTTATGTTACTACAGTAAATGTGTTTATCTAGAAAGTTTATGCGGTAGGGGGTATCTTACTAAAGGCTTAGGGATGCTTTGAAGTTTTGGTGCTTGTGTGCGTGGTCTCTGCGCGTTGACAGGGATTTATGTACGTTATATAACCCTCACCAATACTATGTTTACTAATGTAACTGCTTATACAGACCTTATGGGCTTATGACTAGCGGTATTCATAAAAGGGGTCACTAGATGGACGTATGTACATGTTAGATAACCTCCAATACGTGTTATATGACCTGTTGAACATGACAGTATGGGAGGGTATAAATAAAAGGGTGGTTGAGCACTAGACTATTGGAGGTATGTCTTTATCTAACCCGTCAATTACTATGTTAGGTGTATAACTGCTTATACAGGACATATGGTAGGGATAAAGGTGGGATAATGGACGTATGTTTTATTAGCAACCTGCAAATACTAGTGTGCTTATCGCGTAACTGTTATTTTTAGTCATTAGGGGTAGGTATAAAGGTTGGACTGATAGGAACGTAGGACTTATACAACCTCCAATAAGATGTTGTATGTAAATGTTGTATACAGACATTATGGGTAGGGTGTGGGTGGTGACAATAGTGATATTGCTTAAAGCCTATTGTGAATGCTTTATATGCCACACAACAGTTTGAACCAAGCGTAGCACGCTCTGAAACATTGTTGTGCAGGACGCTTTTTAAGGGGCTTTGAAGCATAACATTTGTGTATCCTAGGATCCTCTTGGATGGTTACTAATGCAGTTATCTGTTCTCTAATTGTTTCCGGGATCAAAGGAATTTCTCCTCATACGCAGATATGTACTCCCAAGCCCGGGGAACAACACTTCAACCGATTTTCATTTCCCTGCCAATCCGCAGGGATTTCTACTGTATCACTAGCCCTCCACTCCTACGCCGATTTATTTACACTGAACACTGGTGTGGATTCTTGCTCATTTTGACGCATTGGAGTCGGACAGGATGGAGAGTGCCCGTAGGTATGAGGCAAGGGCGAGGACTCCTGCACTGCACGTTCCTGCTCACGGCACTCCCGGAACTGCATCATGTTCTTTCCCCTTGTGGTGAGAAATGGTAACTTTAACGGGGTATTCAAAAAATGTTTCCTTATCGTTTACATTATGTGGTAGTTTGCCCCCAACCAATCAGATCTCTATTAACATTTGAAAGATAACATTCTGATTGGCGGGCAAAACTGTAGCACCATATTAAAACGATAAGAGATTTACCTTGAATAACCCTGTTACATTCAATTACAGCGGGGCGCCTTTCCACCCATCCTCCTGACGCTGGCCTTATCTCGTCATGTACCAACAGAGGATGATGGGAACGGGGCGCTTTGTGTGAAAGCGGCTTACACTAGGAGGCCAAACCAGGGTTACATTTTTTAATTTACATAGACGTTGGTTTCTATATATCTGATTTTTCATCGAAGGACTGTATAGCAGGTTGGGATATGATAGCGTGTAGGATAAAGACAGTAAATACAAAAGGCTTTGTATGGAAAATATTACATCGATCACTTTATAAACTCCGGTTTAATGCTGATTATTCCAATCTAATAACATGTTACTGTCCTTTCCCAGGTAATGTTCTTACACCAGGCGGATTTGCCCACCAAAAGTCACGTGAACCAAGTTCTACCCAATGACACCCCAAGCAGCACGAGATGGAGTGGAGGACTCTTGTCCCGTCTCTCCGACCTTTACACGATCGGATCCATATGTAGTCAAAAACCTGCGTCCATCAGCTGAGCCAGCAAGACCAGATCTATGCTTTGTGAGTGTCCATTCATGGGCAATACTGGGCCCGTCTTACACCAACGTTGGTCCTCATATATAGGATTACATAACAATGAGGGTCCTCTCCCTATATGGGTTAATGAAGAGAACATTAGGCACCTCCTATAGCTTTGTGTGCTACGTCGGGGGGACTAATAAGGGGAAGTAGTAAACTTTTTTTCTATCTATAAGTATGTCTAATCTTGCAGTCAGGTTCGTAACGCAAGGTGCCAGGACCCCCCGCACCCCCGGCAAGATAGGGTCGGGGCCCATTGGAACCACCCCTTCCCAGGCATCGCAATCAGCGTTAAAAACGAGTTTTCAAACTGGCAAACCTTGGAGCCAGCTGATTGTGCTATCTTTACTGCATACTTGGATGCTCTGGGAAGGGAGCCCGACCTCTACCTCCCCTGTAAGGACCTATAGTTACATCACAATTTGCAGTGTGGTCTTTGTACTAAAAACCTCATTGGGGGAGGGAATGGAGAATGGACCTTGCTTATTTTATCATGAGCGTTAAAATGCCTTGGTCTCTAATAATGTAATACTGGGGAAGTGTTGCCTACACACCAAGCGGAGCACACACCCCTACTAATCTAATACTGGGGAAAGGGAAGTGTCATTAACACACAAGCGGGAGCACACACCCCTACTAATGCTTTAAATACTGGGGAAAGTGTAGCATTAACACACAGAGCGGAGCAACACACCCATTATAATGTAATACTGGGGAAGTGTGCATTAACACACCAGAGCGGGAGAGCACAGCAACCATACTAATGTAATATGGGAGAAGTGTGCACCTTAACAAACACGAGCGGAGCAACACACCCCATACTAATGTAATACGGGGAAGTGTGCCATTAACACCAAAACAGAGCGGGTAGCACACCCACATACTAGATTGTAATTATGGGACCAGGGGTGCCACTTTAACACACAGAGCCGGAGCACACACCCCTACTTAATGTATTGAATACTGGGGAATGGAAACACACAGTAGCGGGATGAACACACCCCTGTATGCACTAAGTAATACTGGGTGAAGGTGTGCATTGATTAGATGACACAAAGAGCGGGAAGCACACAACCTACTAATTTAAATACTGGAAGGAAGTGCTGCCATATAACACACAGAGAGGAAGCCCACACCCTACTAATTGAATACTGGGGAGGGAATGTGTGCATTAAACACAAAGAGAGGAGCCCAGATACCCCTACTAATGTATACTGGGGAAGTGTTGGCATCATAACACACAGAGCGGAGCACCACACCCCCATCTAATGGAAATTAATGGGAAGTGGCTAACACCCAGACGGGAGCACACATCCCCGACTAATAATATGGGGAAGTGTTCTTAACACACAGAGCGGAGCACACACCCTACGAATGTAATACTGGGGAACAGTGGGCATTAACAACAGAGCAGGAGCAAACACACAATCTAATGTAATACTTGGGGGAGAAGGTGTGCATGAACACACAGAGCGGGAGAGCACAACACCCCTCACTAATGTAAGAACTGGGGAGGAATTGTGCATTAAAACCACGGCAGAGGGAGCACACACCCCTAACCTAAGGAATACTGGGGAGTGTGCATATTAACACACAGAGCGAAGCCACACACCCCCTACTAATGAAATATGGGGAGGGGAAGTGTGCATTAATAACACAGAGCGGAGCACACACCACTACTAATGGATACTGGGGAAGTGTGCATTAACACACAGAGCGGAGCACACACCCCCTAATAATGTATACTGGGGGAAGTGTGCATTTAAACACAGAGCGGAGCACACACCCCTACTAAGTAAATACTGGGGAAGTGTGAATCACACACAGAGCGGAAGCACACACCCCCTACGAAGTAATCTGGGGGAAGGAAAGTGTGCATTAAAACACCATAGCAAAGGGCACACCCTACTAACTGTAATACTGGGGACGTGGGCCATAACAACACAGAGCACAGAGCAAAGGGCACACCCCCTACTTAATGTAATACGGGGAAGGGGCATTAACACCAACAAGAGCAAAGGGCACACCCTATAATGTAATACTGGGGAAGTGTGCAGTAACACAAAGAAGCAAAGGGCAAACCGCAACTAATGTAATACTGGGGAGAGCTGTGAGTAACACACAGCGAAAAAGGCACACCCCTGACTAATGTATTACTGGGGAAGTGTGCATTAAAGACACACAGAGCGGAAGCCCACACCCCTACTAATGTAATACTGGGAGTGTGCATTAACAACACAGAGCAAGGGGCACACCCCTACTCATGTAATACTGGGGAAGGGTGCTTAATACACCACAAGAGCGGATGCCACACTCCCATTGACAATGTAATACTGGGGAAAGTGCTATATTAAACACACAGAGCGGAGGCACACACCCCTACGAATGTAATACTGGGGAAGTGGATTAACAACAGAGCGGAGCACACACCCCTACTAAGGTAATACGGGGGACAGTGTGGCCATTAACACACAGAGCGGAGCACACCACCTCTGACTAATGTGAAAGATCCGGGGGAGCACGTGGAATTAACACACAGAGCAAAGGGACACAGCCTACTAATGTAATACTGGGGAGAGTGTAGCATTAACACACCGAGCAAAGGGCACACCCACCTACGTATGGTAATACTGGGAAGGTGGCATAGAACAACACAGAGCAAAGGTCACACCCCTCACATAGATGTAATACTAGGGAAAAAGTGTGCATTTAAACAACACCGAGCAAAGGGCAACCCCTACTAATGTAAGACCTGGGGAAGTGTGCATTAACCACACAGCGCAAAGGGCACACCCTCTACAATGTAATACTGGGGAAGTGTGCATTAACACCACAGAGCAAAGGGCACCTAACCCTACTATGTTAAGACTGGGAATGAGGGTGCATTAACAAACAGAGCAAAGGGCACACCCTACTAATGTAATACTGGGGAAGGTACGTTAACACAAGAGCAACGGGCACACCCTACTAAAATGTAACTGGGGGAAGTGTTTAGCATGAACACAAAGAGCAAAGGCAAACCCTTTTTTTACTAATGTAAAACTGGGGAAGTGTGCATTAAAACACACAGCGCAACGGGAACACCCTACTAATGTTAATACTGGGGAAGTTGTGCATTTAACACACAGAGCAAAGAGGCACACCCCTACTAACTGTGATATACGGGGAAGAAGTGGCTGCCTTGTAACACACAAAGAGCAAGGGCACACCCCTACTAATGTATATGGGGAAGTGTGCATAAACACATAGCATAAGGGCACACCTCCTCTATTATGTAAATACTGCAGGGAAGGGATGCAATTACACACACATGAGCAAAGGGGCACTACCCCTACACACAATTTAAACCTGGGATATAGTGTGTTTGAATTAACACAAAGAGCAACAGAGGTACCAACCACTAACTAAGGTAATACTGGGGAGGATAGTTGCAGTGAACACCACAGCGCAAAGGGCACAACCCACTAATGTAATACTGGGAAACGGGGGATAGTGTACATAAACACAAGAGCAAATGGAAACACCCCCCTCAACTAATGTTTACTGGGGCGAAAGTGTACAAATTCACACCACAACACGAGCAAAGGGCACATCACTAGAAGTAATAGTGGGGGAAGTGTACATTAACACCAAAGAACGGAGACCAGTACCATCATCATACTGGGGATACATAAGGTATATGCGATTACATCGGTGTGAATAATATTTGGTGGAATTGTTGTAAGGTTAGCGTTACCTGGCGTAACTGTACATTGGGGGAACTTGCTGTTAGTTTGTACTTGACATGTATAATATAGGTGGCATGTGTTAGTTCTTTAAGACTATTGTATAATTCATATTTAGGGATACGTTGTTAGGTTTGCGTACATTGTTCATTACAGGGTGGGATGTTGGAGGTAAAATGAGGGGTGGAACGCAGGGCTGGAATCTTGTGGTGGTGGGATGTTGGAGGTAAAATGAGGGGTGGAAACGCAGGGCTGGAATCTCGTGGTGGTGAGATGGAGGTAAAATGAGGGGTGGAACACAGGGCTGGAATCTCGTGGTGGTGAGATGTTGGAGGTAAAATGAGGGGTGGAACGCAAGGAATCAGCAATGTCTCCTTTCTATATAAAGATCAAATGAATAAAACATGAAGCAGAGAAAAGAAATCTGCTAATGGAATGAAGTTCAGGGGGGAGGGGGAGAGATGTGAAAATGGAATATGAGCAATGTCACACCATTAACCCTTTCTCCACCATTTACCTTGGAGAAAGGAAAATGTTCCTGATGAAGAGGAAGATAAGGGGCCGATGGAGGGACATGGGGCCAATGGAGGGACCAAGTTTAAGGAAATAAGACAAGGTCTGTTCTAGGTCCAGGATCAACATTTAGCACCAAAAAACAAAGCACCAAATTACATATTGTGGATATTACTGGGGCCCTCCAGCATGGTTCACATGGATGATAATCAATAGCCAGTCAGTGGCTCTGATGGGATTTACTAATTAATCGGCATGTGTCCATCCTTGTACCCACGCTAAGGGTGTAGCACATAAACGCCCATGCTGGTGCCAACCATGAGGGTATAATGCATAAATGCTCCCCTGGTACCAATGGTGAGGGTATATTGTGTAAACACTCCCCCTGGTATAAACAGTGAAGGTATAGTGTGTAAACGCCTACCCTGGTACCAACAATGAGGGTATAGCGTGTAAACCCCCACCCTAGTACCAACAAGGAGGGTATAGCATATAAACACCCACCCTAGTACCGATGGTGAAGGTATAGCGTGTAAACGCCTACCCTGGTGCCAACAATGAGGGTATAGCGTGTAAACCCCCACCCTAGTACCAACAAGGAGGGTATAGCGTATAAACACCCACCCTAGTACCGATGGTGAAGGTATAGCGTGTAAACGCCTACCCTGGTACCAACAATGAGGGTATAGCGTGTAAACCCCCACCCTAGTACCAACAAGGAGGGTATAGCATATAAACACCCACCCTAGTACCGATGGTGAAGGTATAGCGTGTAAACGCCTACCCTGGTGCCAACAATGAGGGTATAGAGTATAAACACCCACCCTAGTACCGATGGTGAAGGTATAGCGTGTAAACGCCTACCCTGGTACCAACAATGAGGGTATAGAGTATAAACACCTACCCTAGTACCGATGGTGAAGGTATAGCGTGTAAACGCCTACCCTGGTGCCAACAATGAGGGTACAGAGTATAAACACCCACCCTAGTACCGATGGTGAAGGTATAGTGTGTAAACGCCTACCCTGGTACCAACAATGAGGGTATAGAGTATAAACACCCACCCTGGTACCGATGGTGAAGGTATAGTGTATAAACACCCACCCTGGTACCAACAATGAGGGTATAGAGTATAAACACCCACCCTAGTACCGATGGTGAAGGTATAGCGTATAAACACCCACCCTGGTACCAACAATGAGGGTACAGAGTATAAACACCCACCCTGGTACCGATGGTGAAGGTATAGCGTGTAAACGCCTACCCTGGTGCCAACAATGAGGGTACAGAGTATAAACACCCACCCTAGTACCGATGGTGAAGGTATAGCGTGTAAACGCCTACCCTGGTACCAACAATGAGGGTACAGAGTATAAACACCCACCCTGGTACCGATGGTGAAGGTATAGCGTGTAAACGCCTACCCTGGTGCCAACAATGAGGGTATAGCGTATAAACACCCACCCTGGTACCGATGGTGAAGGTATAGCGTGTAAACGCCTACCCTGGTACCAACAATGAGGGTATAGCATATAAACACCCACCCTAGTACCGATGGTGAAGGTATAGCGTGTAAACGCCTACCCTGGTACCAACAATGAGGGTATAGCGTATAAACACCCACCCTAGTACCGATGGTGAAGGTATAGTGTATAAACACCCACCCTGGTACCGACAATGAAGGTATAGAGCATAAAGCCCCCCCGATACTCACTGTGAAGGTATATCGTAAACGCTATTCCTGGTACTAACGGTGAAGTTAACGGTTTTACCAGTGAAATGTATTGACTACACAGGCCCCCCAACAATATTACTTAATAACAAAAATACTTAATAACCACATAATCCATTGAGTGGACTATTAAATATCCAAATTTCAATACCCAGTGAATATGATAATTTGGCTTAAAACAGACCAGTCACATGTCTGACCGGAAATAACCGATCCTTTAAGAAACATTCCAAATATTTGGTTGTTTGATCTCTTAGGGACTTACCAGTTACTGATACATGGGAATAATGTACAGAGCTGGGTATATGTGGGCTGCTATGTAAATATACAT